>SOPF01028331.1:41366-57352 GCA_012979155.1 Hypericum perforatum | reverse complement strand
GCTTGTTGATAGTGGTTGTAGTAGCCATATGACAGCGGATAAAAGCATCTTTATTGACTTGGATTTGACATTTCAGTCCAATGTTAAGGTTGGAAATGGAGCACTTATGCAAGTAAAAGGAATCGGGTCACTCGGAGTTCAAACGAAGAGAGGAATAGAGAAGATTCATGGAGTCTTGTATGTTCCTGAAGTTGATCAAAATCTGTTAAGTGTTGGACAGCTTGTAGAACATGGATATACTTTGCATTTTGAGGCTGGTTCTTGCACTATTTTTGACAAGAAGGAGAAGAATGATGTATTGGCTAAAGTGGAGATGGTGAATAGATGTTTTCCGCTGGAATTCAAGTATGCTAAAGATGTTGCAATGAAAGTGAATGTTGGTGATGATTCTTGGCTTTGGCATAAGAGACTTGGCCACTTGAATTTTGGTGGTCTCAAATTACTTCAACAAAAGAAGATGGTGCAGGGGCTTCCTATTATTCATGATAAGAATGAAGTATGTGAAGGATGTACACTTGGAAAGCACCATAGAAAGTCTTTTCCAGTCGGAGTTGCTTGGAGAGCAAAGAAGAAGTTAGAGTTGGTGCATACCAATATTTGCGGACCTATGTCTATTGCTACTCATTCTGGAAATAGGTACTTTCTCTTATTTGTCGATGATTATACGAGGATGACATGGATTTATTTCTTGAGGCAAAAATCTGAAGTGTTTTCAGTTTTCAAAAAGTTCAAAAGCCTTGTTGAAAATCAGAGTGGATGCAACATTAAAGTTTTGAGAAGTGATAGGGGAAAGGAGTACACTTCAAGAGAATTTGAGAAGTTTTGTGAAGATGAAGGTGTGGAGAGGCAGCTCACAGTTGGCTATACTCCACAACAAAATGGAGTTTCAGAGAGGAAGAACTGAACGGTTATGGAGATGGCGAAATCAATGTTGTTTGAGAAGAAGTTGCCAAAAATTTTTTGGGCAGAGGCTGTAAATACAGCTGTATACTTGATGAATAGATGTCCAACAAAAGCCGTGTGGAATATGACTCCATTTGAAGCTTGGAGTGGGAGGAAACCATCGGTGAATCATTTGAAAGTTTTTGGGTGTATGGCCTATGCTCAAATTCCGAAAGAGAAGAGGCGAAAGCTTGATGAAGTTAGTGAAGAGTGCTTATTTATTGGCTATAGCTCTATGTCAAAAGGCTATAGATTGTTCAATCTGAAATCCAAGAAGGTGATCATAAGTCGGGATGTAATTTTTGATGAAAATGCTACTTGGAATTCGGAGGAGAGTAAGGATGATGCGGCTGCCATTTTACAGCAAAGACCAAGTCATGATGGTGATGAAATTGTTGAAGAGGCTCCACGGAAATACAAAAGTTTGAGTGATATTTATGCTACGTGCAATTATTGTGTTGAAGAACCAGAAGACTATGAAGAAGCAATGAAAGAAGAAGCTTGGAGGACAGCTATGCAAGAAGAGATTGAAGTCATAGAGAAAAATCAGACTTGGAAACTTGTTGAAAGACCGAAAGATAGAGAAGTTATTGAAGTCAAATGGATTTATAAAGTAAAGCACAACCCGGATGGATCGTTGCAAAGGAAAAAGGCAAGATTGGTCGCAAAAGGCTATTCACAACAACCGGGTGTAGACTTTGATGAAACTTTTGCTCCGGTAGCTCAAAAGGATACAATTCGGGCATTGATTGCCTTGGCTGCCCATAAAGGTTGGTTTCTTCACCAACTTGATGTCAAATCAGCCTTTTTAAATGGTGAACTCAAAGAAGAGGTGTATGTTGAACAACCGGATGGTTTTGTTATAAAAGACCGTGAAGAGAAGGTGTATCGATTGAAGAAAGCACTTTATGGTTTGAAGCAAGCACCGAGAGCTTGGTATAGCCAAATTGACAAGTATCTCTTTGAGCAAGGATTTAAAAGAAGCAAGAGTGAGCCTACTTTGTATGTGAAGCACCAAGGTGAGTTCAACATTCTCATTATTGCTCTTTATGTTGATGATTTAGTGTTCACTGGAAATGATGAGAGAATGGTTGAGGAGTTTAAAAAGGAGATGGTGAAGAGGTATGAAATGAGTGATATGGGATTATTACATCATTTTCTTGGCATTGAAGTATATCAAGATGGTGATGGTGTGTTCATTTGTCAAAAGAAATACGCTGAAAAGATTTTGAAGAAGTATGGAGTGTATGAGTGCAATTTTACACCGACACCACTTGTAGTCGGTGAGAAGTTGATGAAAAAAGATGGAGGAAGAAAGGTGGATGTGAAGGATTACAAGAGCTTGGTTGGAAGTTTGCTTTATTTGACATCGACGAGGCCTGATATCATGTTTGCAGCAAGTTTGTTGTCAAGGTTCTCCAACGACCCTAGTCATATTCATAGAGGTGCTGCAAAAAGGGTGTTGAAGTACATTAGAAGCACTTTGGATTATGGTTTGAGATATGGAAAAGGATGTGAAGTTAAGCTGGTTGGTTTTTGTGATAGTGATTAAGCAAGATGAAGCTGTTGTGGTCTATTGTGGAAGAGCTCTATAAGGAGGAGGCTCTCAAACTACTCTGTTGGAATGCATTCAGAAGCAGTGTGCCTGAAAGGGGATATGAAGATGTCTCAACACGTGTGTTAAGTTATGCCAAGGGAATTCCATTGGCATTGGAAATAATTGGTTCTCACTTGTTTGTGAAGGACATAGAGGAATGGGAATCTGCCATGGATGCATACAAGAAAAGCATGGACAATGACCTTTTTGGTATACTCAAAGTCAGTTATGAGAGCTTGGGATACAATGAAAAACAAAATTTTCTAGACATTGCATGTTTCTTAAGAGGAGCGCCAGTCAAATATTCGAAGGAGGTTTTAGATTCCTGTGGTTTCAGCTCAAAATCTGGTCTTAGTGTCCTTGAAGATAAGTGTCTTGTCAAAATACAAATTGGAAAAGTGTGGATGCATGACCTAACTCAAAGCATGGGAAGGGAAATTGTACGCCGGGAATCCGAAGGAGAACCTTGGAAACAGAGTAGGATATGGTTTCACGAAGATGCTCTTCAAATCTTAACGAGCGACATAGTAAGCGCATTGCAAAGCCTCTGTTTTTCTGTCATTAAATTATGCATTATTGTATTTACAATTTGTAAGTATCAACTGACTCATATATCTTGTTCAATGCGACCTTAAAGGGAACAAGCAAAATTCAGGCTCTGATACTATGGTTTCCCCAACAAAAAGAGGTAGTATGGAGTGGCAAGGCATTGAAGAAAATGGTAAACCTCAGAATACTCTTCGTTTATAATGCTATCTTCTCGCAAGCGCCAAAAGCACTCCCAAACAGCCTGAGAGTTCTTCGGTGGGAGAATTATCCCTCATCGTCCCTGCCATCCAACTTCCATGGGAATGGGCTTCTGCGGTTGGATTTTGTAAATTCTCCTCAAATTGTGAAGCTACAAGAGACATTCAAGGTACATTCGGAAACACCCAATTTTCTCTTTGTTATATTCCACGAGTTGTGTGTTTCACAAATATGTTTTTTTTCCCCTCTTTACAGAAGTGTCAGAATATAACTTATTTGTACATCAACAACTGCAACTCGTTGAAAGAAGTTCCAGATGTCTCCGCGGTCCCAAATCTATCAAGTATACGGGTTTGTGACTGTCCAAACTTGGTTAAGATTCATGATTCAGTTGGAACCCTTGGCAATCTTGAAAGGTTTGTAATCAAGAATTGCTCAGAGCTTAATGAATTTTCTGCATGGAACCAATTCAAATCTCTCCTGGTGTTAAGTATACTTGGCTGTGGAAAATTAGGAATTGTCCCATTTGGTTGCATGCAACCAACTTTGCAATCTGTTTTATCCGATGGTTATAGCCATTTTCAAAGTGATAGTCGAAGCCACTTTCTTCAGGTTCTCTCTCTCTCTCTCTCTCTCTCTCTCTCTCTGTGTGTGTGTGTATCTGAGATTGGATTTCAAGAAGTTTGAACGTTATCTGGCAGGAGGTCATGGATCGTTATTTTAGCGGTAGCTACCATTTTTATGAATTGGGGATTCCGAGATGCTTCTGCCACCGAAGCAACAAAAACTCCATCTCTTTCTGGATTCAAAAAACGCTTCCAGATGTTCATGTCAGTTTTTCTGTCAAAGGTTCCACGGAATTTGACAATAACCTCCTTTTAAGGCTCGGAATCGGTCCCTTGAAATATTTTTTTGAGGCATGTATCAACTTTGAATATGGGACGCGCATGACGCTCATATATTTGCTTCCTCGAATCTTAGCACATAAAGATTATCTCGAGATTCAGGAAATGTTGATCAGATTAGATTACTGGGTTCGTTTTGACATTAGTATGGTTCCACCAGAAAGCAATGACAGAAATGAAGACTTGCATGCTTCTGTGGAGGAGTGTGGAATATACGTGAGCCCCACATGTGATGCTAATTTCAGTTTTGTAAATCCTTATAGTCGGTATTCAATCAAAAACAGAAGCTTCGTGGGGAGGTTCGCGGAAAACGGAGTAATACCCCAGGCAATTGTTGAGAAAAAGGATGATCTTTCCTCCTCGAACCTACTGTGGAAGAAGATGATGAGTCTGGAGGTCTCTCCCCAGGTCAAACACTTTGCATGGACTGCCATTTCTGACCACCTCACCAGCAAGCAGAACCCTAATAGGTGTCACATATGCGGTGAGAGGAATGCGAAGATGGCCTTCCATTTTTTGAAAAACTGTCAGTGGGCAAGAGGAGTATGGCTGCTTTCTCCACTTGGGCTCAGGGTAGATGTGATGGAAGCGAACAACTTGTCGGAATGGATGCAGTTGGACGGAATATTGGATACTGAAAGCTTGGAGCTGTTCCTGATGATTGCATGGGGTTTATGGAGTGAGTGGGACAAGTTGTGCATGGGGTTGAAGATTGAAGACCCTCCAACCCTAATACGCAGAATGTGTGTTCTACTGCAAGATTACAGGATTACCCACAGGTCAATGGGCCAAAATATGCTCACAGATGCAGCTCCTTACCGACCTTCGTCCAAGCCCACGGAGTGTCAAGATGGCGATCAGCCTTGCCAGAATAAAAATGGAAAACGTAAGAGGTCCATGGACAAAGGTAAACAGGTTATGTGATGTGATTGTTATGATGATATTTGTTACAGCAGAGACTTCCTTCCAGGACAAGGATTTGTAATTGAAAACAGGGCCTCGTTTCTTATGAGCTGGCCATTTGTTCTATGTCCTTTAAAAGGTTTTGGATAGCAAAGAGGACAAGAAAATGAAAGGTGGTTAAAGCGCGTCGAAACATTCTTCGTTGGTATGCTTATCAGCCTGCTTCTTCTTTACCTCAGTATGGCACCCGAGGTAAACTCTACAGAGGCGAAACTTGGATGCTGGCTTGAGTCTGTTCACTGGCATGACAATGAAGTGATTCTGACTCTCCAAGTCACTGCAGCAACATGATGATGTCAGTGTCTGAATACTTTCTACTAGCCATAGACACGCAGATGCTGGCGCTCATCTGCGACACCATTTGTTTCATTGCTTCGCTTCTCAGATTGTTTGTGGCACACAAAGCCATCCATGAATTATTGGAGAGCTTCTCTGATGTATTCTCAATTAGTTTTGTAATGTGCAAGTACTCTTTTGATGACCATCTTCAGAGCCTTAGCTTGTTTGGCGAGATTATGAAGCTGGTAAGAACATGGGGTTTGAGCTGTTTTGTTGAGTGAAGAATCATTCTCCAAGTCATTTTGCCGACCCGAAGACCATTAGCCATTTTCACCTACGGTATGGAATTCAACTCTGTAAAGAAAAGAAACAGAAGTCAATTCAATTCCATTTTCATTCTTATAAATGTCGAAATGAGTTTCTTTCCCGTATCCGAAGCAGACGTTTTGATAACGTAAATGATCAACCACATGTTTCTCATGCGACTAGAAGATCTTAACTTGGTTGCATCAACTCAATTTGTAGGCATTGTATACATACAACATGAGCTGATAAAAACTATGACTGATGTCTTTGTTTGTTTCAAAAGAATTCGACTGAGTTAAAATATATGAAGGGTAATGGATTTTCTCATATGTAGTATCAGGTCGTGTCGAATATCATAAGATGTCTCTTTCTACCGAATAAAATCTATTGAGGATTAGTTATTTGTTAGTAGGCTGCAAGCCTGAGATAGATAATCGACAAAAGAGGACACTGAATAAAACACAACTACGTCTCAAGTACTTCGGAGCATAATTCCTTTACCAGTTGCTGAAAATTCGATCACATCCTAGCTGCTCGATCGGTTTTCTGTCTGATACGTTATTGTGATCCATAAATCTGTGCAGGGTATCATACATTTGGAGCCATGTGGAATTCTATATTGGATCATTTCGTTCATCCAAATCCCTCTAGCAGTAGCAGCATTCACAGCTTGGATGTAATTGAGAAATCAACATCGAACATCAAACAAAGAAGTAGCAGAAACAGATGTCGGAATGACGTTTGACCGTTTCAGCTTCCCGCTTATGGCACTTCTAGCAGGGGTATTAGGTGGAGTTTTCGGTATCGGAGGCGGAATGCTGAAAAGATAAGCAATGAAGTTGAGTTCTTTCAAGATAATAAGCGACCACATCCAGTCATGTACTTGTTCAACATGGGATTGGGTTGATCAGTATCGTCATTATGACAACTTCGAAGCTGACTATGATATCTGCAGGTCACTGCAGCAACTAGTTCCTGCATGCTATTCTTTTCCTCAACAATGTCAGCAACAATGCCGAAAACGGAGTAATACCCCAGACAATTGTTGAGAAAAGGGATGATCTTTCCTCCTTGGACCTACTGTTGAAGAGGATGATGAGTCTGGAGGTCTCTCCCCAGATCAAACGCTTTGCATGGACTGCCATTTCTGAACACCTCACCAGCAAGCAGAGCCTTGAAGATAACGAAAGCCGTGATAGGTGTCACATATGCGGTGAGAGGAATGCGAAGATGGCCCTCCATTTTTTGAAGAACTGTCAGTGGGCAAGAGGAGTATGGCTGCTTTCTCCACTTGGACTCAGGGTAGATAGGATGGAAGCAAACAACTTGTCGGAATGGATGCAGAAGTTGTACGGAATATTGGATACCGAAAGCTTTGAGCTGTTCCTGGATATTGCTTGGGGTTTATGGTGTGAGTGGGACAAGTTGTGCATGGGGTTGAAGATTGAAGACCCTCCAACCCTTATACGCAGAATGTGTGTTCTACTGCAAGATTACAGGATTACCCACAGGTCGATGGGCCAATATATGCTCACAGATGCAGATGTAGCTCCTTACCAGCCTTCGTCTCAGCCCGCGGATTGTCAAGATGGCGATCAGCCTTGCCAGAAAAAAAAAAAATGGAAAACGTAAGAGGTCCATGGACAAAGGTAAACAGGTTATGTGATGTGATAGTTGTGATGATATTTGTTATAGCTTTCCATGACAAGGATTTGTAATTGAAAACAGGGCTTCGTTTCCTATGAGCTGGCCATTTGTTCTATACCCTTTAAAAGGTTTTGGATATTGACGAGTCCTTGGACTGGATCTCCTCTATAGCAACGAGGACAAGAAATGGGAAGGCGGTTGTATGCTTATCAGCCCACTTCTTCTTTACATCAGTATGGCACCCGAGGCAAAACTTGGATGCTGGCTTGAGTCTGTTCACTGGCATGACCATGAATTGATTCTGACTCTCCAAGTCGATGCAGCAACATGTCGACGATTTCAGTGTCTGAATACTTTCTACTAGCCATGGACACGCCGATGCTGGCACTCATCTGGGGCACCATTTTTTTCATTGCTTCGCTTCTCAGATTGTTTGTGGCACACAAAGCCATCCATGAATTATGGGAGAGCTTCTCTGATTGTTTTCTCTGAGTACTCTTTTGATCACCATCTTCAGAGCCTTAGCTTGTTTGGCGAGATTATGAATCTGGTAAGAATATGGGGTTCAAGCTGTTTTGTTGAGTGTAGAATCATTCTCCTGACAATGTCAGTGTCTGAATACTTTCTACTAGCCATGGACACGCCGATGCTGGCGCTCATCTGCGACACCATTTGTTTCATTGCTTCGCTTCTCAGATTGTTTGTGGCACACAAATCCATCCATGAATTATGGGAGAGCTTCTTTCTGATTGTATTCTCAATTAGTTTTGTAATGTTCAAGTACTCTGTTGATTACCATCTTCAGAGCCTTAGTTTTTACGACGTCGGACCGTTTCATCTTCCCACTTATGGCACTTCTAGCAGGGGTATTAGGGGGAGTTTTCGGTATCAGAGGCGGATTGCTGACAACTTCGAAGCTGACTATAATCTCTCCAGGTCAATGCAGCAACTTGTTCCTCGAGGATGAGCTCGCGACCATACCTGATACCCCATGAATGGCCCACATTTCCCTCTTCGTCGGTCTTCTTGTAGGTTGCATGGCCTCCGATTGGTGTTTGGATATGCACTCCACCTGACTATAATCTGTGCAGGTCACTGCAGCAACTTGTTCCTCGAGGATGAGCTCGCGACCAGTCCTGACACCCCATGAGTGGCCCACATTCCCTCTTCGTCGGTCTTCTTTTATTGTGCATGGCCTCCGGTTGGTGTTTGGATATGCACTCCACCTGTTCGACGGAATTCCCAGGTAGGTAGAAAAGGCAGAGGGCTATATCGGGAAAGACTGGTTTTTGAAGAATTATAGAATGCTGATTCATGTTGAACATTTCCGTGGAAGTGTACGCGATTAGGGTTGTTGCTTAGATGTCCAGGACCACGCGCCTAGTGAATTTTACCATAGTCACCAAGTTCGTTATACCCGGGTATTAATGCTTGATTACGAGCATATGATTTGTGATTGCTGGAAACTTAAGTTTGGGTCGAACCATGAGATTATTGTGTTTGTGTTTGAGTTTGTGTTTGTGTTTGTGTTCTTGTTATTATACGGAAGGAAAATGTCGTGTCGTTTATCAAGGGAATTTCCCTTTGATGGTGTGAATTGAGATCCTCAAGAGATTGCAGAGAGAAGCGTTTTCTGATCTGATGAAGCTGGGAGACAGACAGCACAAGGTGGACCATTTGCTTTCCTACCACAAATCTTCACAGGGAAATCCATTCCAAGGATCCGGTTGAGAGAAGAAGTTGACACCGTTGGAGCCTTGTTGATGATGGGTGATGTTGATCAGAATCATCATGATGCTGTTGGTCGAGCAGGGATTGACCCTGGAATCAATTTGCGGTTCACTTTTGAAGCAACAATCAGGGAGAGAGATGCTCTCGTTGCAGAGGTTATGGGCAGTCAAAAGGGAACACAGCATGATGGTGATATCTCCGGAGCCGCTTTGTCCCTAGCCAAGGTTTTATATGTGGCTAATTTCAGCGATTGCATCTCTGCTGCCGTGAGCCCGTTAGGAGCTCAATTCAATGATCTTGGAAGCCCTACATATTCTTACCATCAGGTTTGTATATTTAAAGAAAATAATTTATTGAATCTGTTTTTCATTTTTTTTTGTTACTTACATCACTGCTTTCTTTGTCTTCTTTCTTGCATTTGGCAGAACAGGGGATTAACTGATCTCTCAGCCTGCGACCACCTCTGTTGAATGAGCAGGTCCGCACTGCAGTTGGGATCAGTGTGAGAAAGTCGAATGTTGTTGCTTCTATTGGACAGTCTATCTCTGGACGTGGAAGACTGCTCCGTGAGGCATGCCTTAAGCTCTTTCGGCCAGATTGCTTATAAACTCCCAGCAGGTCTGGAACTCTCAGTTTTAGGTACCCATCAAGTAGCGAAACCTTCCTCAGGCCATATGAGGTTTGGGTACCTTGCCATTCCTGTTGGCTTTTTAAGGCACGATGCTTCCACAACTTTGATGGAACCATCAGCTGCCCCAATGGATACAAGCACCCGAAGAGCGTTCTCTGATGGAGCTGGAGTCGCCACTGGATCTAGACACCAGAATTGCTGCCTGGATTCAGATGAAGACTTCACGTCCGAAAAACCTGTGGTGGGCCATTAATGTGTTTGATGATTCGTACAACGAGAACGGCTGGGGGCTTGAATGTTAGCGGGGCGATTGAAGGAAGCAGGTCTACCAGATTGCAGGCAGAGTCGTACATAAAATCGAACTTGGCCAAAAAATTCCGGATGAAACCAGGAATTGTTTATGGCGTAGATGGTCACAGAAGAATGATATCTCTTATGGTTAGATCCAACTGGTCATTTTGACCCTTGGCATTGGGGGACTACTATAGGCTATAGCTGCGTGATGCAGTGCACAAAGGGTAAGGTTACTTCCGGTGGTATGGTTGAAATACAATTCAGTTGAGAAGTGGTCTCTTCTAGATACGAAAAATATAAAACAAGCCGTTCCAGAAAAGAAATATTGAAAAAAAGTCACCGAGGATTTCTTTTCCTAACACATGTTGTGTTATTTGATTGTCACGAAATTTTCTGATTTAAAAAAATTATCCTGAAAAATGTCAGTGAATTATAGTTAAGAGACTTAAATCCCTTAATATTTCCAAAATTGTCAATTGATTATTCTTGGAGAAATAATATGCCTAAATACGCTGGTTTTGTACTCTTTCATTACTCTCTTCTCTCCACTCTACTCCCTCATTTCTTTCTCTCTTTATTAAACATCATTTGTCTTTTCTTATCCCTCTTAGTTTATTAAACATCATATGTTGATGCAGTTTGCTGTGTTACGTTCTGTTAAATCGACCCTTGCAGTGACATTTTGGAAGAGGTCTAATCATTGAGATAAGGTCAATCAGAACCGAAATTCTTTTGTTGGGAATTTCATTCTAAACTAAGCAAGTACATATATTATAATGTATGGGAATAATTCAGGTCAAAGCTATAAAGTCAATGACCAATGAACAGAATTACCAATGTAAGTCTATTTCATTCTACGAAAAAAAACCATAAGTATAATTTAAATTCGGATTTAATAAATATCCAAATATCATGTAGTAATAATAATATCAAACAAAAAAGTTGCTTATTACCAAAGAAACAAAACATGCTGTACAATTTGTGAGTTTTTTTTTAAATAGTGTTACTATTTACGATTAATTATCCCAAAATTTTATTAAAAAATTGGTGTTCACTTAGAATACTAGTGACTACCAAGTCACAAATTGTTTTCCGTGACTTTTTTCATTCGACGCCAACACCGATTTTCGAACAGCCGATCCACGATGGCGTAGTCGCCCCCTGGCTCCCGACAATTTTCGAACGACCGAATACCATCCCGCCCCGTCCCCGACGGCCGAGCAGTCCCGAACCAGACGCTTGGGGACATACTAAATAATATTAGTAGTAATTGCTATTATTTTTTTTTGAAAAAGTATAATTTATCAATAAATAATTCGAAGTCACCACTTTTTCAAAATCCTAATATAGAAAAACTCAGTGAAAAAAATAACACTAGAAAAAGAGTACCGACCATAGTAGGAAGACAGTTATTTTTTGACCTAAGGTTCAAATTACCCCAAATAATAACGCACAAAACGTCATCAAATTGGATAATTCGTCCCTCCGTCGCTTCCTCTTCTCCGTTTGCTTGTGCATCTCCGTCCATCGCTCCCGCGAACCCACATCGTCGACTTCAACATCTTAGAGATAATATTTATTATTAGTAAATTAAAGTTCACCCATAAAAAAGTGAGCGATTCCCGAGAAGCCTCCCGGAGCTGACGCGGAATGAGGAAAAAGCTCTCGGTATGGCGGTAAGCTTCTCGTTTAAAGTTAAAATATTTATTGTGATTTCCCGTATATCATGGGGCATTACAATTATCCTTTGTTTAACGTTTTTAGTTTGCTTTTTTTTTTTTTAAATTTTTCCGGACATCAGTCATTTTTCACAAGGATTAATAAGGTTGGTTAAGTTGTTAGTATTTTTTTTTTCCAAAAAAAAAAATAGCATTTGGAAGAATCATATTTAAATATGATGGGACGATATACGATTTTTTGTATAACGGGGTAGTATAGTTTCTTGTGTCGATCCATATGAAAACAAAGTCTCGCAGGCATCTTCCATGAAACTTGGAAGTCAATGCTCAGAAAATTCATCAGTCGTTTCATTCCGTACAATCCGTGGAAAAAACAAAGGAAAACGCCAATCTGGGGCAATGGAAACAGCCAACTTGCGGAGGCATAATGGTACCTTATCACTCGGCTAGCCACAAATAGGAAGATGAAGTCTGTGGTCCAAGTCTTTCTGGATTGGCTGTTTCTTCTGGTTTCCTCGTGACCTAGAATTTTCGATTCATTATCTTTTTCTCATCTGCAAAAGTGGACTATTCTAATTCCCCTTCTATTATTTTTATTAAATTTTTTATATTCAATATTATTTGTATACTGTATAATTATATGTAAAAACAATTATTTAGTACACGTCCTATTCACTTAATTCTACTAAAACGTACGATGACCGTAGTTGACTCCAAGTCGCCCCATGTCATACATAAAGCATACTATTCCTGAATTATTTTTAAACAATAATCACAAATAAACTTCATAAAAATATTGGATTCAAATCTCACACATAAGAAAAATAATATTGTAAGGAGAATAACTCTAAAACAGAATATGACAACTAAGAATGAGGAAAAAGTTCGACACGGCACTAAAGATTAATAGTGTTGATTCTGATGTTTGTATTTTTTATATATTTTTTTTTTAAATTTTTTTAGTTCGAATTTTACAAATAGAAAATAACATCTTTAGAAACAAGTCTCGATCCATATGAAGACGAGTCTCGCAGGCCGAAACTTCCAAGTCAATGGTTAGAAAATTCATTCTTCCGGCTACGAATTACAGGCCGATTCCAAAGTGATATAACGTTCTTGGTGCCTCGTGAAAACACCAACCATTGAAAAAAAAAAAAGGAAAACACCGATCTGGGCAATGGAAACAGCCAACTCGCGGAGGCATAGTGTTGAAGTCCCTCGAGACGAGTTCGGGTAATATTTAAATTCGCTGCATTTGTCTTCTTTTTTGGTTATCACGCACTTTGTTACATCTTAGTTTGGAGATTCTAATGATGAAGAATCTGACTTCAAGGAGTGTTTCTTGTTCCATGTCTCTCAGTAATCATGAATGGAAGTACCACGTTTTCCTGAGCTTCCGAGGTGGAGATACCCGCTTTAAGTTCGCTGATCATTTGTATCACGCGCTTTGTAGAGCTGGGATCAATACCTTCAGAGACGATGAGGAGCTCCGGAAAGGGGACGAAATCCGACCTGCTCTCCTTAGCGCGATCGAAGATTCAAGGATCTCAATCATTGTGTTGTCCAAAAACTATGCATCCTCCACCTGGTGCCTTGATGAACTTGTCAAAATACTTGAATGCAGGAAACCAAAACAATTGGTGTTGCCCGTCTTTTATGAAGTGGATCCATCGGAAGTAAGACACCAAACTGGCAGTTTTGGGGATTCCATGGCCAAACATGAGAAGAGATGCAAGGAAAACATTGAGAAATTAGAGAAATGGAGGTCTGCTTTGCGAAAAGTAGCTAACTTGTCTGGTGAATCTTACACAAAAGGGTGAGTATTTGTTCACTTCTCTTATGTTTTAATTGCGATGAAAGTCTGGTTCTGTTGATTTTTAAAATACCCACAAAGCGACAAGTAGTTTAATAAAAACCATAGTTTCTACTATCAAGCTTCAAAGTCCCAAATAATCATCTTATAAAGAATCAAAAGAGTTGATCTCCTGTTGAAACTTCTAACTCGATAAAAGAGTCCAACTAAACTCTTATTATTAATGCTAATCACCAGCTAAAATAGTTCAAACAAACTCTTATAATTAACTAGAACATATCAAATAGAGCTAGATGGCGGAGTCTAAACGAGGTATCTCATATTGCTTATCTAGAAACAAGCGCAGCTTCATCTCCTTTAGTTAACGAGAGATTTTGGGACTATTTGGAAACACTAGATTTTATCTATACTTTCAGGTTCCGAATTGTGAATAATGCATTTCTTTTTTAAATTACTAGGTCAGAAACCGACTTCATAGACAAGATCATCCAAAAGATATCCAGTGATTTGGGAGACCGCTCTCTGTTGCACCTGCCAGAGAAAGTAGTTGGTTTGGAATCTCGGAAATCGAGAGTTGTCTCTCTTCTATGTATAGGGAAAAGTGATGTGGATGTCTCTATGGTTGGAATCTATGGATCTGGTGGTGTTGGGAAAACTACAATTGCCAAAGCTGTTTATAACTTGGTTGCAGAACAGTTTGAAAGCACCAGTTTTTTTGCTGATGTTCGAGATAACACAGCCAAACATGGATTAGCACATATTCAACAGTCTATCCTGACTGATATGCTTGGGAAAATTGATCTTAACTTGCAAAACAAGGATAGAGGAAGTGTTGTAATGAAAGAGAGGCTCCAAAAGAAACAAGTCCTTTTAGTTCTTGACGATGTGGATAAATTGGAACAGCTTCAATCATTAGCCGGTGGATGTGATTGGTTCGGCGCTGGCAGCCGAGTGATCATAACGTCAAGAAACAAGCAACTACTAAGTAGGCATGGGATCGAAAAGACGTACGAGGTGGAAGAGCTCGATAAGGAGGAGGCTCTCAGATTACTTTGTTGGAACGCATTCAGAAGCAGTGTGCCTGAAAAGGGATATGAAGATGTCTCAACCCGTGTGTTACGTTATGCCAGGGGAATTCCATTGGCATTGGAAATAATTGGTTCTCACTTGTTTAGGAAGGACATAGAGGAATGGGAATCTGCCATGGATGCATACAAGAAAAGCATGGACAATGACCTTTTTGGTATACTCAACGTCAGTTACGAGAGCTTGGGATACAATGAAAAACAGATTTTTCTAGACGTTGCATGTTTCTTCAGAGGATCGAAGATAAGAGTCAACCGTTCGAAGGAGGTTTTAGATGCCTGTGGTTTCAGCTCAAAATCTGGTCTTAGTATCCTTGAAGATAAGTGTCTTGTCAAAATAAAATTTGGACTAGTGTGGATGCATGACCTTACAGAAAGCATGGGAAGGGAAATTGTACGCCGGGAATCCGAAGGAGAACCTTGGAAACGGAGTAGGGTATGGTTTCACGAAGATGCTCTGCAAATCTTAACAACCGACATGGTAAACGAATTGCCAAGCCTCTGTTTTTCTGTCATTAATTTATGTATTATTGTATTTACAATTTGTAAGTATTAACTGACTCATATATCTTGTTCAATGCGACTTTAAAGGGAACAAGCAAAATTCAGGCCCTCATGCTTTGGTTTCCCCAACAAAAAGAGGTAGTATGGAGTTGCAAGGCATTGAAAAAAATGGTAAACCTCAGAATGCTCATCATTCGAAATGCTGTCTTTTCGCAAGCCCCAAAAGCACTCCCGAACAGCCTGAGAGTTCTTCAGTGGGAGAATTATCCCTCATCGTCCCTACCATCCAACTTTCATGGGAATGGGCTTCTGCGGTTGGAAATCTTTAATTCTCCTCAAATCGTGAAGCTACAAGAGACATTCAATGTACATTCCTAAAACACCCAATTTTCTGTTTGTTATATTCCACGAGTTGTGTGTTCCACAAATATGTTTTGTTTCCTCTCTTTGCAGAAGTGTCAGAATATCACTTATTTGTGGATCAGCAAATGCAACTCGTTGAAAGAAGTTCCAGATGTCTCCGCGGTCCCAAATCTATCAAGTATATGGCTTTTTGACTGTCCAAACTTGGTTAAGATTCATGATTCGGTTGGAAGCCTTGGCAAACTTGGAAAGCTTGTAATCGTAGATTGTTCTCAGCTTAAAGAATTTTCAGCATGGAACCAACTGAAATCTCTCCTGGAATTAGGTATACATGGCTGTGGAAAATTAGGAATTATCCCAATTGGTTGCATGCAACCAACTTTGCAATTTGCTACGTTTGATGGTGATAGCCTCGGTTTTCAAAGTGATAGCCGAAGCCGCCTTCTTCAGGTACTCTCTCTCTCTCTCTCTCTCTCTCTCTCTCTCTCTCTCTCTCTCTC
>SOPF01028331.1:0-41356 GCA_012979155.1 Hypericum perforatum | reverse complement strand
CTCTCTCTCTCTCTCTCTCTCTCTCTCTCTCTCTCTCTCTCTCTCTCGCTCGCTCGCTCTCTATGTGTGTGTTTTTGTATTTCAAGAATTTTTTACGTTATCTGGCAGGAGGCCATGGATCGTCATTTTAGCTGTAACTACCAGGTTTATGACTTGGGGATTCCGAGATGCTTCCGCTACCGAAGTAACAAAAACTCCATTTCTTTCTGGATTCAGAAAACGCTCCCAAATTTTTATTTCAGTTTTGCTCTCAAAGGTTCCTCGAAGCCTGTCCATAATCTCTTATTAAGGCTCGAAATCGGTCCCTTGAAATATTCATATCAGACATCTAACACCTTTGAATATGGGACGCGCACGACGCGCATATATTTGCTTCCTCGAATCTTACCACATAAACATTATCCCGAGATTCGGGAAATGTTGATCAGATTAGATTCCTGGGTTCGTATTGACATTAGTGTGGTTATCAATCTTGGTAACCCCCCACCAGAAAGCAATGACAGAAATGAAGACTTGAATGCTTTTGTGGAGGAGTATGGAATATACGTGAGCCCCACACGTGATGCAAATTTCAGTTTTGTAGATCCTTATAGTTGGTATTCAATCAATAACAACAGCTTCATAGGGAGGTTCGCGGAAAACGGAGTAATACCCCAGGCAATTGTTGAGAAAAAGGATGATCTTTCCTCCTCGGACCTACTGTGGAAGAAGATGATGAGTCTGGAGGTCTCTCCCCAGGTCAAACACTTTGCATGGATTGCCATTTCTGACCAACTCACCAGCAAGCAGAGCCTTGAAGAGAATGAAAGCCGTGATAGGTGTCACATATGCGGTGAGAGGAATGCGAAGATGGCCTTCCATTTTTTGAAGAACTGTCAGTGGGCAAGAGGAGTATGGCTGCTTTCTCCACTTGGACTCAGGGTAGATAGGGTGGAAGCGAACAACTTGTCGGAATGGATGCAGAAGTTGGACGGAATATTGGATACCGAAAGCTTTGAGCTGTTCCTGGTGATTGCTTGGGGTTTATGGTGTGAGTGGGACAAGTTGTGCATGGGGTTGAAGATTGAAGACCCTCCAACCCTAATACGCCGAATGCTTGTTCTACTGCAAGATTACAGGAGTACCCACAGGTCGATGGGCCAAAATATGCTCACAGACGCAGATCCTTACCGGCCTTCGTCCCAGCCCGCGGGTTGTCAAGATGGCGACCAGCCTTGCCAGAATAAAAATGGAAAACGTAAGAGGTCCATGGACAAAGGTAAACAGTTTTATGTGATGTGATATTTGTTATAGCAGAGACTTCTTTCCAGGACAAGGATTTGTAATTTAAAACAGGGCCTCAGCTTCTCTCTGATTGTATTCTCAGTTAGTTTTGTAATGTTCAAGTACTCTTTTGATCACCATCTTCTGATCCTTAGCTTGTTTGGCGAGATTATGAATTAGTTTTTATGAAGTCGGACCGTTTCATCTTCCCACTTATGGCACTTCTAGCAGGGGTATTAGGTGGAGTTTTCGGTATGGGAGGCGGAATGCTGACGACTTCGAAGCTGACTATAATCTCTACAGGTCTTTGCAGCAACTTGTTCCTCGAGGATGAGCTCGCGACCAGACCTGATACCCCATGAATGGCCCACATTCCCTCTTCGTCGGTCTTCTTTTAGGGTGCAGGGCCTCCGGTTGGTGTTTGGATATGCACTCCACCTGTTCGACGGAATTCCCAGTTATGTAGAAAAGGCAGAGGGCTATATCGGGAAAGACTGGTTTTTGAAAAATTATAGAATGCTGATTCATGTCGAACATTTCCGTGGAAGTTTACGCGATTAGGGTTGTTGCTTAGATGTCCAGGACCACACGCCAACTGAATTTTACTATAGTCACGAAGTTCGTTATACCCGGGTGTTAATGCTTGATTACGAGCATATGATTTGTGATTGCTGGAAACTTAAATTGGAGTCGAACCATGAGATTATTGTGTTTGTGTTTTTGTTATTCTACGGAAGGAGAATGTCGTGTTGTTTATCAAGGGAATTGCCTTCTGATGGTGTGACTTTGGTTGGTTCATGCTAATTTTTCAGATTGAGATCCTCAAGAGATTGCAAGGAGAAGCGTTTTCTGATCTGATGAAGCTGAGAGACAGACAGGATAAGGTGGAGCATTTGCTTTCCTACCACAAATCTTCACAGGGAAATCCATTCCAAGGATCCGGCACTCGGTTGAGAGGAGAAGTTGACGCTGTTGGAGCGTTGTTGATGATGGGTGATGTCGATTAGAATCATCATGATGCTGTTGGGGTCGAGCAGGGATTGACCCTGGAATCAATTCGTGGTTCACTTTTGAAGCAACAATCAGGGAGAGAGATGCTCTCGTTGCAGAGCTTGTGGGCAGTCAAAAGGGAACACAGCATGATGGAGAGAGATGCTCTCGTTTTATATGTGGCTAATTTCAGTGATTGCATCTCTGCTGCCGTGAGCCCTTTAGGAGCTCAATTCAAGGATCTTGGAAGCCCTACATATTCTTACCATCAGGTTAGTATATTTAAAGAAAATAATTTATTGAAGCCATTTTTTTATTTTTTTTGTTCCTTACATCACTGCTTTCTTTGTCTTCTTTCCTTGAATTTGGCAGACAAGGGGATTAACTGATCTCTCAGCCTGCGGACCACTTCTGTTAAATGAGCAGGTCGGCACTGCAGTTGGGATTACTGTGAGAAAGTCGAACGTTGTTGCTTCTGTTGGACAGTCTATCTCTGGACTTGGGAGACTGCTCCGTGACGGTGGAATTGGGCATGCACTAAGCTCTTTCGGCCAGATTGCTTATAAACTCCCAGCAGGTCTGGAACTCTCAATTTTAGGTACCCATCAAGTAGCTAAACCTTCCTCCGGCCGTACGAGGTTTGGGTACCTTGCCATTCCTGTTGGCTTTTTAAGGCACGATGCTTCCACAACTATGATAGAACCATCAGCTGCCCCCAGTGGATACAAGCACCCGAAGAGAGTTCTCCAATGGATCCATTGCCTTGAAGCTGGAGTCGCCATTGGATCTAGACACCAGAATTTCTGCCTGGATTCAGATGAAGACTTCGCGTCCGAAGAACCTGGAGTGGGCCATTAATGTGTTTGATGATTCGGACGACGAGAACGACTGGGGCTTGGATGTTAGCGGAGCGGTTGAAGGAAGCAGGTCTACCAGATTACAGGCTGAGTCGTACATAAAATTGAACTTGGCCAAAAAATTGCGGGTGAAATCAGGAATTGTTTATGGCGTATATGGTAACAGACGAATGCTCTCTTATGGTTAGGTCCAACTGGTCATTTTGACCCTTGAAGCTGCGTGATGCAGTCAGTCCACAAAGGCTAATAAAAGATTATCATTAAAAAATGCCAATAAATTATAGGTAAGAGACTTAAATCCTTTAATATTCCCAAAATCGTCTTCATTTGATTATTTTTATTTGGTTCAAATTCAACAATAGTTTTTATTGGGAAAAATCATCAAACAATCGAAATGTCTTCCAAATTACGATGAAAATAAGTCTTGTGATAGTCCAAAATTACACTTCATAAAAAATACTATGATTTGGTAGAAATAGAATTCTAATGTAGTTAAAATTCTTAGAGAAATAATATTCCTAAATAGTTAATAGTTTCTCTACGCGAAGCTGAAAAACCTACCTAGTATTAAAACTCTTAGAGAAACAATATTCCTAAATACTATGGTTTTTTGTACTCTTTCATTACACTCTTCTCTCCACTCTTACCTCCCTCGTTTCTTTCTCTCTTCTGCAAGGAGTCGTAGACTCCATTGACGTCTCATTGTTGCCTCCACATCGCCTATTACGTCAAATATTTTAATCTGTTAAAAAAATCTAGTTTAATATTTGAATTTCAGACATCGTATATGTTTCTCACACATATTTTAATACTTGACCTTATCTCAATGATTATGTTTCTCCCTCGATGCATTATGCTGTTTGATCCCGAATTTTCAATAGAACTGATCCATGAGTTACTTAATTAAATATTTGTCTTTGCTCACGCCTCTTAGTTTATTAAACATAATCTGTTGATGCAGTTTGATGTGTTACGTTCTGTTAAATTGACTCTTGAATTGACATTTCGAAAGACATCAAATCATTGAGATAAGGTCAACTGGAACCGAATTTCCTTTATTGGGAATTTCATTCTAAACAAAGCAAGTACATATATTACAATGTTTGAGAATAATTCAGGTCAAAGCTCTCTAAAGTCAATGACCAACGAACAGAGTTGCCAACGTAAGGCTATTTCATTCTACCATAAAACATGTCTAATTCAAATTCAGATCTAATAAATGTTCGAATATCATGTAGTAATAATAATATCAAACAAAAAAGTTACTTATTACCAAAGAAACAAACGATGATAAGCAATTTGTCTCCCAGTAATTCCCGAGAGGCCTAGAGAGCAACTCGATTATTGTTATTCACAATAAAGGAGAGTCGATGCTGATGTTATGTAAACTGATGCTGTTAACTTTCTCTTTAATTCTCCCCCGCTGTGTATCATTCCGCTTTTAGAAGCTGATGTTGTGTAAACTTTATCCCGTTGGTATTTAACGAAGCTCTATATATTTTCCCTTAAAAAAAACAATAAAGGAGAGTCGACGCTTAAGGGGAAACATCGTGGGGGGTTTCATCACTTGGGGGACTTTCCCTTGGGGATATACAATGTTAGTAGTAACTACTATTAATTATCTGGAAAAGGTATAATTTATCAATAAATAATTCGTGATATCGAAGTCATAGATTTCTTCAGCAAAACCCAGTGAAAAAAATAATACTATAAAAGATTACCGACCATAGTACGAAGACGGTTATTTTTCGACCTGAGGTTCGAATTACCCCAAATAATAACGCACAAAACGTCCTTAAATTGGGTAATTCAAAACAAAACAGCCAGCCAGCCAGCCAAAAAGGCCCATATCATCCAAAAGAGGCCCACAATGGGCCGGCCCAGACAAATAAACGTTTTCGTGACTTTCTTCCTCTCTTCGTTTAATGTTTTTTTCGTTTTGCAATTTTTTTTTTATTTTTCACCTCCTGTAATCAAACGTAAGTGATTACGTCAGTCATTTTTTAAAATGTTTAATAAGGTTGGTTAAGTTGTTCGAATTTTTTTATCCCAATTTTGAGTTCGAAAAATATCTTTTGGTAGAATCATATTTAAATATGATGGGACGATTTTTTTATAACGGGGTAGTATAGTTTCTTTTCTCGTTTCATATGAAAACAAGTATCGCAGGCATCGCATCTTCCATGAAACTTCGAAGTCAACGCTCAGAAAATTCATCAGTCGTTTCTTATATCGATCACTGATATCTTCGCAGGCCGATTCCAAAGTGATATAACGTTCTTGGTGCCTCGTGAAAACACAAATCTGGGCAATGGAAAGAGCCAACTCGCGGAGGCATAGTGTTGAAGAAGTCCCTCGAGACGAGTTCGGGTAATATTTAATTCGCTGCGTTTGTCTTCTTTTTTGTGGATCCCCTGCTTATGCCTGCCTAATATCATTCATTATTGACACTTCTTGTCATTTATTACATCTTAATTCGGAGATTCTAATGATGAAGAATCTGACTTCAATGAGTGTTTATTGTTCCATGTCTCTCAGTAATCATGAACGGAAGTACCACGTTTTCCTGAGCTTCCGAGGTGGAGATACCCGCTTTAAGTTCGCTGATCATTTATATCACGCGCTTTGTAGAGCTGGGATCAATACCTTCAGAGACGAAGAGGAGCTCCGGAAAGGGGACGAAATCCGACCTGCTCTCCTGAGTGCGATCGAAGATTCAAGGATCTCAATCATTTTGTTGTCCAAAAATTATGCATCCTCCACCTGGTGCCTTGATGAACTTGTCAAAATCCTTGAATGTAGGAAACTAACAAAACAAGTTGTCTTGCCCGTCTTTTATGAAGTGGATCCATTGGAAATAAGACACCAAACTGGCAGTTTTGGGGATTCCATGACCAGACATGAGAAGAGATACAAGGAAAACATTGAGAAAGTAGAGAAATGGAGGTCTGCTTTGCGAAAAGTAGCTAACTTGTCTGGTGAATCTTACACAAAAGAGTGAGTATTTATTCATTTCCTCTTGTTTTAATTGCGATGAAAGTCTGGTTCTGATGATGTTTAGAATATCCAAAAAAGCGACAAGTTGTTTAATAAAAACCATAGTTTCTACAATCAAACTTCAATGTCCCAAATAATCGTCCAACTAAACCCATTATTAACGCTAATACTTATCTGACCAGCTAAAATAGTTCAAACAAATAGAGCTAGGTGCCGGAGTCTATAAAAGGTATCTGATATTGCTTATCCAGGAACAACCGCAGCTTCATCTCCATTAGTTAACGAGAGATTTTGGAACCATTTGGAAACATTAGATTTTATGTCTACTTTCAGGTTCCGAATTGTGAACCGTGCAATTTTTTTAAATTACTAGGTCAGAAGCCGACTTCATAGACAAGATCATCCAATGGATATCCAGCAATTTGGGAGACGGCCCTCTGTTGCGCCTGCCAGAGAAAGTAGTTGGTTTAGAATCTCGGCAATCGCAAATTGTCTCTCTTCTGCATATCGGGAGAAATGATACGGATGTCTTTATGGTTGGAATCTATGGACCAGGTGGTGTTGGGAAAACTACAGCTGTCAAAGCTGTTTATAACTTGGCTGCAAAACACTTTGAAAGCACCAGTTTTTTTGCTGATGTTCGAGATAACACAGCCAAACATGGATTAGCACATATTCAACAGTTTATCCTGACTGATGTGCTTGGGAAAATTAATATAAACTTGCAAAACAAGGATAGAGGAAGTGTTGTAATGAAAGAAAGGCTACAAAAGAAACGAGTCCTTTTAGTTCTTGACGATGTGGATAAATTGGAACAGCTTCAATCATTAGCCGGTGGATGTGATTGGTTCGGAGCTGGTAGCCGAGTGATCATAACGACAAGAGACAAGCAACTACTAAGTAGGCATGGGATCGAAAAGACGTACGAGGTGGAAGAGCTTGATAAGGAGGAGGCTCTCAAACTACTTTGTTGGAATGCATTCAGAAGCAGTGTGCCTGAAAGGGGATATGAAGATGTCTCAACACGTGTGTTAAGTTATGCCAAAGGAATTCCGTTGGCATTGGAAATAATTGGTTCTCACTTGTTTGGGAAGGACATAGAGGAATGGGAATCTGCCATGGATGCATACAAGAAAAGCATGGACAATGACCTTTTTGGTATACTCAAAGTCAGTTACGAGAGCTTGCGATACAATGAAAAACAGATTTTTCTAGACGTCGCATGTTTCTTAAGAGGAACGGAAGTAAAAAATGCCAAGGAGGTTTTAGATTCCTGTGGTTTCAGCTCAAAATCTGGTCTTAGTATCCTCGAAGATAAGTGTCTTGTCAAAATACAATTTAGACATGTGTGGATGCATGACCTTACAGAAAGCATGGGAAGGGAAATTGTACGCCGGGAATTCGAAGGAGAACCTTGGAAACGGAGTAGGATATGGTTTTACGAAGATGCTTTTCAAATCTTAACGAGCGACATGGTAAGCGCATTGCAAATCCTCTGTTTTTCTGTCATTAAATTATGCATTATTGGTATTTACAATTTGTAAGTATCAACTGACTCATATATCTTGTTCAATGCAGACTTTAAAGGAAACAAGCAAAATTCAGGCCCTGGCAGTACGATTTCCCGTACAAAAAGAGATATTATGGAGTGGCATGGGATTGACGAAAATGGTAAACCTCAGAATACTCATCATTCGAAATGCTATCTTCTCGCAAGCCCCAAAAGCACTCCCAAACAGCCTGAGAGTTCTTCATTGGCAGAACTATCCCTCATCGTCCTTGCCATCCAACTTCCATGGGAATGGGCTTCTCAAGTTGGATTTCGTAAATTCTCCTCAAATCGTGAAGCTACCAGAAACATTCAAGGTACATTTCTGAAACACCCAATTTTCTCTTCTTTTTTTTTTATTTCACAAATATATTTTTTTCCTCTCTTTACAGAAGTGTCAGAATATCACTTTTTTGTATATCGGCAACTGCATCTCTTTGAAAGAAGTTCCAGATGTCTCCTTGGTCCCAAATCTATCAATTATACAGCTTCATGACTGTCCAAACTTGGTTAAGATTCATGATTCTGTTGTAAGCCTTGGCAATCTTGGAACGCTTGTAATTAGGAATTGCTCAGAGCTTAAAGAATTTTCTGCATGGAACCAATTCAAATCTCTTCTGGAATTATTTATAGTTGGCTGTCGAAAATTAGGAATTATCCCATTTGGTTGCATGCAACCAACTTTGAAAATTGTTTGTTTCGATGGTGATAGCCTCGGTTTTCAAAGTGATAGTCGAAGCCGCCTTCTTCAGGTACTCTCTCTCTATCTCTTTGTTTGTTTGTGTGTTGTGTGGATGTGGGTGTGGGTGTGGGTGTGTGGGTGTGGGTGTGTTTTTTTTGTGTGTCTGAGATTGGATTTCAAGAATTTTTTACGTGTTTTTGTGTCTGAGATTGGATTTCAAGAATTTTTTATGTTATCTGGCAGGAGGCCATGGATCGTCATTTTAGCAGCCAATACCATGTTTATGAATTGGGGATTCCGAGATGCTTCCGCTACCGAAGCAACAAAAACTCCATTTCTTTCTGGATTCAGAAAACGCTTCCAGATTTTCATTTCAGTTTTGCTCTCAATGGTTCCTCGAAGCCTGTCCATAACCTCCTTTTAAGGCTCGGAATCGGTCCCTTAAAATATTCATATATGGCATCTCACACGTTTGCAAATGGGAAGACACGCATGACGCGCATATATGTGCTTCCTCGAATGTTAGCACATAAAAATTATCTCGATATTCAGGAAATGTTGATCAGATTAGATTACTGGGTTCGTGTTGACATTAGTATGGTTAGCATTCCTGGTAACTCCCCACCAGAAAGCAATGGCAGAAATGAAGACTTGAATGCTTTTGTGGAGGAGTGTGGAATATACGTGAGCCCCGCATGTGATGCAAATTTCAGTTTTGTAAATCCTTGTAGTTAGCTACTGTTGAGAAAAGGGATGATATTTCCTCCTCGGACCTACTGTGGAGAAGATGATGAGTCTGAAGGTCTCTCCCCAGGTCAAACACTTTGCATGGACTGCCATTTCTGACCACCTCACCGGCAAGCAGAGCCTTGAAGATAACGAAAGCCGTGATAGGTGTCACATATGCGGTGAGAGGAATGCGAAGATGTGATGGAAGCAATTTGATGCAGAAGTTGGACGGAATATTGGATACTGAAAGCTTGGAACAATTTGATTGCTTGGGGTTTGTGGTGCGAGTAAGCCCTAATCATGCCCTAATACCCAGAATCTGTGTTCTACTGCAAGATTACAGGATTACCCACAGGTCGATGGGCCAAAATATGCTCACAGATGCAGATGTAGCTCCTTACCGACCTTCGTCCCAGCCCGCGGGTTGTCAAGATGGCGATCAGCCTTGCCAGAATACAAATGGAAAACGTAAGAGGTCCATGGACAAAGGTAAACAGGTTATGTGATGTGATTGTTATGATGATATTTGTTACAGCAGAGACTTCCTTAAGGACAAGGATTTGTAATTGAAAACAGGGCTTCGTTTCTTATGAGCTGGCCATTTGTTCTATGTCCTTCAGAGCCTTAGCATGTTTGGCGAGATTATGAACATGAGGATTAGTTATTTGTTAGTAGACTGCAAGCTTGAGATAGATAATCGAAAAAAGAGGACACTGAATAAAACACAAGTACGTCTCAAGTACATCGGAGTATAATTTCATTACCAGTTGCAAAAAATTAGATCACATCCTAGCTGCTCGATCGGTTTTCTGTCTGATATGTTATTGTGATCCATAAACCTGTGCAGAGGGTATCATACATTTGGAGCCATGTGGAATTCTATATTGGATCATTTCGTTCATCCAAGTCCCTCTAGCAGTAGCATCATTCACAGCTTCAATGTAATCGAGAAATCAACATCGAACAACAAACAAAGAAGTGGCAGAAACAGATGGAGGAACAACGTCGGACCGTTTCATCTTCCCACTTATGGCAGTTCTAGCAGGGTATTAGGTGGAGCTTTCGGCATCGGAGGCGGAATGCTGAAAAGATAAGCAATGAAGTTGAGTTCTTTCATGATAATAAGTGGCCACATCCAGTCATATACTTGTCCAACATGGCATTGGGTTGAACAGTATCGTCATTATGACAACTTCGAAGCTGACTATAATCTCTGCAGGTCACTACAGCTCTAGCCTCGTCTGTCAATTGTTTCGTAGCTTGACTCTTCGGGCTGCTAGTGGTATGGAGAGCCATCCAGGGTTATGGGAGAGCTTTCTCGATAACGTTCTCAGTTGGCATTGTAATGGTTTTGAGCACCCTTGTAATGACGGAAGAGCCAGAAGCCACGAACCTGTCCGTATCTACCGCCAGAGCTTTATTGAACAAGAATAAATATGTATCTTGTTGATTGGAATGAATATCACTTGAGAAGTTCATTTCATAAAAAAGGCTTGTTTTTACTTCTCTGTTTTGTCCCACATGTGATTATTGTGATTATTGTGGGAATGTCATGTTGTTTATCGAGAGAATTGCCCTTTAGATGGTGTGACTTGGTTGGTTCTTGCTAAAATTTCAGATTGAGATCCTCAAGAGCTTGCAACGAGAAGCGTTTTATGATCTGATGAAGCTGAGAGACAGACAGGACAAGGTGGAGCGTATGCTTTCCTACCACAAATCTTCACAGGGAAATCCATTCAAAGGATCCGGCACTCGGTTGAGAGGAGAAGTTGATGCCGTTGGAGCCTTGTTGATGATGGGTGATGTTGATCAGAATCATCATGATGCTGTTGTTCGAGCAGGGATTGACCCTGGAATCAATTCTCGGTTCACTTTTGAAGCAACAGTCAGGGAGAGAGATGCTCTCGTTGCAGAGCTTGTGGGCAGTCAAAAGGGAACACAGCATGATGGTGATATCTCCGGAACCGCTTTATCCCTAGCCAAGGTTTTATATGTGGCCAATTTCAGTGATTGCATCTCTGCTGCCGTGAGCCCTTTAGGAGCTCAATTCAAGAATCTTGGAAGCCCTACATATTCTTACCATCAGGTTAGTATATTTAAAGAAAATAATTTATTGAAGCCGTTTTTCATTTTTTTTCCTTACATCACTGCTTTCTTTGTCTTCTTTCCTTGCATGTGGCAGACAAGGGGATTAACTGATCTCTCAGCCTGCGGACCACCTCTGTTAAATGAGCAGGTCGGCACTGCAGTTGGCATCACTGTGAGAAAGTCAAACATTGTTGCTTCTGTTGGACAATCTATCTCTGGAATTGGGAGACTGCTCCGTGATGGTGGCATTGGGCATGCACTAAGCTCTTTCGGCCAGATTGCTTATAAACTCCCAGCAGGTCTGGAACTTTCAATTTTAGGTACCCATCAAGTAGCTAAACCTTCCTCCGGCCATATGAGGTTTGGGTACCTTGCCATTCCTGTTAGCTTTTTAAGGCATGATGCTTCCACGGCTTTCATGGAACCATCAGCTGCCCCAGTGGATACAAGCACTTGAAGAGCGTTCAACGATGGATCCATTGCCTTGAAGCTGGAGTCGCCATAAGTCTGCATCATTTGTAACTCCTACTAGATTGATACTAGCATAAGTGTTACTCATCATATATAATGTACCTTCTTTCTCACCTCGAGTCACTACACTAACTCACTTGGTGATCTTCCATGTTTGATAACTAAAGGTCACAGCTTAGCCTTCTTCATTAAGTTGTCTTATGGAAAGCAAATTCCTCCTCAACCCAGGAATATGCCTCATATCCTTTATCAACAGCAACGATCCATTTGGAGTATTGACTCTCACATCTCTCATACCTATAATCTGCAACAGTTAATTATCAGCTAGATAAACCTTACCAAATTCTCCCAGAGTATAGGTTTTCATCATACCCTTATCACCATAAGAGTGGAACAATGCTCTCAAATTCAATATTTAATACTCTAACGGACTACTCGCACTTAAGACCAATGCCTCTCCATGATCCTCTGTTGTTGTATTTGTTGAATTATCCTCCTTCTTTGATGCTCTGCACTTGTTCTGGTAGTGGCCATACTTGCCATAATTATAATACTGAACTGGGCTCTTGTCCTTCTTCGAATCATCCTTTGACTTATACTTAGTCCTGATCTTATCCATTTTGCCTTCTATCTAGACTTGGACCTTCCTCTATTGCTAACACTCAAAGTTGAACCTCAGGTTGCACCAGATTCCCTTTTGTGAATCTCCTCGCTCATGATTAAGTCCCTCACCTCATCCAATATCAATTTCACCTTTTTTGTTGACACACTCACTGCAATCACAATACCACTCCAATTATTGGGTAAGGAGTTAAGCAAAATAAGAGCTTGTACCTCATCATCAAAGTCAATCTTCACCGAGCTCAAAGACACTATGGTTGCATTGAACTCATGAAGATGCAATGCCACTGAAGCACCTTCCGTCATCCTTATATTAAAGAGCTTCCTCATCAAGTGAACCTTGTTGGTCGTCAAGGTCTTTTCGTACAACTCGGACAAAATTTTCAACATCTTCATCGTAGACTTTGTCTTTACTGTATAGAATTCGATATTCTTTGACAAAGACAAACGAATCACTCTCATCACTTTCCTATCTAACAAAATCCAATCTTTCTCATCCAAGTCTTTTGGCTTCTCCTCACCGAATGGAAGGTGCAAATCTTTACCATACAAGTAATCCTCAATTTGCATCTTCAAATAGCCATAAATCATTCCATCAAACTTCTCAATGGGAGATTTGCCATCACCCATTGTGCTTGCTCTCACCAGGTCCTAGACCCGGGTGCTCTAATACCAGTTGTTAGGACAAATCGATCCCACACACAATGCAATAATAAGCAAGTCACGCAAAGCACAATGAAGTTAACAAATGAAATGAACACAAAGAAGACAAGAAAATTATTTGCCCAGTTCAACGAGAATGTCTATGTCAGGGGGCTACCAAGCTAGGAGAAAATTTACTAATTTCAAGAGGAGGAATCAAAACATGATCATACAAAGAGGAAGAGGGAGTTATAAAATGACTTAAAGAACAAGACTAAGGAGATCTTATATAGGAAGAGGAAGGAGCCTTAATGCTCCACTTCCGTAGTGCTTCACTTCCGTAGTGCTCCCTTTCCATAGTACTCCACTTTCTTAGTGAAACAAGTTTGGTTTATGTCTCCACATCCTAACACACAGATCGTATCTTTTCCTGCATATATCACCATTCAGGTCTCGTCTCAATGTACAAAACAAACTCAAAATCCTAAGTGTTTAATGCGTGTTTTAGACACACATCAAGCATCTTTTGTGTCTTTGGTAATAAGCAACTAAATTGTTTGGTATTATTATTACTACATAATATTCAAATATTTATTGGATCCGAATTTAAATTAAACTTATGTTTAATAGAGTAACTCATGGATTAGTTCTATTGAAATTTCGGCAGTTTCATATTATTTTAGTTATCTTTTGAGTTTTAGGTGACTAATGGACCCCTTGTGCTAATTTATAGGAAAAGAGGCAATTTTGGAAAGGAATTATATTCAAAGGAGGACTCTAGCAGGGACAGCTACCTTGGAGGGGTATTTTCGTCAGCTTGGAAGCAGAATTTGGAGATATCTATTAGACAAACAATTGAAGATCTTTCTTTCCTCTTTCCGTCGATATAAAGCACGCGCGAATCAGAGTCCGAAAGAGAAAGTTATGGCCAAAACACTGAAGGCTAATCTGGCAGAATTTATTTGACGAAAATTCGGGGACAATATTAGAAATTCACTTTCCTGACAAGTTAGGACTCTTTAGGACGACCCTTTTAGGTTTTTAGGTTTAGGTGGGTTATATAACCCTAGTAGCTTTATTTTAGATGGCTCTCTCTCTTCTCTTTTTCTCTTCTTTTCCCTATTCATCGCATTTTCATTCCGTAGATTAGGTTTTATTATGAGGAACTAATCCTCTTGGTAGATTTGAGGAGGAACCCATGGTTGTGAGGATCTTGTTTTCTTAATCCTGTTTATTTTAGTATTTGTTTATTCCTTGTGCTTATTCTGGTTCTTGAATGATTTGCGGTCGTGAATTTATTCTAGGACTCATATGCCATCGATTTCTGATTAGCGGTTGCTGTTAGGAATTGAACTAGGAGCAAGGTTAATTTTGCGAGGAACGGTTGTTACCAAACTAATTAACTAGGAATAAGTAAGGCTAGTTTGTACATACCAAGGTTTTGAGTATAATCGCTAGGAGTAGGAACATCTGTTCTTAATGCTATTGTCTTATAGTTGCCCTGGCGTATAAGATGATAAACAACTAGTTATGCGGTCGCTGGCTAGTTGATTATAGGATGTTAGTGGTCTCTTCGCGGTTGTGGGAGATTTACCCCTATTTGCTAAATGAATTAGATGTCCTTAGTGATCCGATGATCGACCACGTGGTATTCCGACCTTGAGTCTACCTTTGTTTCTCATAAGTTTTGCATATATTTATTTTCCTTTTCTTAGTTTAGTTTTCTTTTAATCATTTACAACTCTCCCCCATTTTACTTTATTTGTTTAGTTTGTTAGGTTAATTGAATATTCGTTCCTCCTTGGATCCGACTCAGTATTTCCACTTACTTGCTACAAACTAGTGAGCCGTAAATATCGGTTTATTTTGAGGGGCTTCGACACGCTCGTCAATGCTGCACAATTTTATGCTTAAGTTGTTCGTATTTTTTTCATCCAATTTTGAGTTCAAAAAATATTTTATGGAAGAATCATATTTGAAACTGATATTCGATTTCTTTTAACGGTGTAGTATAGTTTCTTATCTCGATCCATATGGAAACAAGTCTCACAGCATCTTCGTTGAAACATTGTTGTATTCTCAAATACCTAAGTTAGTTAAAAAAAAATCAATTTTCATGATGTAATATTTTTAGATAAAAAAAATATGTTTATATCTTTCAAGAAACTAATGTTTCACAATTTTTCTTTCCGGTGGGAGTGAGACGCTTGCGATTGTAGAGGAGCATGAGCTGTAACGCGATAGCTATGATTCCGAAGGTCTTTTGGTATAAATATAATCTTGGTGGGTATTTATATAGTAATTCTTTTCTTCTGCGTCAACTAAGAATGACATTTGCATCATATAATTTGAAAAAGAAAAGAAGCAGAGTAAAAGCGCGTGACGTGTAATGGTGCACTCGTAATTATGTACTCATGTTCCCATGTGAGCCAATTGACTTACTGTTTTCAGGTCTTTCTTTTCACCTCTTCTCGCGGATCGAGTGTCCTAATCTTTTGAAAGAATAATATTTAAACGCGATATTCGACTTTTTTTTCATAACGGGGTAGCTTAGTTCTTATCTCGATCCATATGTAAACTAGTCTCGCACGCATCTTCCCCGAAACTTCCAAGTCAATGCTTAGAAAACTCATTAGTCGGTTCATTCTTCCGGCTACGAATGACAGGCCGATACCAAAGTGAAAAAACGTTCTTGGTGCCTCGTGAGAACACCATCCTGTGAAAAAAAAAACAAAGGAAAACACCGATCTGGGCAAATGGAAAGAGCCAACTCGCGGAGGCATAGTGTTGAAGTCCCTCGAGATAATTTCGGGTAAATATTTAATTCGCTGAATTTGTCTTCTTTTATTGAGTATCCCCTGCTTATGCCTGCCTATATCAGTGACCCCTTTAATCATTCATTATTGACATTTCTTATTACATCTTAGTTCGGAGATTCTAATGATGAAGAATCTGACTTCGGGGAGTGTTTCTTGTTCCATGTCTCTCAGTAATCATGAATGGAAGTACCACGTTTTCCTGAGCTTCCGAGGCGGAGATACCCGCTTTAAGTTCGCTGATCATTTGTATCACGCACTTTGTAGAGCTGGGATCAATACCTTCAGAGACGAAGAGGAGCTCCGGAAAGGGGACGAGATCCGACCTGCTCTGCTTAGCGCGATCGAAGATTCAAGAATCTCAATCATTTTGTTGTCCAAAAACTTTGCATCCTCTACCTGGTGCCTTGATGAACTTGTCAAAATCCTTGAATGCAGGAAACTAACAAAACAAGTGGTCTTGCCGGTCTTTTATGAAGTGGATCCATCGGAAGTAAGACACCAAACTGGCAGTTTTGGGGATTCCTTGACCAGGCATGAGAAGAGATACAAGGAAAACATTGAGAAAGTAGAGAAATGGAGGTCTGCTTTGCGAGAAGTAGCTAATTTGTCTGGTGAATCATACTCAAAAGAGTGTGTATTTATTCTCTTTCTCTTATGTTTTAATTGTGATGAAAGTCTCTTTCTGTTGATTTTTACAATACCCAAAAAGTACAAGTAGTTTAATAAAAATCCTAGTTTCTAATATTGAAATGTTGGCGTCTTTTGGTGAAGAGGCAGTACCCTCAATAGAGAGGCGCAATGGTGCCTGTGAATTGTGTTATTTGGTTTTTTAACCAAATGATGCATATCATATTTAAATACAAAAGACAAAAATTAGTTAATAATTAATTGAAAAAAAACAAAAAAAAAAATAATTTTTGGAGTTTGTATTTAATAGTGGTCACTGGACATTTTTAACATGGCCATTGACATACTATAAATAACAGACTTCACTTGTCATTTTCTTTCATTCCAACAACAAGTGCATTTTTCTAGCATTGTTGTCTTTTCTCCCTACCTTCTTCACTCACTAGGAAGAGTTCGAGTACGAAAGTTTCAGATATATAAGTGTTCACCTAAAAGTTTCGAGAGTTGTGTACAACAATCTTGAAAATGCCCGAATAGTCATTGTATCTTGGGGACGATTGCCGTAGTCCGTAGTGTACTGAAATATATGGGGCAATCTCGTCTTACAGAGAAAGTGTCCAATGTTTGCCTTGACTGTGCCCAATCTTAATCAAGTACACCATTATCCGAACCAACAATCGTAACACAAGATTTCGTGTACTCAAAGATGGCATCAACGAGCACCGTAGCATTGACCACGGACCTGCAAACTGTCCAAAGGCCAGTAAAGTTCAATGATACCGAGTTCAAGAGGTGGCAGCAGAAGATGACATTCTATCTGACCATGCTCAACCTATTTTGATTCCTGAAAGAGGACACACCACAAATTACAAAGAAAGAGACGGATCAACAGAAGATCAATGCTCTCGATGTGTGGAGTCATAGCGACTTCTTGTGCCATAATTACGTCTTGAATGGACTAGACGACACGCTCTACAATGTCTACACAGTACACAAGACTGTTAAAGAGTTGTGAAGTTTACTCAAGAAGAAGTACAAGATGGAGGATACCGAGATGAAGACGTTCATCGTCGGGCAGTTCCTTGACTTCAAGATGGTGGACTTCAAGAAGGTCATCAACCAAGTACAAGAGTTACAGCTGATACTTCACGAGATATAAGTCAAATGGATGTAACTCAACTAGTCATTCCAAGTGGCTGCGATGATTGAGAAGCTCCCTTCGCTATGGAAGGACTTCAAGAGCTACCTCAAGCATAAGAGGAAGGATATGAGCCTAGAAGACCTGATCGTGAGGCTTCGGATTGAGAAAGACAACCAAAAGTCCAAAGTCAAGCAACGCAAGACCTCCTCTGAGAGCACCGTGAACCTTGCCAAAGGTAAAGGTGGCAAGAAGAGAAAGAAGTCTAGGGACAAGCATGAGAAACAAGAACTCTAGAAGAGCAAGAATAAGAAGATCAATGGTGCTTGCTACAACTACGAGAAACCCGGCTATATGGCTAAGGATTATCGCTTACCTAAGAAGGATGATCAAAGAAAGGCCAACCTAACTGAAGACCTGTCTGAGATGGATCTGTCAACAGTGGTGTTCGAGGCTAACTTGGTGGATAATTTGAGAGAGTAGTTCGTAGACACAAGAGCTACTTGCCACGTCTGCTCAGACAAGGAGTTGTTCTCGTACTATATCCTGATCAATGGTCGAAAGATGTTCATGGGAAATTCTGTAACGTCCAACATCATCAGACAAGGCAAGGTGGTCCAGAAGCTGACCTCAGGAAAAGAGCTGACCCTTAATGATGTGTTGCATATCTTGGGCATCCGCAAGAACTTAGTTTCTGACTCCCTATTAAGTAAAGCCGGTCTTAAGCTTGTATTTGAGGTAGATAAATTTGTATTAACCAAAGCGAGTCAATTTATAGGCAAGGGTTATCTAAAAAAGGGGCTCTTTAAGATGAATGTAATGACTATACATCGCAAGTTTAACTTTGACAGTCGTAATATAATGAAATCTTCTTCTTATTTGGCCGAGTGTTCTAATTTATGGCATGGTAGATTAGGATATGTAAATTGAAGCTAAGAAAGTTAGTAAATTCAAATTTATTACCGAATCTAGAGTTCAACCCTTTTGATAAGTGTGAGGTATGTGTGGAAGCCAAAATGGCCAAAGCACCTTTCCATTCGGTGGAAAGAAGTACCATGCCTTTATAGTTAATTCATAAAGACACTTGTGATATGAAACATGTGCAAACTAAAGGCGAGAAGAAATATTTTATCACATTTATCGATGATTGCACAAGATACTGTTATGTATATCTCCTAAAAGGCAAAGACGAAGCTTTTGAGACTTTTAAGAGGTATAAGAATAAGGTTGAAAATCAACTCAGCGTAAAAATCAAAATGATCCGAAGTGATTGAGGAGGAGAGTATGTAGCTCTGTTTGAGAAACTTTGTCGAGAACATAGTATTATGAGTAAATTGCCCTCCCGTCCCTCTCCTTTGCTTAAATTTCTATTTTTTTCCCTACTGTTTCAAAAAAGATGATTTCGTCCTCGAGATTTGATTTAATAGTACTCTAAGGTCCCTGGTGCCAGAATCGGAAAAAAACTCCGGCGACCAGGGACCTAAAATGACCAAATTGCCCCTCCCTTTTCCTCCACTCATCTTCCTTCTCTAACCTTTCTTCCTTCTCTGGTTCTCCACGTCGGTCACCACCTCCAAGCTCTTGTCCACCCTTCCCGTCGTCCTTGTCGACTCGCTAGAGTTTCTCTTCCTCTTAACCTCTCCAGTGATAGAGACGAAGACAAAGACATTTCCTCCATCGCTGAACGTCACTGCGGGCAATTTCGTTCATGACGATTCCAGTGTTCCACGTGTTCAGTTCTTCATGATGGTGAGGGCGGCGGGAAGGGAGGATAGGAGCTTGGAGGTGGTGGTTGACGTGGAGAACCGGAGAAAAAAGAGACGTTGGAGAAGGAAGATGAGTGGAGGAAGAGGGAGGGGCAATTTGGTCATCCCATGGCCCTGGTCGCCGGAGTTTTTTCCAATTCCGGCACCAGGGACCTTAGAGTGCTATTAAATCAAATCTGGAGGACGAAATCATCATTTTTGAAACAGTAGGTAAAAAATAGTAATTAGCAAAGGAGAGGGACGGGAGAGCAATTTACCCTAGTATTATTCATCAGACGACTACTCTGTACTCACCTCAATCGAATGGCGTAGTTGAACGCAAAAATCGAACTATTAATAAGATGATGAATGTTGTATTGATTAGCTTGGGCTTACCCTAGAACATGTGGGGGGAAGCTGTGCTCTCTGCTAAGCACATTCTAAATAAGTTGCCACACAAGAAAAGGGACAAAACTCTATACGAATTATAGAAAGGAAAACAACCTTCCTACAGTTACCTTAAAGTGTGGGATGCCTAGCAAAGGTCAAAGTACCTAAACTTAAGCAGGCGAGGATAGGACTTAAGACCATTAATTGTATCTTTATCGGATATGTACAAAATAGCAGTGCCTATCGATTCATAGTGCACAAATCTTAGAATCTGGAAATTAATGTGGGAATGGTCATTGATTTAAGGAACGCAACATTCTTTGAGGATATCTTTCCTAATAAGGAAAGAAAAGAAGGAAGTCCCAAGAAAAGGGCACACAAAACTATGCAAAGATCAAGTCAGGAGGACAATGAACCTAGACGTAGCAAACGGACTAAGATAGCCAAATCCTTCAGTCCAGACTATCTAACTTATGTGTTAGAAGATGAACCCAAGACAATTCAAGAGGTATTGTCAAGTCTAGATGCTCCTCTCTGAAAGGAAGCTATCAATAGTAAGATAGAGTCCATTATGCAAAACCACACGTGGGAAATTGTGGATCTCCCACCGGGATACAAACCTTTGGGGTGCAGGTGGATCCTAAAAAGGAAATACAAAGCTAATAGATCAATTAATAAGTATAAAGCTCGATTGGTAGCTAAGGGGTCGAAACAAAAGGAGGGATATAATTCTTTGACACTAACTCACCAATTACAAGAATCACATCAATTAGAGTGCTCATAGCTGTCGCAGCTCTCTATAACCTCGAGATTCACCAGATTGATGTAAAATAGCTTTTTTGAATAGAGAGCTGGAAGAGGAGATATATAAAGAGCAACTTGAAGGGTTTGTAGCTCCTGGACAAGAGCATAAAGTATGCCGGCTAGTCAAGTTGCTATAAAGGCTTAAGCAAGCACCGAAATAATGGCATAAAAAATATGACAAGATGATGATATCAAATGGTTTCAAGATCAGTGAGTGCGATAAATATGTTTACATTAAAGGCACGTTTAAAGCTTACGTAATTATATGTCTATACGTGGATGACTTACTAATTATGGGAAGCAATAAAGAGATTATTGTGAAAACTAAGAACATGTTAAATAATCACTTTGACATGAAAGATATGGGTCTGGCAGACATCATAGTAGGGATAAAGATATCTAGGAAAGCTGATAAAATTGTCTTGATGCAATCCCACTGGAAAACATGCTTAAGAAATTCAAAACTTTTGACAAACCTTCGGCTAAGACTCCGATTGACTTGAATCTACACTTAGCCAAAAATTGAAGGGATCCAGTATCTCAACTAAGGTATGAACAAATCATCGGGAGCTTGATGTATTTAACAAACTGCACTCATCCCGATATTGCGTACTCAGTTAGTAAGCTTAGCAGATTCACAAGTAATCTAGAAAAGGATCACTAACTAGCTCTAGAAAGAGTTTTACGGTATTTAAAGCATACCATAAACCATGGCATACACTACGCTAAATATCTAGCTATATTAGAAGGATACAGTGATGCAAATTGGATATCAGACACTAAGGACTCCAAATCCACAAGCGGATACGTATGCCCTATCGGAGGAGTTGTGTCTTGAAAGTCCTCTAGACAAATGTACATAGCTTGATCTACTATGGAGTCAGAGTATATAGCACTAGACAAAGCTGGGAAAGAAGTTGAATGGCTCAAAAATTTCCTAAGGATATTTTGTGCTGGGAAAAATTATTACCTCCTGTATTGATACATTATGATAGCATATCTGTAATCGGGATAGCACAAAGTACAATGTACAATGGTAAGTCTCGACATATCTATCGGAGATATAATACCATTAGATAGTTGATCTCAAGCAGGGTGATCACCATTAACTATATAACATCTAAGGACAACATAGCTGATCCTTTTATGAAAGGAATTAATCGAGATCAAATATAAAATGCAGTAAGGAGAATGAGACTAAAATCCATACACTAAAGGATGTCCATAGCGGTAACTCAACCATGATGAGTGGAGATCCCACAAACTTGGTTCAATGAGACAACTAAGTTATGGAGGGTATAGCTAATCACCTGAAACCTATCTCATTCTCAAAAGCTACCCAGGTGTTAGCCTACAGAGGTGTGGTAAGGTTAAGCATTATGCTTTTAATAATTCATATACCTTGTTGAAGGTGGAGTATGGCAGGATACTTCCAATAGGAGATCACCTATGTAAGTGTGAAGTGAGGCCGCTTCAAATAGGAAAACACTTATGAATCCAAGATATGGTCCATGGGCGAAAAAGACATAAATACTAGGGTTGTTATTGTGTAAATGTTATTGTCTTGGTTTACGCAAAAGCTGATGGTTCAAGATATCGCGTTCACTGAGCAGCGAGTAAATCTGATAACATCTTAATAGAGAAGGTTCAAAGCCACAAGCTATCTATCTCAATACAATAATAACACGTTGAAACTTTTGATTAAAATCTGCATGCATTGATCATCATTCATGTGATTGTTAACCATGTGGGGATTGTTGGCGTCTTTTGGTGAAGAGGAGTAGCCTCAATGGAGAGGCACGGTGCATGTGAATTATGTTATTTGGTTTTTTAACCAAATGATGCATATCACATTTAAATCCAAAAGACACAAATTGGTTAACAATTAATTGAAAAGAAAAAAAAGGAGATGACTTTTGGAGTTTGTATTTAATGGTGGCCATTGGACATTTTCAACATGTCCATTGGCATACTATAAATAAGAGACTCCACTTGTCATTTTCTTTCATTCCAACAATAAGTGCATTTTTCTAGCATTGTTGTCTTTTCTCCCTCCCTTCTTCACTCACTAGGAAGAGTCTGAAAGTTTCAGATATATAAAGGTTCGCCTGAAAGTTTCGAGAGTTGTGTGCAACGATCTTGGTAACACCCGAATAGTCATTGTATCTTAGGGACGATTGTCGTAATCCGTAGTGCACTGAAATATATGGGACAATCTTGTCTTACGGAGAAAGTGTCCAACACTTGTCTCGACTGTGCCCGATCCTAATCAAGTACACCGTTATCCGAAGAAACACAAACTTCAATGTCCCAAATAATGATCTTTTAAAGAATTAAAAGAGTTCAACTCCTGTTGAAACTTAAAAATGCTAATACTTATCTAACTAGATAAAAGAGTCCAACTAAACTCTTAACCAGATATTTTGGAACTATTTGGAAACATTAGATTTAATGTCTACTTTCAGGTTCCGAATTGTGAATCATGCATTTCTTTTTTAAATTATTAGGTCAGAAGTCGACTTTATAGACAAGATCATCCAAGAGATATCCAGCAATTTGGGAGACCGCTATCTGTTGCACCTGCCAGAGAAAGTAGTTGGTTTGGAATCTCGGAAATCGCAAATTGTCTCTCTTCTGCATATCGGGAAAAATGATGTGGATGTCTCTATGGTTGGAATCTATGGACCTGGTGGTGTTGGAAAAACTACAATTGCCAAAGCTGTTTATAACTTGGTTGCAGAACAGTTTGAAACCACAAGTTTTTTTGCTGATGTTCGAGATAACACAACCAAACATGGATTAGCACATATTCAACAGTCTATTTTGACTGATGTGCTTGGGAAAATTAATCTTAACTTGCAAAACAAGGATAGGGGAAGTGTTGTAATGAAAGAAAGGCTCCAAAAAAAACGAGTCCTTTTAGTTCTTGACAATGTGGATAAATTGGAACAGCTTCAATCATTGGCCGGTGGATGTGATTGGTTTGGGGCTGGCAGCCGAGTGATCATAACGACAAGAGACAAGCAACTACTAAGTAGGCATGGGATCGAAAAGACATACGAGGTGGAAGAGCTCGATAAGGAGGAGGCTCTCAAACTACTTTGTTGGAATGCATTCAGAAGCAGTGTGCCTGAAAGGGGATATGAAGATGTCTCGACACGTGTGTTACGTTATGGGAAGGGAATTCCATTGGCATTGGAAATAATTGGTTCTCACTTGTTTGGGAAGGACGTAGAGGAATGGGAATCTGCCATGGATGCATACAAGAAAAGCATGGACAATGACCTTTTTGTTATACTCAAAGTCAGTTACGAGAGCTTGGGATACAATGAAAAACAGATTTTTCTAGACGTTGCATGTTTCTTAGCAGGATCGACAGTCAGATATTCAAAGGAGGTTTTAGATTCCTGTGGTTTCAGCTCAAAATCTGGCCTTAGTATCCTTGAAGATAAGTGCCTTGTCAAAATACAAGCCAGACATGTGTGGATGCATGACCTCACACAAAGCATGGGAAGGGAAATTGTACGCCGGGAATCCGAAGGAGAACCTGGGAAACGGAGTAGGATATGGTTTGACGAGGATGCTCTTCAAATCTTAACGAGCGACATGGTAAGAGCATTGCAAAGCCTCTGTTTTTCTTTCATTAAATTATGTATTATTGTATTTACAATTTGTAAGTATCAACTGACTCAATGCGACTTTAAAGGGAACGAGCAAAATTCAGGCCCTGATACTATGGCTTCCCCAACAAAAAGAGGTAGTATGGAGTGGCAAGGCATTGAAGAAAATGGTAAACCTCAGAATACTCTTTGTTAAAAATGCTATCTTCTCGCAAGCCCCAAAAACACTCCCAAACAGCCTGAGAGTTCTTCAGTGGGAGAATTATCCCTCATCGTCCCTGCCATCCAACTTCCATGGGAATGGGCTTCTGCGGTTGGATTTCATAAATTCTCCTCAAATCGTGAAGCTACAAGAGACATTCAAGGTACATTCCTAAGCACCCAATTTTCTCTTTGTTATATTCCACGAGTTATGTGTTTCGCAAATATGTTTTTTTCCTCTCTTTGCAGAAGTGTCAGAATATCACTTGTTTGTACATCGTTAGCTGCAACTCGTTGAAAGAAGTTCCAGATGTCTCCGCGCTCCCAAATCTATCAAGTATAGGGCTTTATAACTGTCCAAACTTGGTTAAGATTCATGATTCGGTTGGAAACCTTGGCAATCTTGGAATTTTTATAATCAGGCACTGCTCAGAGCTTAAAGAATTTTCTGCATGGAACCAATTCAAATCTCTCTTGAAATTAATGATACTTGGCAGTGGAAAATTAGGAACTATCCCATTTGATTGCATGCAACCAACTTTGCAGTCTGTTTGTGTCGATGGTGATTGCCTCGGTTTTCAAAGTGATAGTCGAAGCCGTCTTCTTCAGGTACACTCTCTCTCTCTCTCTCTCTCTCTCTCTCTCTCTCTCTCTCTCTCTCTTTCTTTCTCTCTCTCTCTCTCTCTGTGGGTTTGTATCTGAGAATGGATTTCAAGAATTTTTAACGTTATCTGGCAGGAGGTCATGGATCGTCATTTTAACGCTCATTACCGTGTTTTTGGATTTGGGATTCCGAGATGCTTCCGCTACCGAAGCAACAAAAACTCCATTTCTTTCTGGATTCAGAAAACACTTCCAGATTTTCATTTCAGTTTTGCTATCAAAGGTTCCGCGAAATTTGACCTTAGGACTCTCCTTATGACAGTCGGGATTGGTCCCATAAAATTTTCATATAATATAACTACCTCCTTTACAAATGGGACGCGTGTGACGTGCATATATTCTGTTTCTAGATTCTTCTCGCACGAACGTTGTCTCGAGATTCAGGAAATGTTGATCAGATTAGATTCCTGGGTTCGTGTTGACGTTAGTATGGTTCCACTAGAAAGCAATGGCAGAAATGAAGGCTTGGATGTTTCTGTGGAGGAGTGTGGAATATACGTGAGCCCCAGAAGTGATGCGAATTTCACTATTGTAGATCCTTGTAGTTGGTGGTCAATCAACAACAAAAGCTTCATGGGGAGGTTAGCGGAAAATGGACTAATACCTCAGACAATTGTTGATAAAAGGGATGATCTTTCCTCCTCGGACCTACTGTGGAAGAAGATCATGAGTCTGGAGGTCTCTCCTCTGGTCAAGTACTTTGCATGGACTGCCATTTCTGACCACCTCACCAGCAAGCAGGGCCTTGAAGAGAACGAAAGCCGTGATAGGTGTCACATATGCGGTGAGAGGAATGCAAAGATGGCCTTGCATTTTTTGAAGAACTGTCAATGGGCAAGAGGAGTATGGCTGCTTTCTCCACTTGGACTCAGGGTAGATGTGATGGAAGCGAACAACTTGTTGGAATGGATGCAGATGTTGGACGGAAAACTGGATACTGAAAGCTTTGAGCTGTTCCTGGTGATTGCATGGGGTTTATGGAGTGAGTGGGACAAGTTGTGCATGGGGTTGAAGATTAAAGACCCACCAACCCTAATACGCAGAATGTGTGTGCTACTGCACGATTACAGGATTACCCACAGGTCGATGGGCCAAAATATGCTCACAGATGCAGATGTAGCTCCTTACCATGAAGAAATAGAAATTGGTGGTAAAATTTCATGCAATGATGTTATTGACTATAGTCGGCGGTATACATTGACAGAAATGTAGGGTTGAAACCCAGAACAACAGTCCTAGTCTAATTAGGACTCTCGATACTTACACCTAGCAAATCTAATCTGGTTTGGATATATCCTAATGTACAGAACTCGATGCCCTCAAACTCAACGGTACGTGGTCTCTCACTCCTCTCCCACCAGGTAAAAGACCTATCTCTTGCAAGTGGATATTTAAAATTAAAAGATATACTGATGGTACCATTGAACGTTATAAGGCACGCTTTGTTGCACATGGTTACTCAGAAGTGGCGGGTATTGATTATCATGAGACTTTTGCACCAGTAGCAAAATTGGTCTCAGTCCGTGTTTTGATTTCCATTGCAATTGTTCGTAAATGACCACTTTATCAGATTGATGTACAAAATGCTTATCTTCATGGTCATCTTTCAGAAGAAATTTATATGGAGATTCCAGCTGGTCATCCTCGACACGGCGAACCAAATCTAGTGTGCAAATTGCATAAATCTATATATGGTCTTAAACAGGCTGGGCGAAACTGGTTCTTCACTCTTCGTAGCGCTTTACTTAATATTGGATTTCGGCAATCACTTGCTGAATATTCTCTCTTCGTCATCCATCGGGGCACCGCACTTGCTTATCTAATTGTCTATGTTGATGATTTGATTCTTACCAGCAATGATGTTAGCCTACTTGATTACATCAAACTGCTGCTTCTCCAACAATTTCGTATCAAAAATCTGGGTAATATCTGATACTTCCTAGGTATTGAAGTAACAAGATCAACAAGTGGCACCTATCTCACACAACGCAAATACACCCTTGACATACTTACTGATGCAGGCATATCGGGTGCTCGACCGATACATACCCCTATGGAACCAAATGTCCACCTTGCAGGTGATGGTGGCGAAGTATGTGATGATCCTGGTCGTTATCGTCGTTTAATCGGTCGTCTTATATATCTTACTGTCAGACGTCCAGATATCACTTTCGTCATCCATGTTCTTGTCCCTTAGCATAGTAGACTCTTCGTAGACCTTCATTGCTATATTCATGTATATATACTTACGAACAGTTTAATAATAAAGCAACTCTTTACCGCAATAGCCTTGAATAGAACGAAAGCCGTAATAGGTGTCACATATGCGGTGAGAGGAATGCAAAGTGGCCATCCATTTTTTGAAGAAATGTCAGTGGGCAAGAGGAGTATGGCTGCTTTCTCCACTTGGGCTCAGGTTAGATAGGATGGAAGCGAACAACTTGTCAAAATGGATACAGAAGTTGGACGGAATATTGGATACCTCCACTCTGCAACACCAATCAAACAACCCCCAATAAACACCAAGCACTTCCCCATGAATGGCCCACATTCCCTCTTCGTCGGTCGAGCAGGGATTGACCCTGGAATCAATTCGCGGTTCACTTTTGAAGCAACAATCAGGAATTGTTTGTGGCGTGGATGGTAACAGAAGAATGCTCTCTTAAGTCTTATGGTTAGGTCCAACTGGTCATTTTGATTTTTGACCCTTGAAGTTGCGTGAATGCAGTCAGTGCACAAAGGCTAAGGTTATTTCCGGTACTATGGTGGAAAACTGGAAATACAATTCAGTTGTAAACTGGTCAACTCTTCTAGATACGAAATCTTTTTAAAAAAAAGCCGTTCCAGAAAAAGGAAAATTGAAAGAAAAAAAATCACTGAGGATTTCTTTCCTAAAAATATGTTTGTGTTACTTGATTGTCACGGACTTTTTTTTATTTAAAGAAACTTATCCTTAAAAAATGCCAATAAATTATAGTTAATAGACTAAATCCCTTAATATCCCCAAAATCGTTGTAGTAATTAAGCATTTGATTATTTTGATTTGGTTCAAATTCAATAAATAGTCTCTTTGAAAAATCATCAAACAATCGAAATGTCATTCGTTTGAATAGTTTTTGATACTGACTAAAATAATTTTAGTGACATTCTGAAATAGAGAAACTAAAACTTAAATAATAAGTAATGGTGAGCGGTAATAATTTAAAGAAATAGTATGGTTCGGTAAAAATAGAATACTAATGTAGCTAAAATTCTTAGAGAAATAATATTCCTAAATAGTTATTTTACTTATTAGTCTCCCCACGCCAAGCGGAAAAAAAAAATCTAAAAGAGGAGGAGAAGGGCAAAATCGGAAAGCAATAACTACCCTTGAACCGCCTTTAACCCGAAGGGAGACTCTATAAAAGGGCACTTACCCCCACCCCTTTTCACATATTCCCAATAGAACAATCCCTCTATAGGATTCAATTTGACCCTTAGGAAAAAAAAAAAGAAGAAGCGAAACGATGTCGTCGAAGAAGATAACCCTAAGGAGCTCGGACGGCGAGTCGTTCGAGGTCGACGAGGCAGTTGCCTTGGAGTCCCAGACGATCAAGCACATGATCGAGGACGACTGCGCCGACAACGGGATTCCCCTCCCAAACGTGACGAGCAAGATCCTGTCTAAGGTCATCGAGTACTGCAAGAAGCACGTCGAGGCCGCCGCCGCCAAGGACGACAAGTCGTCTACCTCGACCCCCGAGGATGCCGACCTCAAGGCTTGGGACGCGGATTTCGTCAAAGTCGACCAGTCCACCCTCTTTGACCTCATTCTGGTCCTCTTTCTCTCTCTATTTTATCTATCTCCGATTTTAATTAGGGTTTTTGTTTTTACTGATTTCGATTGTGGTTTATTGTTGCGGATTGGGGGTTCTCGGCTTTTAGGGTTTTGTTATCCTGTTATCTAGGTTTTGGGGATTTCTGTCGTAATGGTCTTTTTTATATCTATTATGTGCTTGTTTTGAGTTTATTGCCGGAGATTGGAATATGTGGTCGAGTATGTCTTACCGTAGAACCACTCAATATATTGAGTAATTGGTGCACTGTATATTAGGGTCTTGCTCAATATTCCCAACGAGCTAACGAGATGGAGAGTATTACTTGGGCGTTAGGCCCGTACTTGCTTAATGATGGGAATAATCTAAAGTTGGTTGAGGTAGTGATGGATATTATAAAGGAGAGAGATTAATGTTTTCTTTACGGAGTGCATTGTTTTGCATAATACTTTCGTGCTTCAGTGTTTATTGACATTGATCTCGGAGCTCTACTTAGAAACATGATCATCTTGTAACTGACATTTATTTGTTTGGATCTGTGTAATTGTCTGCAGGCGGCTAACTTCCTGAACATTAAGAGCTTGCTGGACCTCACTTGCCAGACTGTGGCTGATATGATCAAGGGCAAGACACCAGAGGAGATCCGCAAGACCTTCAATATCAAGAATGACTTCACCCCTGAGGAGGAAGAGGAGGTTCGCAGAGAGAACCAGTGGGCCTTTGAATGAAGTGCGAAGAAGGACTTGCTCTTCTGGACCGCTGGTTATCTTTATTTCTGTGTTGATGGTTGTCATCGATGGTTAATTTAGTGCTTTGCAGACACTTTCTATCATTTTTTTTTGAAAGGTCACTTTCTATCATGTATCCATCCCCCGTGAGAACAATTTCCACATGTGTCCTCCGAGACCCTGATGTGGTGTTAATATGAACATCGAATCTTAAACCCGTTAAATTAGTTTCACCAGTGGTTGTTTGATGATTTCTTAAATCTTTACCTTTTCTGTTTGCGTTTTGGCTGTTGGTGATTTCAGATTATTAACTTGCAACATCCGTAGATAGGAATCGATCTGCTCTCTACCTAAAAAGTCATCCACATTCTCACGATAACATGATGTTTGAAGCATATGTCGTTTAGATTTCAGACTCTGTTTATCTGCTGGTGCACATGGCTTACCTAGAAACGGGCCATGGATTTCCTAAATTCCGAGAGAACATTTAGTCTCTGTATTTTGCTGCCAGATATAAGTTCCCCGGTTGGAGAGACGGTACTGAGCTTTTACACTGTTACCTTCACATTTAGAATATTAGTGTCATCCACTATATCCTTGTAGGTGTGTCGCTGTCTTCCCCAAAATCAGTAGCATACATGTGTGTTTCTGTTGTCTTCCAACAAGTTATATTATCCGGGAACTGTCCTTCGACTTGGTGCCCAAGGGATTTCGATAATCCTTATGTGTGGTCTCGTATGCTAATACCAGTAGCAGTGTCGTCCACGGTCCACTGAACCATGTTTGGTAACTGCACGGATTCAGTCAGTACCGGATGATCAACAATAAGGCTGTGTCGTCGAGTCTTTGCTTGTTGTCTTGATTGCTGTTCCATAATGCACAAACCATGGAACTTGTCTACGTTGTAGCGAAGTGGGTTCTCTGGCTTTGGGAGTTTCTGGGCATGCCATTCCCCTCGTCTCTGCAAGTTGTCGACTCCCCGGAGTCGCAATGTCTGGCTGTGCTAGCCAAGATAACAAGTTAATGACGCGATTTTACTGCAAAAGAAACAAACAAGGAGCAGTCCTTGACCTGTTGACTCAGGCTGAACAGAGGCTTTGGCTTCAGGATGTCCCTTGCAAGGTGCCAAGGGGCACTTTAGCAGAGAAAAATGCAGCTTTAGGAGCTTGCTTAAAATTCGATGGACTTTTGTTGGCAAGAGTACTTGCAACTTGATTCATGCGACCTCACAAAATTATCAACCATGCTGTTTTTTATTATTCGTGTGCAATTCTCTCGTAGTTCAGATCAGATGCGTGAAATCGTACGTGGTCGAGTTTATAAGAGCAAGAACATCGCTCCGATCCCTTGAGCCGAATACAGTAGTCGTTAACTTCAGCAAATATCTTGCAACCACAACCAGTCCTTCTCTCATCTCCTGCAGGGGTTTCTCTCTCTCATTGGATCTTCGCCAAATTTGTCATTACATAGCTTAATTCAGACGAAAATACATTGTTTTGGCGTACAGGTTGAGTAACTCTGGACACGTAATAAATGACAAAAGATTAGATGGCACTTAATTTGTAGGGTGGGTTAACCAAACAAAGTGGCAAGAGTAGATGCAAATCACTAGGGAGATAATAATGGGCCCACGTCCAGGAAGAGATCGGGTCCCTGATTCGAAAAAGGTTTTTGAAGCATTTTTGTTGATTGGCCTGTCTGGCCATGCCATTGACATATTTTGCTCGAGATACTTTTTATTGGTATAATAGATTCGGGGACCAGTTTCGTGCAAAAAGACTTTAAAATGGGCCCATTGTGATTCCTGAGTTCTGAATTCTCTTACATTGGCTCTTTGATTTCGTCCTACTAGAATGGTTGAAATTACTTTTAGGTGACCTATGTATCTGACTTCTTTTTATCTCCAACTTGGTGGTGGACTGGTTACGTAAGAAATTTACCTTTTACCCAAGTTGAATATTAAATTAATGACAAATGAGAGCCCGAGTTGTTTGAAAAAATAACTGTTTGGCACCGTATCCTGACATTGCAACACGCCCTTCATCGATCCTGTTGAGACGACGACGACAGATCCACAGGCTCACGCTTGCTTTGTTTGGTGCACCGTACTGAATTCTCTTACATTGTCCTCCTCGTAGTTCGGTTGATTTTAAGAACCACGACAATCCCACTATGGTCCATATCACCTGCAATGAAAGCTGCTAATTTCACCTTGACCAATATGGCATGATAAACGTTTTTCCCAGACATTATGTAAAAATATGGCATGCAAGTTTACTAATAAAAAAATATATGACATGTAAGAAGATATGTTTAGTGGTAAAAGATTTATAGTTATTTAAAGAGATATTAGTTTCAATATTGTAGACATTATCCAACGAATCATCTTACAATATGATCAGACAATATTTGACTCTTATATAAATATTTCACTAAAAACTTTTTTTTTAGTAATCGGTGGATGTAAATAAGTTAAGAGTTTCCGTAGCTAGTTTGAATCTTGACAACCAAGATTTCGTTTGATAACTAACTATGTAATATCGTTTAAAAAATATGTAGGAGGCTTCAACGTGTTTTAACTTTGAACTTATTGAGAATTTTTTAAACCACCATCTGAATTAACATAAATAAACCTAAGTTCGTGCAACAAATTATTGAATATATCTATTGGCCGATCAGTTGACCAATTTGGTATAAAGGATTCTAAAGGATACGTCTTTGGGCCCATTTCTTGCAAAAGACTAAAGAGAGAGCATGCATCGTTCACTTGCCCTACCCAATCCAAAGACTAGAAGGTTTAATTTACTCCCTTTCCACTTTTCTTTGGCCAGCCACTTAAACAATTTGTTTGGCAGTTTATAAATTATATTTATATGACGATCCTAAAAAAGCTATAGGATTTGACTTTGGTATCTACCTAGTATACAAACATTTGTTGGAGTGATTAAGTTTTGTTAGATTTAATTTCAAATGATGACAAATTGGAGACCTCTAATCTACTTATTGATATAGATGCTTACAATGCATACATTGATAAAAATTACTTCACTCTTGAGCAGTTATTTGATGTCTATCGTATTTTTCTTGGATCAGAGTGTAGAATTTGTATACAAGTTGGTGTTATTCACGAAGCTATTTCTCTTGCACATAATTTTTGTATAGAATTTGTATACGATTACTTTCCATGAGCTCACTTATCCTGATAATATTTCTGAATATGCATGTTTAACTTTGGAATTATTTCAATGTGTGTCATAAAGGAATTCAAATTATTGATATGAATATTACTAATTAAATTACTTTAATATTTTAGATAATATAAATCAATTATGAGGTATCACACATATTCATTATATTATAAAGATCAATAAAATTTGCTTATAAGAAAGATGTATTAATTGAAAAGGTATACTTTTACCTGCAAATACCTTTCTAGCTGTTAGGTTAAGTAAAATAGGAAGATAATGATGGAAACAGCCAGGAGGAAGCGAACAAAAGGCATAAAAAAGAAAGCATCGATGATGTCGCTAATAATTAAACATTGGAAGAAAAAGGCTTAAAGAAGGACCGAACGAAATCGCAAGATAAGGTTAGAAATAGACTGACGTGAAAATCAAATAGCTAAAACATGTCCCAACTAATTATATACGCTTACAGCAACATTAAAAATTAACCCACTTCCCTCCACCCCATTTCTTCCAGTGGGCTAAAGGAAAAAGTAACATGGGAGGACAAAGATGGACACCAAAGTCAAGACAAAATATACACTTAAAGAAAATATACTAAATGGTAGCCATTACAAATATAATAATACAACATATGTTTTTAACATTATCATGTGCTTCTATTATCCAATAAACCCCAAGCTTTTGGAAGCGTTTTTTTTCTCTTGATTTCGCTCTCTTTTTCGAACCATTGCCAACTAGCCTGATAAAGATACGTCCAAGGACAAGTTGGAAAAAAGAGAAAGTGGAATAATACAAAGTGTTATCCTCAATCAGAGCATCTTTGCCTCACTCATAAAGGAAATTTTGTAAAACGAGTGGTCAAATATAATAAGCAAAAAAGGGGAAGAAAAAAAAAAGAAAAAGCGACGGAAGTTAAAATACATAATATAAACAAAAGCAGTCGCTCTATAATCTTACTTCTCAAAATGGAGCCGTTAAGGTTCTACAGAGGGTGTGCTTTTTTGGAAGCTGAACAGCTGCAGCCAATAACTGTATTATCACCCCCAAAAAAAAAATCAATTGAGGCAAGTAAACTTTGACAGAACACAATAGGAAGTATGTTAAATTCAATAGATTAAGGATTATGAACTTCTGCTCATAGAAAAAGAAAATCAATAAAGCTAGAATAAATAACTTCAATAGTACATGAAATGTGACGTATATATATCTATATACCTTTTCTTGCTGCATCCTAAGCTTTGCATTTTCCTCAACTAAGTGGGCGACTTCGAGTTCCAGCTCTTGCGTGTAAGCCTGTTCATGTAAAAAAGAAATTATATTAGTGAGACAACTAACTAGATATTTTAAGGTTTCTCACGAGATTATACGTGTCGGCTGCGACTATTATAGAACCGAGGAATTTAAATAAAAGTTGGCTTTGCTAGAGATTCCTAACAATAAGTGGAGATCGAGTAGGCAAATAAAGAAAGATTCTTACCTGCTTTCTAGCCCTGGACCGAGCAGCAGATTCCCTGTTCTTGATCATCCGCATGTGCCTCCGGTCGCCGGTCTCCTCGCCCCCGCTTTCCTGATTGGCCCTTTTCTTGGAAGACATAGGAACGGCCGGAGACGAACCAAAAGGGTCAAACTCTGAGCTGATGGTGGAGCCAAAGGAGAGGGACCCGATGCTCGGACCGCTAAGTATCCTGTGTTGACTTTGGTTTGGTCTAGTAATAACAACAGGGTCAGGCACCGGAGAGTTGAGGCTGAGCGTGGTGGTCGTAGCTGGAGGAGGGAGCGGATTAATCCCGGGCCCACCAAATGTAGCAGCAGCAGAAGAAGAAGAAGATATCGGAGCTAAGAAGTCCTGGAGGATCATTCCAGGAAATGGATTGGCGCTAGAACTCGGGGAAGGTAAGTTGATGTCCTTCCAGACTTCTTCCATTGACTTCTTGAAACCCGGGTCTCTGCTTCGGTGAGGCGTTGGAGAAGGAAGAGGAGAGAAAGGAGTAGGGGATGAGCACGTGGAAGAAGATGATCGTGACGGTGGCGAGCTGGCAAATCCGGCGTCGTTTTGGTTGGTGTCGTGAGACGGCATCATGGTTTCCGTCTAGGGAGGAGGGAGAGAGGTAAGAAAGAGATGTGTCCTCTGTTTGTGTTTTTGTGATATTTGGGTACCTGTGATTTTTCCGGAGTTTGCTAATTAAATAAGACACAATTTATTGGAATCTTTTTTTTCCATTTTTTGTGTATGTATCCTCAAATGATTTTGGGTTAGGTACGAATCGAAAGAACTATTGCAAATGGTACAAAATAAAAAATAGATTGCGTTGTCGTGTTGTTGTTTAATAAGTGTGAATTTTTATAGATAAAAAAAATTAGATCATAAAATGAGAGGTTATATTGACATTTGATATTGAAATGTTTTGTTTGTCAACAATGATATATCTGTTTTGTGTATTTTCCATGTAAATTTTTGTATTTTTTCAACAAAAATTCATTAAATATTATTGACCTACAAACTATGCTAACATACTCGTAATGTCAATATGATCTATTTTTTCATTGTGCACCGTTTTGAATAATCTTTCTTCGTACCAAATTCATCACCATCAGATGGTTCGTAGTAACATATAAACTATTTTTCTATAAAAAAAATATATAGTATTTTTTAAATAAAAATGTGTAATTACTAAGTGGTGTGATGCAAAAAAAATTACATTACACACGATTCTGCTCCATGTACGTATGCATACAATTTGTGACCATTTGATCGTGTGTACAAAATGTATTTGAAGGTCTAGATCTCTCAACTAAATCGACGTTTCAAATTCTCTTAGAACGACAGTTCATATCAATTATACACATTATTCAATAGTCCAGATTACGTGCACACGTATACACGGTTCTGCCTTATGTCCATAGGGATTGTGATTTAGATATCCACACACAGCAAATTTGATCCAACAATGTGCGATTTAAGCGAATATCTGTCCGCATTCCACGGAAGCACAAATCTATTAAAGATGACTTTTTGTAACCTCTAGTAGAATTATGTCTATTTTTATTGGGATAGTAATTTTTACAATGATATTTTAAATTTTCAAAATTTTGGACTCAAAATATTTTTAGATAAATATATAAATAATGGTACCTGAATTAAATGAATTTGCTTTGAAGTGTGGTCAAACTACATAACGTAAACAATATCCAGTGTACTATATTAGATGGTTAAAATTTCAGCCTTCACTTTATAACAAGTTATACAAGTTTCATTTTTCTTTCTCTTAATTTTAGTTAAATTCTGATTTTTCACAATAATTCAAGTATGTTATTACCTATTACCCGTATTTTATCGTACGAACCAAAATTACTAGAGGTTTGCGGGTCTTTTCAGTAAGTTTTTGTTTAGAAGCTTTTCGGTAAGTTAGTGGCCGATAAATAATTCGTCGACGGGGGACACAATCTCTAGACCGAATACTTGACATGATGCCAATTTATCAATCACAACAAAAATGGACCTACTGGTGGGAGCACAATTCTTAAAACTGGCGAACAAGAAAGGCCACCATAAATACCACCGGGTGGGTCTTTTTTTCATGAATGGTGTCATCATCCATCGCATTTTGTCAAAATGGTGTTTACAAAATAGTAAAAGTGGTGTCAACATGACAAAACATAATTTTTTTTTCCTCCATTTTTTGGAAACAAAAAACAGCAATGTATCCTGTTTTACCAAAAAAACGAAAATTTTATATGTTTGACAAAATGCCATGGATAATAACACTAATCGCATAAAAAAAAAAAGCCACCGGGTGAGACTTGACCACGAATGACGAACTTGGGACCCCATAATTCTCTAAACCAAACGACTCCGATTGCATTTTTCAAATTTTTGTCTGGATTCTATGATTCGCCAATTTGGTCATGATCTCTCTCCTTCCTTGGGCCGGAAATGGGTTCCCCTAATGAAGAATCTCACGTCGGCACTTTTGTTTTTTAGTTTATCCGAATATTTACTGAACTGATTAATTAGATTTGACTTCGTCTATTCTACGAAACCTCGGTTAAGTTCTTATCCGACCACATTCATCAAGTCCCAACATGGTGTCTTGTTCTCTACCACTCTTTCCAACTCCCTCTTTGCAAGAGGGGCAGGAAAATGCGCGTATTGTGCTTAATTAATTTAATCGCACGTAGTTTGGTTCAAGGTTGTAACGATCCTGTTTACTGGTAAACAGCAGTCCAGCAGCATTCGAAAGGTGGTAAAAATGACACGGAAATAATATTACGAAGCTCTATTCATTATTTTATACAATCTAATATCCGAATCTATTAAAGCGAATAATCCATTTTATATTAACATGTTATGTAAAGCCTTATTCTTCGGCTAGATGACCTGAGGATGTCTCTAATGCAAGGCCACTAAGCATGTAATCGCAGACATTATCATCCCTCCACCTTGGACGGATCACTTCAAGTTGCTACAAACTACAGCTATTTCTGAGCCAAGCGAAGATAAACGAAAGAATAAAATAAGGAAAACGGCAATTCATCCACACATAAAAAAAATTAATCCACCAAACTATACATCAGCCAAAACCCTTATCGTTATACGTTAATCTGCCAAGTATTTTGAACTCTTTTTTTGTTGCAGTCAACCAAAAAAAAATTATCATCCCTTTATTCTGTTCTCTTCCTCCATGTGCCTCATAAAATCCCGTCAAAACCAGGCACATGACGGACAAAATAAAAAGTGCGGGGTAACTCTTTACCCCCTGTAGCATCGTTCGCTCGTCTTTTTCGGCAAAATAGGTGCACAATACTTTGAAAATTGTGCATGATTTGGAGTCGCCATGAATGCTCGACTTTAGCTGGAACTTGCACCTTCGGCATCTCCCTGATGGGAGTCCGTCTCGGATGAACGACTCAGTGGGGCATCACTCGGAGAAGGCTCAGCGGAAACTGTATTCAGGTTAGCAACCGCGCTAGAGGATGATGAGCCGGAATCAGTTTGCAGCCTGCTAGTTCTGGGTATCCAGTTCATCCAATCGTTCCGCCTCCTGAGTTTATCATCCTGCATCAAGTTTTACAGTAAAGATAATGTTGAACAAGTAACAAGAACCTTCACTTCTTTAGAGGAACTAAAAGCAATTCTGTTATGTTATGAGTTCATTCATTAACAAATTCTGCAAAGAATTAGAAAGGAACTGAATTAAATCAAATAAGAAAAACAGATACCTGTATCTCCACAACCCTTGATGCCCTCAAGGATTCCAGTATAAACTGGATGTTGTCAGTCATATTCTTAACCTGAAACGGCCAAAAGGTGAAGATTCATTTGCAACTACATATACAAAAGTATCCTTGTTTGTACCAGACAATATCCTTTTCTCTAGCACAGGAAATCCTTGCAAAAACATCAAATAAAATTAGCAGATCGGGTAAGATAGATAAGGGAAGACCACTTATGGCGAAGTAACAATAGCACGTCTAAGATTCTACTCCATTCTATAAACAAGATTAGCTATACCTGAACCCTCAGCTGATTATAGCAAGAAAAAGTTGAGGTATATCAGAGGAAGAATTAAACGAATGCATCAATAAAGAATCCACTATCAAAATTGTAGGACTTTCCAAACAAAAATAGCAATTCCAAGACAGTGGTCCAAGGACCAAATACAAGACATCTCTTGCTTTCATTTACTCCAATGCGTCAAAATTATGGAAGAGAACACAACTATGGTCCCTATGCATGACTCCACCGAGGACAGAAAAAGAGGAAAAAGAAAAACATGATGTTTCCCGTGTAAAATCCCAAGAGAGAGAAATGGAACCAGAGGCTGGCAGGAACGAACCTCTAGAGCCTCTTCTAATTCCTTGAAAATTACATTCCAGATAAAGGTAGAGTTTTAGGAAAACATCTATAGAATAATTCAATAAAAAAAAAACTAGTGCTCATGCTTCACTTATGAGGAAGTTGAAAAATCAAATGCAAATGTAGCCATCATAAGATGCCAGTAATCTTCAGTTGTAAAAAAATTACGCTCGTATTCATTTAGATTAGGAATTTAAAGTTCGGCTGGAAAGGCTGAACAACCAGTCAGTTACGCGTGTCTAAAGTTTGCCACCTTCTCATCCAACAAGGTTGTTTAAAGTGGATACATCCAACAGGCACTGAAGTTGGTAACTCAGATGGATGATCGTATAAAAGGTGGACTGAAAAGGCCCGACAAGGAAATGTCACAATCATAATCTAGCTCATGAAGATCATGTCACTTACCATAGGAAAGCCTGCAATTAAAGTAACCGGCACCCAACCTTGGTTATCCATATTTGACTTCAGATACTCGTCTTTGACTAAATTAATATCGCTGCAGAACACACACCAGAAATTGCAATAAAAGATAGATCAAGTTGGTAAAAATTCAATAATCATTTCACAAAAGCCAAGTGCATAAAGTACCTGAAATAATAATCAATCTGGCGGACTAGCTTAGCCTCCACAGGTTCGAGAACAGGCATGATAAAATGAGGGGGGAGCAGGGGAGCCATAAATTGAACTCCCCCATATGGCTCCATTTGCAGAGGAGGACCATATAGAAAGTCTACAAAAAGATTCAGCATTAGCTTCTCAGTTGGAAGTTTCAGAAAAATAAAGAGGACGAGAAAAACTAAAAAGCATACCAGAATATGCCATGGGGTTAAAAGGTCCCATTGGCTGGGGCTGACCATAAGTAGCACCATTTAGGGGCAGAGGCCCAACATATCCCCTTGGGGGACCTCGTTGCATATTGTTATCACGAGCGCCGCTCTGGCGAGGACTCTCGCCACGTGGCCCAAAGTTTCCCCTCCTAGGAGAATGTCTGTGATCATTAAAAGCTGGCGGTTGGGGTACAAACCCCGCCCTAGGTTCCCAATTGTTGCCCCTGTATGGACGGTTTCGGGGAGAGTGATCTGGTATTGCATGAACCATATTAGGCACATGAAACTGTGGATATGGCGGAGGCGGCGGCGGCATAGGAGGGTTAGGGAAACTGTTTTGCAAATGTCCGCTCGCAGAACTACCCCCACCGAAATTACTGCCACTGCCACCCTTCTTCATCGATCTCTGCCGAGATGGCACCGCACGGTTATGCCCCGAACTCGAATTCCCCGGACCACTCCGTGAGTGTGGTCTCACTTGTAACTGTTAAACAACATAATCCAGCAACTGATCACCATAAATTCATGTAATAACAACTAATAACAAATTTTAAATTCAACCAATAGCGAAAATGCGCAAAGATCACCTCTGATCCATCGGAAATAGCTTTATCGGAGGCCGGCAAGGAAGTGGCCGGCGACTTGGGAGACGGCTTAGTGGACTCGGATAGTGCCGGCCACGATATCGCTCCCATCACAGAATCATCAGCCGCACCATTCGATATGGCTGGACTCTTCCAATCCGCCGGATTCGGCTTCCCCTCTGCCGCCTCCACCGTGGGGGGAGGAGGAGGAGGAGGAGCACTATGAGACTGCTCGGGCGCCGTTAGAGGAGGAGATGACGGCGTGGCAACGTCGCCGACGGCTTTGGCCTTACCCGTAACAACCCGGGCCCAGGGTAGGCTCTTCTTTTTTGACAGGCTGTTGACGCCGTCAGACGCGGAGTGGTTCGAATCCGCCGTCATGGCCAACCGTCGGCTGCAGTTAGGGTTTCGAAGGGGAGAGAATAATAATATAATAAAAATATTAAAACCCAAACCTCTTCTAAATAAATCAGAATATGCGAGGGCAGATATATATATATATATATATATTGGATCAACAACTGAAAATGTGTAATTTAATTTTGGTCTAATACAATTAAAATCATACCAAAATTGTAAGTACGAGAATAAGGAGGAGAGGGATTAGAGATTGATTCTATTCAGAACTCTATCTCTATTTTTTTAAATAAATATATATTTTAAAAATATATAATGAGCGAGAGACGGATGAGAAGAAACGAGGATCCGACACGTGGCGTTCCAAGCCGCCCAATGCACAACCTTAACAACAGAACAGCTCTCTCTCTCCCTGGAAAAAAGAAAGAGACACAACCCCTTTGGGTTTCTTCCTCTTTTGGTTGGCTTTGTGTTTCAGAGAAGGGGAGTGGAAGGTGGAAGGGAAATTGCTAGTCGGTGGAATGACGGTTTTGCCCAATCTCCCCAGTTTTTTTCTCAATACGGAATTCTTTCTTTTGTTTTTTTAAGGTGTTTATCTATTCTTTATGTTAATATTTATCTGATGATACATGTTAAGTTGTTAACTCCAAATACTTTAGTTATTTATAAATTTAATATTGTTAGCGTATCATGCCACATTACTCATTTTATCGGTATATTACTTTACTCATTTGGGAGAGAAAAGTTGGCATCGATGATGATAAATAGAGATATCCATTATTAATATTTATAGAATAAGATAGCGTCGAATTCTAATTTTTTTAAGAGGTCAAAAATTCAAATTTCACTAACTGAAAATAGGATAAAATATTGAACAAAAGTCCAAAATTATCTAAAGTCCAAAAATTTAATTTCAATTGACTAAACTTAAAAATTTACTAAACAAAATAGAGAGCCTAAATATACCACACAGATCAATTAAATGATACGACATCGACCATATAAAGATGCAAATAAAAATTAATGATGTTACGTGATAGTTTGACTAAAATGAATTGTCTGTAAAATTTTGGTTACATGTTTAGAGAATTTTAAATTACTTGA
>SOPF01028330.1:3021-38021 GCA_012979155.1 Hypericum perforatum | reverse complement strand
AACTAGTAGATCTACTCCGCCAAAAATGGGACCAAAAATAAAAAATGGGACCAAAAATGGGAATGGGCTGGGGTTATGAACTTATAATCTGATAATCGAGTTGATTCCATGATTATAAGTTCATTCCATACCCGCCAACCCGGGGATTTTCTATACATTATCATTATGAGATATCCTATTGATGGAATAGGATTCACTTTCAAGATGCCTTGGTGGTGAAATGGTAGACACGCGAGACTCAAAATCTCGTGCTAAAAAGCGTGGAGGTTCGAGTCCTCTTCAAGGCATAAGATTGGAATTGGAATAAGTTCGGCAGCGGATCACGAAATCTTGGGGATCCTCTCGATCTAATGAATGGGGAGTCCGCTTTGAAATCGTCCGCCCGGCAACTAACCCCGAGTATATGCTTCAACAGGAATTACACAAGGGTAGATTGATACAATAAAAACCTCTGGGAAAATACCCGCCCCCACCCCACAACAGAAAAAGTCCATTACATAGTCCGTTATAAGGATTGGTGATTTACCCATTCAGTGACTTTGGCACTGGATCTTCACAAAATCAAATGGGTACGCTCGGGTCGGATGAATTCAATACTAGACGGCTGGCCGTTGACATTCCTTACTTTTCCTTTCCGGGCCTATTCGAACGGAAAGAAAATCCAGTCCTTCTTAGTTGTGAATATCTGAATAGGATGAATCGTCCCGTGGATATCTTTGCTTCGGAACAATTCGATCGAATTAGGCCCGATCAACTAGAATCTGTATTATCCATATCGGGGATCTTCCCATTGAGAAGATCCATCGACCTGAGACGAAGAAAAGGATCTATCTATTTGATTGAGTTAGTCAGTTATTTATTCACCAATGATTTATTATTGGAGCAGATAGCAACAACCACCATTTCATCCAACATACGGATTTTTGATTTTCGAATGGATTTACATCTTTCATGAATGGAAATTTTTGGATGAAGTAAGTAATAGCTCTGGTTGCCCGCTGTTCAATAATTCTTGTTTATACCTACCATCCATACATAGTGTTTTGATCTAAGATTTCAAGTCTTCCCTATTTCAGGAGTAACATATTGTTCCGTGTCCAAAAGATGGAAGAAAATGAAGGGCCACATATCTTTCAGACTAAGGACATATCTTTCCGGCTAAGGAATGGGAAACCTTTCTCCTATTCCATGAATTCATTTTTTATTTCATCCGGGAAAAGCCATCTTCTTCTCACCTTGCATGAATAGCCGGGATAGTATGGAATCGAAATGATCTCTGGATTGATCAGAAGACCCCTTCAATTGGCTAGAATACCTTCCTTGGACGAAACTAGATCTTGTGGAAGCACAGTGAATGAATATTTGACGATATATTCCGTGCCTTGCTAAAAAACCGATCCTTGTTTCCCAATCGCACATTGTATAACCCAATCCAAGTATAACCCAATCCAATTCTCTCTTGATAGGGTCCTCCAAAAATCCGATTCGTACGGATTATTACCCCAAATAACGAATAGATCTTGGCGGAATTGGCGCATATGAAATTGAGAACAATTTTGCAAAGAAATAGCGCACTTCTTTCTCGCGAAGAGATGGGAAAGATGTTCAATCTCATTTGATTCAATAGTTGACTCAGCTCCTTGTTGTTTAAAGAAACCCCCCACTTCAATTGGTTTTTTTTTCACGAAAAGCAAACATGAGATAACAAATCCAGTCTTTCACTAAGATTTTGAATAACTGTACCGAATTCTAATTGATTCTCTTTCGCCCCTTCCTCGAATAACAAGGGTCAAATAATTCCCAATTATGGTAGTTTCGGATCGGATCATCCATATAATATACAAAAGCAAACTCCAGATATTCGATATTTTTCTCTTTGAATGAGATCTCAATTCCAGCGATGGTTTCATTAGATATCTTACAACTAGAATTAGAATCCCTCTTTTTTCCGATCCAGTTCCTCCACCATCGCGAACCCCAATGAAATTCCGGCATGATACACTTTTAGTTATTGGGAGAACCCAAGTACTCTCTGTCGGATCCAGGAAACCGCTCTCAGAGATCTTTTTTCCTTTTGTAAGATACAGAAGCGAAACAATCCACCGAGTGATATTGGAAGACAAAAAGGATTCTTCCAATGTATCATTTCTCAGTCCAATGGAATGCAGCTATATAGGAAAAAGTCCTGTCAAATAGAGATCTTTTCTTTCAAGCATCTTTCGATTGTTAAGACAATATAGACAATATATAAGGACCACTACTCCAAATAGTACTACACCCTTGAAAAAGAGTACTATACCCTTGAGCGTGAAATATCGATTGCTTGTTGAACCCTGTGAATTGCGTGAAAGTATTATTCCCTCAATTATGGAGTCAAAAAATTTTAGAAAACGTTCTTGGTCGAACAAAATGTGAATGAAAGATTCCAGTGTTAAGCAATAGTGATAATTCTTGATCTCTCTCAATATCTCTCTATAATTCGAAAATAACAAATGTAAATCGTTTGATGTATTCATCTTTTTGAATCATATACTACCTCCTCCTCCATTTTAAGAAAGAAACTTTTTGACTTTTTTTATGAAATTCACGTTAGGAAATGAAACTCAATTGTCTTGATTTATACTTGATACTAAGTCATTCTTTCTTTATACTCAACTTGTATGGAGTTATACTCAATATTTCATTTCAATTGGAATTTGCTTATTTACCATGTACGAGGATCCCCGCTACGCATCCATGGCTGAATGGTTAAAGCACCCAACTCATAATTGGCGAATTCGTAGGTTCAATTCCTACTGGATGCACACCAACGGGACCGTCCATCCAATAAGTCTATTGGAATTCGATCTGTATTAATGGAATCTCATCATCGTTACATAACATAACGAATTGGTGGACTATAGTCTTATCATAAATAGGAAAAGTAAGAACTAGCATGATTATTGAGACTCAAACTCAGAGAAAATAAAATCGATTTATGGATGGAATCAAATAGGCAGGCAGTATTGACAGAAAAAAGGATTCGGTTATTGAAGAAAAAGCAATATACTTTGAATGTCGAATCAGGATTCACTAGGACAGAAAAAAAAGCATTGGGTCGAACGCTTCTTTGGTGTCAAGGTAATAGCTATGAATAGTCATCGACTCCCGGTAAGGAAGGGGTAGAATAATGAAACCTAGTATGGGACATCCAATACATTACAGATGTATGATCATTATGTCTCATTTGGGTTATTCTATTCTATCTCTTAGAAAGAAAGAAAAGAACTGAAATCAAAAGAATTAATAACATGCCGAAACATTTATACAAAACCGCTACCCTGAGCACACGCAGCGGAGCCGTAGACATTCAAGTGAAATCCAATACACGAAATAATTTGATCTATGGACAGCATCGTTGTGGTAAAGGCCGTAATGTCCGAGGAATCATTACCGTAAGGCATAGAGGGGGAGGTCATAAACGTCTATACCGTAAAATAGATTTTCGACGGAACCAAAAAAATATAAAAAATATATATGGTAAAATCGTAACCATAGAATATGACCCTAATCGAAATGCATATATTTGTCTCATACACTACGGGGATGGTGAGAAGGGATATATTTTATATCCCAGAGGGGCTCGAATTGGAGATACCATTATTTCTGGTACAGAAGTTCCTATAAAAATGGGAAATGCCCTACCTTTGAGTGCGGTTTGAACTATTTATTTACGGAATTGGAAGGAACCAATTAGGTTTACGACGAAACCTAGAAATCGATCACTGATCCAATGTGAATACCTCTACAGGATAGACCTCAACAGAAAACTGAAGAGTAACGGCAGCAAGTGATTGAGTTCAGTAATTCCTCATATAAAATTATTGACTCTAGAGATATAGTAATATGGAGAAAACAAAATTGTTTCAAGCACCGACAGAAGCGGGCGGCCCTTTTTTCAAATATAGGAGAATTTCAAATATAGGAGAACGGGTTATTCACATTTCATTTGATGGTCAGAGGCGAATTGAAAGTTAAGCGGTGGTAATTCTAAAGATTCCCCGGGGGAAAAATAGAGATGTCTCCTACGTTACTCATAATATTGGAAGTATCGACGTAATTTCATAGAGTCATTCGGTCTGAATGCTACATGAAGAACATAAGCCAGATGAAGGGACGGGAAGACCTAGGATGTAGAAGAGCATAACATGAGTGATTCGGCAGATTTAGATTCCTATATATCCACTCATGTAGTACTTTACTTCATTATAGGATATATAAGATCTATCTGTATAGATATCATCATCTACACCCAGAAAGCCGTATGCTTTGGAAGAAGCTTGTACAGTTTGGGAAGAGGTTTTGACTGATCAAAAAAAGAAGAATCTACTTCAACCCATATACCCTTAGGTACGGCCATACATAACATAGAAATCACACTTGGAAGGGGTGGACAATTAGCTAGAGCTGCAGGTACTGTAGCGAAACTGCTTGCAAAAGAGGGTAAATCGGCCACATTAAAATTACCTTCGGGAGAGGTTCGTTTAATATCCCAAAACTGCTCAGCAACAGTCGGACAAGTAGGAAATACTAGGGCAAAGCTTAAAAAGTTTGGTAAAGCCGGATCGAAATGTTGGTTAGGTAAGCGTCCTGTAGTAAGAGGAGGAGTTATGAACCCCGTAGACCATCCCCATGGGGGCGGTGAAGGGAAGGCCCCAATTGGTAAAAAAAAACCCGTAACCCCGTGGGGTTATCCTGCACTTGGAAAAAGAACTAGAAAAAGGAATAAATATAGTGACAATTCGATTCTTCGTCGCCGTAGTAAATAGGATAGAGAAAATCGAATTTCTTTCTTCGCCTTTTCAAAAAAAAAAAAAAAAAAATGGGGGAAATTCACTATGCCACGTTTACCAAAAAAAAATTCTTTTGTAAGCATTAATTTAGTAAACAAAATAAAGAAGGTTAACACAAAGCGAGAAAAAGAAATAATAAAAACCTGGTCCCGAGCATCAACCATTATACCCATAATGGTTGGCCATACCATTGCTATCCATAATGGAAAGCAACATTTACCTATTTATATAACAGATGATATGGTGGGACAAAAATTGGGCGAATTTTCACTTACTCGGGATTTTGCCGAATATGAAAAATCAAAAAAAGATACAAAATCTCGCAAAAAAAAAAACTGAATCGAAATGTCGTCGATTATGTCGGTAATATCTTGAATAGAATAATATATATATATATATTATAGTAGTATATCATTTTATTATTTATATAATAAAAATTATCTTTATTATGGTATTCTTTTTTTTTATATATTATTTTATATATCTATTAGGAAAATCTTTTTATTGAACAAAAAAAAGATTCAAAAATGATGGGAAAAGGTATTCAAAAGAAATATGAAACTGACAAAAAAAAATAAAACTCAAACTAAATAAAGGCGGGTGAGGTAAAGCCTATTTATGATAAAAAAGAATCTACCAGAAGTATACGCACTACGTCAACATATACATATGTCTTCTCACAAAGCACGAAGAGTAATTGATCAGATTCGTGACCGTTCCTACGAAGAAACGCTTATGATACTTAAATTTATGCCCTATCAAGCAACTTATCCGATTTTGAAATTAGTTTCTTCTGCAGCAACAAATGCTATTCAGAGTCGAGGTTTTAATAAAGCCAATTTAGTGATTAGTCAAGCAAAAGTCAATCAGGGACCTACGGGGAAAAAAAGAAGACCTCGGGCTCGAGGACGAAATTGTTTAATAAAAAAACAAACCTGTCATATAACAATTGTATTAAAAGATACATCTTTACTACCAAGAGAAACAAGAGACTACCAAGAGAAACAAGAGGACTTTTCTATTAGGACATTTTAGACATAATAATATTAGTGGAGGAATATGGGACAAAAAACAAACGCACTTGGTTTCAGACTTGGGACAAACCAAAGCCATCATTCTATTTGGTTTGCAAAACCAAAAAAGTATTCTGAAGAGCTACAAGAAGATAAAAAAATACGAAATTGTATACAAAATTATGTGCAAAAAAATAAAAAAACCTTGGAGCTTGAGGGACTGACATGTATAGAGATTAAAAAAAGAATCGATGTCATTAAAGTCATAATCTATTTCGCATTTATAACCCGAAACATAAAAAAAAAAGAAGACCGACCTGAAATAATTCTTCGAAGAATTCAAAAATTCAAAATAAATCTAGACCAAGAACTTAATTGTATGAACCGAGAGACAAGTATTGATATTATCAAAATTGCAAAGCCTTTGGGGCATCCTAATATTCTTGCAGAATATATAGGGATTCAATTAAAGAATAGAGTTTCATTTGGCAAAGCCATGAGAGGTGCTATTCGACTCGCCAAACTGGGGCATAGCAAGGGAATTCTAAAAGTCAAAGGAATTATAATACAAATAAAAGGGCGCGTTGCCGGAAAAGACAGGAAACGTTTCGAATGGATTAGAGATGGTATAATTCCCCTACAAACCGCTCGAGCTAAAATAGATTATTGTGCCTATCCTATTACAACTTTTCGTGGGGTAATAGGTATAAAAATATGGATATTTATCGACAAGGTAGACAAGGTAGACAAGGTAGACAAGGTAGACACGGAAGACACGGAAGACAAGGTAGACACGGAAGACAAGGTAGACACGGAAGACACGGAAGACACGAAATAAAAAATAAACGCCTACTTGACTTGGATTAACGTTCTAAACTTTTCTAGACATAGATAGAACAAAAGATGGAAAAAGTAAAAAAAAAAAAAAATAGCGAAAGATTTTTAATTTGATTTTTGATTAAAGAAGCAAGCAAGTAAGGTTCAATAAAAATTCGATTCATATCATAATTGAATAGACTTGCTATGCTTAGTGTGTGACTCGTAGGTTTTTTACTTAGGATCAGCATAAAAAAAAAAGGACTAACACAAACTATGAACTCAAAAGTTCCTAATTACTAACCAACCCATCGCTTCACATTATCTGTATGAAAAAAATCCGTCAAGATATGATATAGTATATATATCATTTTAGCAATTGAAAATTTTTTTTGCCTAAAACAATTAATATGATTTTAGGCGAAAAAAAAAATAGAAAATTATACAGAGAAATGAAAGGAAGGGCGAAAGAAAGAGAGAAAAACACACCACTGATATGGGATTCCAATATATATGTAAGGTCTATGACTATGAATCGTCTCATAATCATCAAAACTAATGTAATAAAGCATCAATACTACTTGATACTTGATATATAATTTCATGCAAATTTAACGAATCTATTTGTTTCTAGATTCTAGAACAAAAAAATCAAGAGCCTGAGGCCAATAACGACTAAAAAAATTGACTCGAGAACAAATAGAAGTAAAAGCTCCTTGGTACAATAAAGATCTAAGCATGAATCAAAAGGCGATGGGAACGATGGAACCTATAAATACATATGATTCTTATGATTCTATTGAAAATGAATCTTAATGATTTATTGAGCAGGATGGCGAAAGAAACCGGAAGACAATTTATTTATTCTAAGAGGTCATGAGTTAACGTATAAATCCTCCAAACCAGAATAAAATATTCAAAGAGTCAATATTCGCCCGCGAAGGTTTTTATGTTATTGGTTTTATATTGGAAATTCGAAGCCGCTCCCGGCTAGCTCGTAAAAGTTGAATAAGATTTTCTTTTCAAAAATGAGAATAAAATTTGACTAAGTATCATACAAAAAAAATGAATCGAAAAATGAAAGTTGGGAAATTTTTAAAAAATACAAAAATTGGGTAGAGTATTTATTAACGACGTGTTTTTTTGTTGAATCATTTTATTCGCGAGGAGCTGTATGAGAAGAAACTCTCATGTCCAGTTCTGTAGTAAAGACGGAATTCAGAACAAACCATCTATTATAACCCCAAAAAGACCAGATTCTGTAGACAACATAGAGGACGAATGAAAGGGATATCCTATCGAGGTAATAATATTTGTTTCGGAAAATATGCTCTTCAGGCACTTGAACCCGCTTGGATTACATCTAGACAAATAGAGGCAGGACGCCGGGCAATGACGCGAAATGCACGACGCGGAGGAAAAATATGGGTACGCATATTTCCGGACAAACCAGTTACTATAAGGACTACAGAAACACGCATGGGTTCTGGTAAAGGACATCCCAAGTATTGGGTTGCTGTTGTTAAACCAGGTAAAATACTTTATGAAATGGGAGGAGTAAAAGAAAAGATAGCGAGAAAAGCTATTGAAATAGCAGCATCAAAAATGCCTATCCGCACCCAATTCATTATTGCAATCTAGTAACCAAGGTAATAAATAGAGAAACAAAGTAATATAGAAGCAAAGGAAAAAGGCCTTTGAAATCAAACAAATCAAAAACGAGTGGGAAGTTTATTTATTTTTTTTTGAACAACTAATATTACTTACTTTTTTTCCATTTGTATTAAATAAATATCAAGAGATCAAAAAATGATATGATCCAATCTCAAACCCTTTTAAAGGTAGCCGATAACAGCGGAGCCCGACAATTAATGTGTATTCGAATCATAGGGACTAGTACTCGACGCTATGCTAAGCTCGGTGACATTATTGTTGCTGTGATCAAGGAAGTAGGACCAAATTCTTCACTAGAAAGATCAGAAGTGGTCCGAGCTCTAATTGTACGTACTTGTAAAGAATTCAAACGGGACGACGGTGTACTAATGCGATTTGATGATAATGCTGCCGTTATTCTTGATCAAAAAGGAAATCCAAAAGGAACTAGAATTTTTGGCCCGATTCCTGAGGAATTAAGAGATTTCAATTTCACTAAAGTAGTTTCATTAGCATCTGAAGTATTGTAATTGTAAAAGAGAAACTAATCTAAGACTATTACTATTTCATATAGTAAGTCGTTTTTATATAGGAAATAGTTTTTCACGCATATACCTTGATTTATTCTATTCATTTTTATTTTTATTTATTTATATATATATATATAAATATATAAATATTAGTAGTATATAATAATATTAGTGGATCTTAGTATATATAATAATATTAGTGGATCTTAGTATATATTAGTATATATATATTTTTTAGATTCTATTGATTGTTACTAGTTACTCGAATCTAAACCGAGAATTCATAAATTAATAGAGTGAATTCATAACAAAACAAAAAGTATGTTGATTATATCAAAATTTGGGAACAATAATCTTTTTTTATCATGAGTATGGACACTATTGCTGACATAATAACTTCTATACAAAATGCTGACATGGCTAAAAAAGAAACTGTTAAAATAGCCTCTAATAAGATGATGGAAAACATTATTAAAATCCTTTTACAAGAGGATTTTATTGAAAATGTCAGGAAACACCGGGAAGGCAATAAAAATTTTTTAGTTTTAACCCTACGACATAGAAGGTGGAATAGAAAGGGATCCTATCGAACGAGTCTAAATATAAAACGGATCAGTCGACCGGGTTTACGAATCTATTCTAACTATCAAAAAATTCCTAGAATTTTAGACGGAATGGGAATTGTAATTCTTTCGACTTCTCGGGGTATAATGACAGATCGAGAAGCTCGACTAGAAAAAATCGGTGGAGAAATCTTATGTTGTATCTGGTAAGGTTTACGATATCCGAATTGGATCTGAATTCCTATTTTATTTGAAAAAAGAAAGAAAAAGAACAGGTTTATTGTCTATTGTTTCTAGAGAGTATTATACTGCTCCTACAGTATTGACAGTATAGAATACTTCAAGAAAATTTTAGACGGAATTGAAAACGAAAATGGATTTCGGAAGATTGAATTACCGAACTACCTTCCTTCCAATTGTATAGTTGAAATTTTTTTTTGGTCATAAAGTTCTGGGGTTAGGTAGGCTATGGTTCGAAAATGATCGGCCGTCATTTTGTTTTATATGTACGAGAAGATAGAGCAAAAAAACAGCTAAGTCATTCGAATTTCAATTTGACTTAAGACGCCTAATTGATAGATTCCTCAACATTTCTCAACACAGATTGGAATGATTAGAGAGTTTTTCAACTTCAACATTCCAGTTATAGGATAGGAATACAATTCAAGATTTCAGCAAAAACAACTGTTCCTCAACTCAAATAGATACTCAAATAGATATATATATTTTATTTAAACTAAAGGAATACAAAATATGAAAAAACGGGCTTCAGTTCGTAAAATTTGTACAAAATGTCGACTTATACGTAGACGGGGTCGACTTGTAGTAATGTGCTCGAACCCCAAGCACAAACAGAAACAAGGATAATCTTTATAAACTCCGAAAGTTCGAAACTTTTAAACAAGGGTGCTCTTGCTATAAAGAATTTAATGTACAAATAAAAAAAGAGCTTTTTGACCTAAAATGGACAAATCCATAAATTCTTTTTATCAAAAATATGCCAAAACCCTACCGCTTCCGCAAAATAGGTTTATACAGGAGACGTAAGAAGATACGTCAAATAGGAAAGGCGGTTATTTATATTCAAGCAAGTTTCAATAATACTATTGTGACTGTTACAGATATAACGGGTGAAGTGATCTCTTGGTCCTCCGCGGGCACTTGTGGATTCAAAAGCCGAAAAAAAAAGACAGCTTTTGCTGCACACACCACAGCAAGAGATGCTATTCGTCCAATACAAGGGATGCAAGAAGCAGCTGTCAAGCTAAAAGGTTCGGGTCGTGGAAGAGATGCGGCATTAAGAGTTATTCAGAGAAGTGGTATCCGTGTCACTTGTGTCCAGGACATAAGCCCTATGCCCCATAATGGATGCCGGCCCCCTACAAAAAGACGTATATAAAAAAAAGACTTCTATAAAAATAAATATGAAATGAATCTATTTCATAGAGAAAAAAAAAATAAAAAAATGATTTGAGTAAGGGAGAAGATTATTATGGTTGGGGAAAAAGTAACAATATCTACTCGTACACTACAGTGGAAGTGTGTTGAATCGAGAACATACAATAAGCGTCTTTATTATGAGCGCTTTATTCTAGCTCCACTTTTGAAAGGTCAAGCCGATACAATAGGCATTGCAATGCGAAGAGCTTTGCTTGCAGAAACAGAAGGAACACGTATTACACGTGCAAAATTTGAGCAAATACCACACGAATTTTCGACGATAATGGGTAGTCAAGAATCAGTACATCAAATTTTAATGAATTTGAAAGCAATTGTCTTAAGAAGCAATTTATATGGAACTCACACCGCGTCGATTTGTGTCAAAGGTCCTCGAGAAGTAACTGCTCAAGACATCCTCCTGCCCATTGCTGTGGAAATAATTGATAATACACAACATATTGCTAGCCTAAAGGAACCAATTGATTTGTATATTGAATTAGAAATCGAGAGGAATCGCGGCTATCGTCGACATTTGCCAAATGCCTTTCAAGATGGAAGTTATCCTATAGACGCCATATTCGGACCTGTTATAACCGCAAATCATAGTGTTCATTCTTATGGAAATGAGACTTCAAAACAAGAAATACTTTTTCTTGAAATCTGGACAAATGGAAGTTTAACTCCTAAAGAAGCACTTCATGAAGCCTCTAGGAATTTGATTGATTTTTTTATTCCTTTTTTACATGCAGAGGAAGAAAACTTCCCTGAAGAAGAAAAATTCCCGGAAGAACTAAATCAACACAGGGCTACTTTACCACTTTTGACTTTTACTTTTTATGAGAGTTTCCCGAAACTAATCCAAAATAAAACAGAAAGGGGATTTAGATCTTTTTTTATTGACCAATGTGAATTCCCCCCTAAGATCTATAATTGCCTGAAAAAGGCCAATATACACACATTATGGGATCTGTTGAGTAAGAGTGAAGAAGACCTTATGAAAATGGAACATTTTAGCATAGAAGATCTAAGAGAAATAGTGGACAAATATTGTCCATTTTTTATCACAAATAAAACAGAAATTCTCTAAATGAATAAAAAGTTTCGCAATTGATTTCCAAAATAATCCATTTTTTTTTACATTTGATTTGGATTCATTTTCATCTTATAAAAAGATGAAAATGAATCCAAATCTTTATCCCATTCTATATCTAGAATCTATTTACAAAATCGATCAAAAATTCAATTGACTCGATGTCATCTAGGGGTAGGCTGAATTATCTTTGAAGGGATTATTCCCTAGATACATACGTCGTACTATTCTATTTTAAAATTGATTGCGTTTAAAAAAGACCGAGAGTTAAGGATTTATCAATAGGTAAGGTTGCTCCAATACCTAACCAAAGGGCCACTGCCGTACCGATCAAAAAGACAGTTGTTGCGACTGGACGACGAAATGGATTTTGGAATTTATTAACATTTTCCAAAAAAGGTACTGTTAATAATCCCGCAGGTACTGAAACCATTAAAAGAACACCTAATAACTTATTGGGAACGGTACGAAGTATTTGAAAAACAGGAAAGAAATACCATTCAGGCAAGATTTCCAAGGGGGTTGCAAATGGATCCGCGGGTTCACCAATCATTGAGGGTTCTAAAACCGCCAATCCTACATTACATGCAATAGTACCTAGAATGACTACTGGAAAAATATATAAAAGATCATTGGGCCATGCGGGTTCTCCGTAATAATTATGACCCATTCCTTTAGCCAATTTAGCTCTTAAAACAGGATCATTCAAGTCAGGTTTTTTTGTTATTGGGATAGGTGAATTCTTTTCTTAGGGATCCATCCTCCGAAGGAACCGGACATGATAATTTCTCATCATCCGGCTCGAGCAAGAATCAAATGAGCTAAACAAATCTCTCTCTCAAAATCTAGATAGATGCCTAGATGGTATATGATATATATGATATTCTTCATGTATATATACATATGTGAATGATTTTCTGTGATAAAAAATTGACCCGATTCCTTTTTTTTTCCAGAATTTCAACCATCCATTATCCATTGCAAAGAATTCCATTCTTTTCTTACAGGTTTTCTTACAAGTAAATGCTCAATACCCAAGTAGGCCAATCCAATAAAGTTGATCATGATCCAATGCTTTTTGGGATGTCTCAAACCTTTCATTTGGGTCCTTATTTCCCGATTTCCCGAAAAATATCGATTCCATACATACAAAGGATTCACTTGTTACTAAATAGAGTTTAGCCTTTGTTATTCTTTAGATCCTTTGTTTCACTCCGATAGTAGAACCAAATCAGGTTGATGCACCGGAAATGACTGCACTTCGCTACTATTAAGTATTCAGTAAAGGTAATAAGTCTATTAAAGAGATCCAATCTAAGTATAATTTGATAAGTACGTAAAGTATCAATAGCTTAACTAGATAGAATATTCTAGAGATCATACCCTCTAACTTATTCTTCTACCTTATTCTTCTACTGGACTTTACGGAGCCTGCTCATGTTTGATCATCGAAAAGATTCTCTTCACGCAAACCAGCCTAGCTTTTTTCTTTTTTATGGAGCTTGCACAATGGTTGGAACAAAGACACATTTCGTTATGAATTCAAATGTGGCAGATAAAGGCATATATCGGCACGGCCAAATCAATAGTTCAAGTCACACACTCCCATAATCCATTTTTTTTTTATTCAGAGAATTCACTTCAACTATTTCTATTAAATACTATAAGTTTTTCTTAAATAAAAAGACTCTAAGTTTTTTCGAGTTGAAGGGAAAGATCCAAATACATGTCTTATTATTTTCAATAATCCATATTTGTAGCAATGAAATAGTCCTTCTCCTCCCCCCGGCAATCACCGATTAATTTACAAATAGAATCTATATTCTCTATAAAGGACCAGAAATACCTTGCTTCCGTATCATTGGAAAGTGCATTAACATAAATACGGCAGTAAGAAGAGGTAATACAAAAGTGTGTAAACTATAAAAACGAGTTAAAGTGGATTGTCCTACACTAGCACTTCCACGTAATAACTCTACCAAAGGTGATCCTATTCCAGGAATAGCGTCCGGTACACCTGTTACAATTTTGACTGCCCAATAACCAATTTGGTCCCAAGGTAAGGAATAACCCGTTACGCCAAAAGATGCGGTCAATACAGCAAGAACCACACCTGTAACCCAAGTCAATTCACGAGGTTTTTTAAAGCCCCCCGTGAGATAGACGCGAAATACATGTAAAATCATCATTAGAACCATCATACTTGCCGACCAGCGATGAACTGATCGAATTAACCAACCAAAGTTAGCTTCAGTCATTATGTATTGAACCGAAGCAAAAGCCTCAGTAACGGTCGGACGATAGTAAAACGTCATCGCAAATCCCGTAGCTACTTGGACTAAAAAACAAGTAAGCGTAATTCCTCCTAAACAATAAAAGAGATTGACATGCGGAGGGACATATTTACTAGTTATATCATCTGCAATCGCCTGAATCTCGAGGCGTTCTTCGAACCAATCATAGACTTTATTGAGATAGGGAAAACTCGGGAGACCCCCCCCTCCGAGAACCGTATAGGAGAATTTCATCTCGTACAGCTCAAACAGAACCACTCAAATAATAGTTAAAAGAGATAAATATATGGAATAGAAATTTTGTATTCTTAATCCTATAGATATAGAGTTCTAAAATGCAACAATCTTCTCTAAAGATGACTAACTCTAGTTAAAAATAAAAACCTTAAGACTATTCTTTGTGGTTAGAATGCCAAAATATCAAGTCGACTCATTCATTTCTTGGTGTTGAGAGGCCTCTTGAATTTTCTATTTAGACATTTTTTATTCTCATTAATTTGGTATTGTTGTTTCTATGTACTCTTTCGTTACTGGTTTTTTTGATTCGTGATTGATAGGAATTTTCTTGTTAAGATCCTAGAAATCGATTGAAACCTCAGATTCACACTAGACCCACGATGATTCACTAAAATCTTTAACCTAAGTTTAAGTTAAGTGCAAAGATTCTCTGAGTAAGAATCGTTGTATGATCACTGATTCAATAAATCAATCAAAATAAATAGAATGATGCAAAAGCAAAAAAAAAAGTGTGCCTTTTGCTCAAAAAAAAGGAAAGATAGCCAAGGAGTTTGAAATAAATAAAACCTTTCCATTTCCGCCCTCGAACTCTTTCTTCTCTTTAAACTAACCTTTTTTTTTTCAAGTTTGGTTACGAGATCTGAATATTAAGTATAAATCATAGTTGTAAAACTTCCTAATCTATTTCCTCTATTCCGTGCTTCGGATATTATACTAAATATCCGACGAGATAAAAAACCATCTCTAGCAAAGCAAGATGACAGACCCCTTCTCTGTATTATCAATAGGATTCATTATAACAAGCCGCACACTCATATTCCATAAATGCAGAAAGAAATTCCACGATCGAACTCCCAAAATCAAATAGAAAAAGAAAATAGAATTGTATAAAAAAAAAAAAAAAAAAAAAATTAAAGACCAAAACCGTTCACATTGTAGTAAAAAACTGGGGCTTACTGGTCCTTGTAAATCTAATTCATTGCAATCCCATCTAGTAAAACAGAAGAATTATATATCTCTAAAATAATAGATAGGAATACCGCAAAAAGAGCCATTGCGACACCCATCAAAGGAGTAGTTCCCCATCCCGGAGCTACTTTACCATATTCCGAATTCAATGGTTTTAATAACTCCCCTACAACAGTTTGTCTTGGACCCGATCTCGAACTACCCTCAACACTTTGTGTAGCCATAACTCCTATTTTGTGTTAATTGAACTTTGTTGACTTTGTATGTCAGTTTCTATTTAATTTGAGTGTAAATAAATGATCTTATCCTAGATCCTTTGTCCTCCCTTGAAAATAATAATGGAAACAGCAACCCTAGTCGCCATCTTTATATCTGGTTTACTTGTAAGCTTTACGGGGTATGCCTTATATACTGCTTTTGGGCAACCCTCTCAACAACTAAGAGATCCTTTCGAGGAACACGGGGACTAGATGAAGTGATGAGCCTCCCAATATAGGGAGGCTCATTACTTCATCTAAAAAAATCAAATTCATCTAATAAAATCAAAACGCATTTCATTTTTTAGTTGGAACTTGGGGGGGTTCTCGAAAAAAGATAGCGAAAAAAATGATTCCTAGAGTCGAGACTAAGAGGAATGTATAAACCAATGCTTCCATAGATTCAACGGTAGTTTAGAATTATAGCTTCTATACCTGTTTATTTATTTGTTTATTTTCGACCGTCCCCCTGCCAATGCGAAAAAAGCCAAGATTGACAACAAAGACAGTGAGAAAAATCCGGTACTCTCCGTCAAATCACAAAAAAAAGAGGAGAAGAAGAGAGAGCACTCTTGGATCATACTACTTGTCTTCGTGTGGTTGGATCTCCCAGTTTTTGGAATGCTCCAAATTCCACTTGAGCATCTAAATCTGGATCAATACCAGCAAAAACATCTCTGAACAGAGTTCGAGCACCATGCCAAATGTGCCCGAAAAAGAAAAGCAGAGCAAAGGAGGCATGGCCAAAAGTAAACCACCCCCTTGGGCTGCTACGAAAAACACCATCGGATTTCAAAGTAGCACGATCTAATTCAAAAATTTCACCCAATTGAGCGCGTCTAGCATATTTTTTCACAGTAGCAGGATCACTATAACTAACCCCATTTAGTTCACCACCATAGAACTCGACGGTTACTCCGACTTGTTCAACACTATATTTTGATTCTGCCCTTCGAAAAGGAACATCGGCTCTAACAATGCCGTCTCCGTCTACTAAAACAACAGGAAATGTTTCAAAAAAAGTAGGCATACGCCGTACAAAAAGTGCATCCCCTTCTTTATCTCTAAAGATAGGATGGCCTAACCACCCAACAGCTATTCCATCTCCGTTGTCCATTGAGCCTGCTCTGAACAATCCGCCTTTTGCCGGATTATTGCCAATATAATCATAAAAGGCCAATTTTTCAGGAATTTTAGACCAAGCTTCGGATAAACTTTGATTTTCGGCTAGACCATCACTAACTCTTTTATAAATTTCTTGTTGAAAGTACCCCTGATCCCATTGATAACGAGTTGGACCAAATAATTCAATCGGGGTAGTTGCTGAACCATACCACATAGTTCCAGCAACTACAAAAGCTGCAAAAAAAACAGCAGCGAGACTACTGGAAAGGACGGTTTCAATATTTCCCATACGCAATCCTTTGTAGAGACGTTGGGGCGGACGGACACTAAGATGGAATAGACCTGCTAATATGCCCAATGTTCCTGCTGCAATATGATGCGAGGCTATTCCTCCCGGAACGAAAGGATCAAAGCCTTCAACACCCCACGCGGGATTTACAGCTTGTACCTTTCCGGTTAGTCCATAAGGGTCGGACACCCATATTCCAGGACCGTACAATCCAGTTATATGAAAAGTGCCAAAGCCAAAACAAGCCACCCCTGAGAGAAATAAATGAATTCCAAAGATCTTGGGCAAATCCAAAGAGGGTTTTCCTGTACGTTCATCACAAAAAATTTCTAGATCCCAATACACCCAATGCCAAATAGCTGCCAAGAAGCACAAGCCAGAAAAGACAATATGTGACCCAGCCACACCTTCATAACTCCAAATACCCGGATTCGTTATAGTTCCTCCTGTGATACTCCAACCACCCCACGAGTTGGTTATTCCTAAGCGAGTCATGAAGGGTATAACAAACATACCCTGTCTCCACATTGGATCAAGAACGGGGTCTGAGGGATCAAAAACGGCTAATTCATATAAAGCCATCGAACCAGCCCAACCCGCAACTAAAGCCGTATGCATTATATGGACAGACAGCAAACGACCGGGATCATTCAATACAACGGTATGAACACGATACCAAGGTAAACCCATGGAAAAACACCTTCCTTTTTTTGATGAATGAATAAATAAACACTATGTAACTTTATTGCACTGGAAAATTAGAAACCCTCCTTATTTCTTTTTCGACTGATTCTCTCGGAGAAAAGATAACATTTTTTTTTTCTAGTCTTTAAGTGAAAATTTTCAAATTCTGTTTGTCGGAAGAAAGAGAAGCGGATCTATTCTATACTTGATGAGTATCAATACGCAATGGGGTTTTGATCTCTAAAAACGAATCCTTTTTTTAATTTATACAAAAAAAAGTATTCTGATTAGTATTCGATTAAGATTAAGTTAAAGGGATCCCTGGAATCATATATCCGATATAGAAAAACGGAATCCCGTCGAGTTCTTACCCTTTCATATCTACAAATGAGTTCATCCGATTACTACTTACTACTAGAGGGATGAACCTAATCCAGAATATGAACCATAAAAGAAAATGCCTAGTAAACCAATTACAAGAATACCAGTTACAGTACCTATTATCCAAAGAGGAATCCTTCCAGTAGTATCGGCCATTTATCACACTTCCTCCCACATTTTCAATAAGTGCTCATACTATAGACATAAACAGTCCTAGATAATTATGAGATGGTATCCTTCCGAGAGGATAAGAGAATTACTACTCTTATTTAGTATATTTAGTATTCTACTCTACTTTTTTATTTTGATTTTCTTTTGTTTTTCTTAATTAAAGAAATAATTAGAAAATAAAACAGCAAGTACAAAAATGAGTAACAACCCCCAGTAAAGACTGGTACGATTCAATTCAACATTTTGTTCGTTTGGGTTTGATTGTGTCATAGTTCTATTATAATGAATTTGGATTAGGGTTATCGTTGGATGAATTGCATTGCGGATATGGATCCCAAAAAAAAAACGGTAGGTACAGCTAGGCCGTGAACAGCCAACCATCGCACTGTAAAAATTGGATAGGTTCGATCTATGGTCATTGAGGCCTCCTAAAATGATTTACTAAATTCATCGAGTTGTTCCAAAGGATCAAAACGGCCAGTTATTAATGGAATTCCTTGTCTGCTCTCCGAAAAATATTCATTTGGGCGAGGACTTCCAAATACATCGTAAGCTAAACCCGTGCTGACGAATAGCCATCCTGCAATGAATAGAGAGGGGATAGTAATGCTATGAATGACCCAATATCGAATACTCGTGATAATATCAGCAAAAGAACGTTCTCCTGTACTTCCAGACATACTGAGCTCCACATATTCTTCTACATACAGTAAAAAGGGATCGATTCCATAAAAGATGCGATCAGTAAACGAGAATTCACTGAAGTTCAATCTTTACAGGATCGTCCATATTGTACCAAGGGTTTCTTTAAAGTATACCAAAGCAGTATAGCTGCCCTTCTTCTGCCACAGCAAGGCAACGTCCATCAGTACAGTAGAAAAATAATATCTTAGATAATTTCTTTCTTCTTCTCCCTCTAGAATCGCATAACATCGCTCAAATAAAAGTGGTTTAGATCAGATATAATGGGAATTTTAAGATTTTTTCTAATAAGAATTAATAAAAATTCATCAAAGAGATTATCCTAGTTCGGAAATTCAATTCGATAAGAACTCCAATTGGATTTTCAGTATGGTAATTAAGTACGCTTAGAAGCTAGTTTTGGATCAAAGAAGTCGAACTATGAAGAACTCAAAAATGGATAATTGGAATAATTTATATCTGACTCTTTGGTTTTTGTAGGCTATTTCTACAAAAATACCGAAATCAAATCCAAATTTCAATTAATTTCAATTAATAAAAAATAGAACATTATACAAAGAAAAAGAAAAGTCAATTAGACAATTAGATAGACAATTAGAAAGAATCTATATAGATACTAAATTGAAAAAATATAGAATATATAGAAAGTAAAAAGGAATAGATATGTAAAAATCCCGCGTCCAATAGGATTTGAACCTATACCAAAGGTTTAGAAGACCTCTGTCCTATCCATTAGACAATGGACGCTTTTTTTTTTTTTCATTTCCATTTTTTGTTCTTTTTTCTTTGTCTTTAACATCGCCTCCCTCTTCAGAAAATTCATCAAAAAAAAGTGAGATGCTTTTTGCAATCAATGATATTAAATTCGATTTCTTATTCTATCCAGATTCGGGATGGGATGTTCTTTCTTGTCTTAGTTACCTATCGATAGATCTCCCATTCTCTTTTTGTTAGTCTCATCTAGAATATATAATAATAATGATTGCAAAATTCAAAACTTTTCATTTCAATTAGGGAAGTGTTTTCCAAACATATGTATAAAATAAAGTTTATTTATCTCCTTTATGTCTACTATAACTAGTTATTTCGGTTTTCTACTAGCAGCCTTAATTCTAACATCAGTTCTATTTATCAGTCTGAGCAAGATACGGCTTATTTGAAAAAAATTGAATGAACAATTCATAAAACGAAAAAACAAAAAGCAATTTGTCTACACTATTAGGTCTATTCCTCTAGTTCTTTACCGGTGGTAGAAATTGCAAGTCTTGGTTATTGAGATTTATGGGCAATCTGGATTAATATTTAAGGATAGATATTGCATTTCTTATTCTTTTTTGAATTCAAATGATTGAAATTTTCCTATTTGGAATCGTCTTAGGCCTAATTCCTATTACTTTGGCTGGATTATTTGTAACTGCATATTTACAATACAGACGTGGTGATCAGTTGGACCTTTGATTAGTTAAGAACGTTTGACCTCCTTTGATTGAAGGAGGTCAAAAAAAAGGTCCGCTTGTTGTTCCAAATTTTCTATTACCCACGAAAATAAAACAAGAACAGAATCACGCTCTGTAGGATTTGAACCTACGACATTGGGTTTTGGAGACCCACGTTCTGCCGAACTGAACTAAGAGCGCTTTCTTAATCAGAAAAAGGCTGAGAGATTCGTTTTTTTTTTTTTTATTCGCTTCACAATCAATCCATCTTGAAGGTTGAAAGCCCTATATATTATTCTATCCATACAATAGAATATAAATGAAAAATTCGGTATATCCAATTTTAATTTGAATGGATAATCAATGGATTTTTTCTTATTGCTCAGATGCGAAGTAATAGGTAGGGATGACAGGATTTGAACCCGTGACATTTTGTACCCAAAACAAACGCGCTACCAAGCTGCGCTACATCCCTTTCAATTGGTTTACAATTACATTATAGAGAATGCCCGTCGTGTTTTCCACCTACTTAGTTCATTTTCTCCAGGGATATACACAACTTATCTTACCATTTTTTTTGTCTCAGAAATAGTATCATATAATATAATAATAACCTTTGCGACATATGAAAATATATATATGAAAAAGAATCTATATATCTATATATAGGAAATATAGGAATATAGGAAACCCGCTGTCCATTTCTCGAATGCTGGAACAGAACAGACGGTTTGTTGTTCTTGCAAGAACAACAAAAAAAATCCTATCTATGAAATAGGAAATCCTTCTTCAATTTTAATTAGGGATTCTGTGGGCAAAACAAATGCAAGTGAACTTGAAGATATCGATCTGATCCTATATGTATTACAATAAAAAGAGTATTACTATAAATAGGAAATGAATAAAAATTGAATTTCTACAATTAGAATTTACAATTAAAGTAAGGAGTATTGAGAATGCGAGATTTAAAAACATATCTATCCGTTGCACCGGTAATAAGTACTCTATGGTTCGGGTCTTTAGCAGGTCTATTGATCGAAATCAATCGTTTTTTCCCAGATGCATTAACATTCCCCTTTTTTGCATTCTAGTTATTAATACGAGATATGGGGGAGGGGGGTGAAGAAGATTCGAAATACAATTCAATAGTTGAGACTCCTATCTTATCCTCGCTCTTCTTTTTTGTTTTTAATTACAATAGTTCTAGATATAAAAGAGAACGATGAAAAGTGAATTCAAACTCAACAAAACGTCCCGTCCCAGACTTTCATTTAAGGAAATGCATTTAACTCAAATTAAGTAAGAGATAAGAAAATAAAAGCGTAAATGTGGTTAAGACAACAATATCATATAAGATTCTTCACTAAAATACTCGAGTTCAATTCGAATCTAAACTTGAAATCGAAATAGACTTTGAAATTATTGTATTCTAACTTCTTCCTAGATTGATTACAACGAAATATTTCGTTGATTTCGAGCGAGTTAGTCACTTCGATTTTTTTCTTTTCTTCACTTCAAATCGGAAATGAAAATTGGAAAATAGAAGAGTTGAGGGAATAAAAGACAACCAAACTAAAAAAATAGAGGAGGAGATTCATGGCTAAGGTAAAAGCTAAGGTAAAAGATGTTCGAGTACAGATTATTTTGGAATGTACCAACTGCGTTCAAAAGAGTGTTAATAAGAAATCAACAGGCATTTTCAGATATATTACTCAAAAGAATCGACACAATACGCCTAGTCGATTGGAATTGAGAAAATTCTGTCCCGGTTGTTACAAACATACGATTCATTGCGAGATAAAGAAATAGAAGGAATCTCATCATCTACTTGTACTTGTCGCCTTTACAAGACAAGCAAGATGCAAAATGGCACGACCTGGCAACATAGAAGATGTTAAGATATAGTTTCTATTTAAATTTAAATAGAAACAAAGAAAAGCCTATTCCTTCAGTTTCAAGTTTTAATCAGTATTTTTTTTGATCCGATCGAACGAAATAGGAGTTTTCAAATTCAATAATGAAATAGGAGTTTTCAAAAAAAAATAAGGAATAAACAAATCATGGATAAATCCAAGCGACCCTTTCTTAAGCCCAAGTTTAAACCCAAGGGCCCTTTTCTTAAAAAAAAGAGACCTTTTCGTAGACGGGTGGCCCGGCCCAAGGGTCCAATTGTTTATAGTAATCTTCGTTTAATTAGTTTTTTTATTAGTAAACAAGGAAAAATTTTATCTAGGCGACGGAATAAAGTGACTTTAAGAGAACAACGAGCGATTACTCTTGCTATAAAACAAGCTCGAATTTTAGCTTTTTTACCTTTTGTTAAAAACGCGAGCGCACAAAGGATTAAAAACGAGAAAGAGAAAGCAAAAAGGAAATTACTTGCTAGACTTACAGGTCCTGGCACCGGAAAAGCTAAAACTAAAGGACCTCGAACTGGAAAAGCTAGACCTAGAGGAAAAGCTAAACCTAGAGAAAAAGCTAGACCTAGAGGTCCTCGAACCAGAAAAAAAAGAGATTGATTTACTCAATCCAAATTCTAATCCGAACTAAAATGAAACATAGATTGAAAAATATGAAGAAAAAAAAAAACGATTTGTTCTCTCTCAAATCGTTTTTTTTTTTTTGAATGGTTTTATTAAGTTTGCCTACGGGATTGATCATATTATTTTCCTATTTTATCCTATTTATTTATTTATATTCTACCTTCTCCTCTCCTAATTTATTTTCCGGAGAATGCGATGGAAATGAATTAGTCCGATAGATTCTTTTCCATTTCGATATTTTATAATTTTAGGCCGGGTTTAGGATGTTTTTTGAAATCGTAAAAATACAATTCCTATTCAATATAGCCATTTGTGCAAGTATTTTACGATTAAGAAGCAACTGTCTCTTGTAGAGATTGTTTATTAATCTATTATAGTTAATAGATATACTATTCTCGCGAATTACTGCATTGATCCGAGTGACCCACAAACGCCGAAAATTCCTTTTTTGCCCATCTCTATCTCGATCCGACGAAGCTAAGGCTCTTATTTTTTGTTGAATCATACTTCGAGTAAGTCGTGAGCGCGCCCCGCGAAAATGTGATGTGAGGAAACATATTTTTGTTCTACGTCTATTAGCTATATATCCTCGTCTAGTTCTAGTCATTTAGTCATTGAATAAGTGAAACTTTGATGAATAACTAATTTACTTTTTTTTCTGTCAGCTATTCTTTTAGCCTTTTATAGAAAAACAAAACGGATTCTTCCAATATATCAAAAAAGAATTCCAGCGGCTTTTGCTACTATAACCTTCCTACTCACCATTTTCTTTCTAGGGAATTTTTCCTAGAAATAGGAAATATGTATCGATACTAGGTATCAAACAAAAAATATACTAAATAATAATAATCAAAATAGTCAAATAAAAAGATTCAATATAAATGAATAAAAAGAATAAAAAACAAAAAGTCACAATATTATTTCTAAAAATTGAAAACTACCAATAGCTATTTTAACTTCTTATTTTAAATTACAAAAAAGAATTAGACATTTTATTTAGTTTGAATAGTTAGTAAAGAAATAGTGGGTTCCGTCGTTTCTATGGTTACTTCGTAAACGGTGAGGTCTTCTCTATACACCGGAGCTCCTTCTTCATTGACTCATTTAATCAATGTTTTTGTTAACTTGTACAGTTCACACTCTTTGGCTCTAGCTATGAATTAGCCAGCGATAGGTCTTTCACACCGAGATCCATCTATACAGTAACGGTATTTAATTATGAAGATTTGCTAATTGAATTAGCTGACCCTTCGAGTCCGTTCTTAGAAGAAAAGGGCCTGCTTTTTGATCTTTTAATTTAAATAGGGTTTACCCTGCTTAACTTAATATAGAATCATTTTCTATCAATCGGGTCTTCCTTCAAGTTTAAATTGAAAAAGGAGGTGATTCAAATTTCACCAAAGAAAACCATAATTTTGATATAAAATAGAAAAAAGAATGATATGATAGATCTTTCGTTCCTCTAAATAAAAGATACAAATGAGGGATTCCTCCAGTCTATCCTATTTCTATTCATCACGAATCGCAGGGAATGGAAAAAAATGATTTCTTTTCTCCTGTCCCAACCGCGGATCTAAACGAGTCGCACATACGTCCTAGTACACCTTCCTCGTCGCTGAGGACATCCCGCAAGAGCGGGGGTTTTTTTTCTCCTTCTGGTTGGCTGTCTTGTGTTTCTAATAAGTTGTTTAACAGTTGGCATGCATGTTTAATCATATGTGTGATGGTTCGGTTTAGACTCATCCTAACCAGGATGAAAGCTAAAGTTCCTAACCTAGCCGGGATGAAAGATAAAGCCCGAAATACCGCAAATTGGATGTAGACAAAGCCCGGAATTTGTATTCCGGGCTTTGTCTATATCCAATTTGCGGCCAAACCAGTCACTTTTGTGACGACCTTTATTCCCCCTACTCAGCCCACCTTCCTCCCCTCCCTCCTCCCTCCTACCTACATCCTATACTAGTAGTCGTTCGTTGTCGGAGATCCAGAAATCCATGGAGTATGGGTCGTGCGTGCCTTTCCCACTCTCCATCTAACACTATGCACACAACGACTACCAGCCCATGATAATAGTCCACAGATAGAATACGCAAAATAGGATACGTAAACCCAGAGGGAACCACCAAGGGGGGTGCGGTGGGGGTACGCGAATTATGAACGGGAAGACATAGGTTGCGATGATGAAGAGAATCATTAGAGCTATCTTATCTAGCCCATCAACAATTCGTATACCCGCCTCAGTATAAAAGAAAAATATTTCAGCACGTACCAATAATCTTTCAAAAAATCTTTCAATAGGCCTTTCAATAATACGGTACACAAGTCCTCGTATGCGCCTTCTATTAGGTGGGTAACCCCATAATATTTGATAGATAATAAAAGCTATCGTGAAGGCAACCTGAAGGCGGGTCACACTATACCAGATAAGCGCCAACCTGCACGCTCCAGTCGTTCTACTGTCACAGAGCACCAGGATGATACCCCAAACCTTATGCGCTTTGTACTTAAATTCTGCAATTAACAGGGCAAAGGTCGCCTGGCCAACTTGATGGATAACCTGAGCCAGGCGATCTTTATCCATTAGAAACCTAAAAAGATCGATCATCCTTTCTAGTATTTCTCTTTGTATCTTTTGCACCATTTTCTGTTTTAATCTGCGGATACTGCGGAAAAGCTTCCGCAGCATCGCAATTCGTGGGTTATTCATAATAAACTCCCTCCTTAAAATAAAATTTTATATACGCTTTCTTCATCAGACTCTATTTTTCCTTCATCAGACTCTATTTTTCTATGTGGAATAACGCGATCAATAAGTCCATAGGACTGGGCGTCTGCTGCAGACATAAAAAAGTCCCGTTCTATATCCTTAGATATAACGTCCGCATCTTGTTGCGTTGTGAACGCATATATATCAATTACCCTCTGTCGCAAGTCCAATAACTCGTCTACATACGAGGTGAGCTCGTCCATTCTATTACTAATTGGTAATGTAGGAATTTTTTTTTCTTTTTTTTTTTCTTTTTCTTGTTCTTTGTTTTTTTTTTCCTCGGACTTAAGACGAAACTCACCAGTTGGTTGATGTATCATTACTCGCGTATGCGGGAAGGCCACTCGCTCGTTTTGGTCGCCTGCGCAGAGGATCAAAGATGCTGTTGATGCAACCAGCCCCAGTCCTACTGTATGCAGGCTCAAGTCCAAATCACAACTTTGCATCATATCGAAAATGGCTAATCCTGACTTTAGGAAGCCGCCTGGCGAATTGATAAAAAAACTCAACTCGTCAAGGTCTTCCTTTTCCTTATTGAGCAAGACGATAGAACCAATAATATTACTTGCCATTTCGTTATCAATTTTACCAAATATAAAAAGAGACCCTGACTCAAAAAATAGCGTAGGTAATTCCACCCATTCCTGTTGACTTTCTCTCTCTTCTTGTTGGTCTTCCCAAAATTTGTATTTGCCTGAGTAGTATTCCTCTGCCCAGCCCTTGTAAAAATGATCTTGAAATTTCATCAAACGATGATGCGACTCAGAGTCCAGGGAATCCTGAAAATCCTGGTCATCCTCCTCCTTTCGAGCGCGAAACTCTCTCAGCTGAGGATCCTCGGGTTCATCGTCGTAGTAAATTTTTTGATCTTCAAAGTCAAAGTCTTCATCCGCGTCGTAAAAAGGAACAAGTGGAATTCCTAGGGCCATATTTCTTTATTTCTCCTATGGACTCAAATTATAGCTTCCATACCTGTTTGTTTTATGTATAACTGTAGTGAAGTTGGATATCCATCCCATTTCAATTTTTTAACTTAAAATTGGGGGTTTGGGGATTCTTGATTTTTCTTTCTTTTGATTTTCTACATATACTCAACGCCGGACTTTTACTTCTTTTCGTTCTTTTTCGTTCTTATTACTTTTTCTTTATTCTTATTACTTTTTCTTCTTTATTATATTATTACAATGAATTTCTTAACTATACATGACCTTAATTTCGCCCTTACCTTGACCTTACCTTGAAGCTTGAAGAAAGGCTATCACATCCCATCCCGAGGTGCTGCTAAATGTCAGGATCTTGTCAACGTCCAAACAATTCTCTCAACAAAGTTGAAAGTTTTTTTATCATACCATAGATACATAATTGAATTGCTATAGATCGATAGATATAGAATTGCATTGCCAACACAAATTCATTTTTTTCCTTTATTAAATAATTTGATAAATCCGCAGATCTAGAAATTCATTTCGGACAATTGAACCTTCTCAAACTGTTTTTTTTTAAGAACTAAAAAAATTTGTGCTAAAATAACCGATGTCAAGAAGAACAAAAGGCCTTGGATACGTAATGGGTCTTGAAGTACTATTTCCGCATCACCCTGACCAAATCCACCCACATTCGGATTACTCGTTAATGGTTGATCCAGTTTGATTGATTCACCTTCTGAAACAAGAAGTTCTGGTCCTGGAGGTATAATATCAATCACTTGACGCTCCTCTGAGGCATCTGTTATGGTTATTTCGTATCCCCCTTTCTCTTTTCGTATGATTTTGCTTACTCTACCCGCAGCTGTCGCATTATAAACCGTATTATTACTCTTGCTACCGTCGGGATAAATTTGTCCTCTTCCCCGATTTCCACCTACATATATAGGATATTTTAAGAAGTGAACATCTTTTTTAGTAGCGGGGTCCGGAGAAAGAATAGGAAAGGTAATTTCAGTATATTTCTGACCAGGCACAGGTCCTATCACAAGAATATTTTTTTTATTGGGTCGATAACTCAGAAAAGAGAGATTGCCTATCTTTTCTTTCATCTCTGGAAAAATACGATCTGCTGGGGCTAATTCAAAGCCCTTGGGTAAATAAGAACAGCCCCCACATTCAAAGCTCCCTTTTTACCATTAGCAAGAACTTGTTTCAGTTGCATATCATAAGGAATTCGAAGAACTGCTTCAAATACAGTATCTGGAAGGACTGCTTGCGGAACCTCAATATCCACAGGCTTATTAGCTAAATGACAATTGGCACAGACAATACGCCCTGTTGCCTCACGTGGATTTTCATAACCCTGCTGCGCAAAAATAGGATATGCACTTGAAATGGATACCTGAGTCGTTATATATATGATGAGCGATACAGAAATGAAGCAAGTAATCTCGGCTTTTATCCCAGAAAGGCTCTTTCTAGTTTGCATGGTACAGTCGGTGATGCCAAAAATTTCTACAATAAAATTAGGTAGGTCAGGAGTCTAGGTCCATACCTATGATGCTGCTATTTTACTGAAAGATTTTTTTTTAGTAAAATAAAGGAGGAATCCCCATCGCTTAGACCTTTCCGTGTATAGCAAAAAAATTCTCAAAAAATAAGATTTTCAATCTTTTGCTTAGGGGCAAAATAACAAGGATTCGGATTGGATAGGTGAATCCTTTTTCAATGTTTCATTGAATGATAAATCACTACAAGTGACGGAGATAGACGATTTAAATAAAAAAAGATTGAATATTTAAAAAGGGTATCGAGAATGACTGGACAACTGGAAAGAAGAATGGATATAATTAGATCGTTATCAGGAAAGCCAAAATCCTTGTAGACAGATTGAATCATGAATTCCCAAATACGATTTGAATGGAATCCTACCAAAAAATCAGTTACTAAAAGAATCAAAAAAGCTTTTATTGTGTCACTTAAGTTATATAGAAATTCTTGAATCCAAGAATTAATAAAACGAAGTTCTTCATTACGTAGAATATAATAACCGCTTAGAATAATGAAACATATTATATTTGTCGAGAAGTGAAAAAACATCTGGATACGCTCCTCATTGTACATCTTGATCAATTGGATCGTTTCTTTGTGGATTGTGATAATCGACTTTTGTCGATGTGGTTCCGGATATTCCTTTATCATTTCGTCCAACAAGAAGAGTTCCTCTAATTCTATGAATTTATCTATCATACTCTTTTCTTGAAGAGTATTGAAAACAATTTCAGATTGACTAGTATTTCCCAAATTAATAACCCCAAATTCCACACTTTTATGAACCAAAAAAGAGATAAACGAGGGCAACAATACCAGAGATGTAAGATAAAGAATGGAGATTAATGCTTTTTGTTTTTTCATTTTGTCGTCTGTGAATTGTTAATGAAGTCAACTCATTCGTCGACTCTATATGATGGACTTTTTTTCCAGACGTTCACGGCATGCCTTGGAACCTCTAAATGGCTTCTCGATTTTGACTTTGTAAATCATTAGTTCGATCCTGAACTTATAAAAAATGTCAGAAATTTTAGAAAGAGTATACGAATGAAGAAAAAAATCTTGTTTTCAGATCTCTCAATTGGTCAAATTCAAAAAAAAAACTTTCCTCTTGTTGAAAAATGTTCAAAAAAGCCATTTCAAATTGAGAGTTCTAGATGCAATAATTCCCTTCGGTTATATTAAACTAACAAATCCAATAGCAAATATACCAATAATATATAAAATATACCAATAATATATATAAGTGGCGGACCGCCTGCAGTTACCAGAAAAAAAGGGAGATCTATTTCGGATTCGGAAGAATATTATGATGTTATGATCAAAAATCAAAAACGGGTGGTAAGTTTAGGGCAAAAAAAGAAAGTTGGATTGACAAAAAGAAAGGGCATTTACAAGAAAGGATCTATCGTATCAATTGCGAATTCAATATAGAAAATATATATAGATAGAATTTTTTGAGTCTCTCTCTTATTAGATCTTAGTCCGAAATGCCTCGTTTTGCTTTCGTCAATGTGTCTATTATTTTGATTTCGTACTTCTTTTGTTAATGAATTAAATGAATTTCAATACCTATAAAAAAATTGCGAATAAAAAAGTTTTGGTTTACTTTATTATAGAGTGTATGTATATTCTATCATTTTTGATTATATACTTATTTAGTATATACTCTATTATATACTCTATTTTTGAGTATATGATATAATACCCGATTCGATCATATAATACATATCTAAAATATATAAAAAAGAATTAGAATTAATATTAGAATTAATAAAGTAGAAGATTTTATTTGTTCTGTTCATCAATATAGAATACTATGACGAAGACGAAATTTCAATTCAGTTAGGCTTATATAAAAAAGAAAGATTCTTTTTTCTTTGCTGCTAAGAAAATGCTCATTCTTGAGTTGAGTGCATTTCAAAATACTTCAATTGGTACATGCAAGAAATAGGCCAACTCCGCCGCCTTTTTCTCAATTTCTCGTGGAGTCCTATTTTCATTGGTCCGAGTCAAAGTAAAGGCTCCCTGACCTCTGATTTCCATATAAAGAACACGTCGAGGAAAAAGACCCTCTTTAACTTCTATTTTGATAGACTGAATATCTTTTATAAAAAATCTGAGTAAGAGGCGACGATTCTTTCCCGGAAAGCCCCAACGAAAAAGAGAGACTATTCCTTCTTTTCTATCGAATCGATCATAACCACTACCAATATTCCACGAAATTGTGCACCACAAATACGAGCTAATAAATAGACCGGCGATACCATAGAAGGCCATCACGATGCCTTGTGGAAAAAAAAGGATTTGCTGAGACGCAAATAAATATATCCCCATTCTGCCAAGGTAACTGGAAAGTCCAACCAAAAAAAAACCTAATGAACCTAAAAAAGAGTATAACGGCCCAACAGATATTACTTGTTTTTCGAGACCCCACTATAAGTTCTATCCATATATGTTTTGATCGCCAACTCATACTCAATCCAGTTTCATTTTAATGAAAAGAGAAGACTAGCCCAACCAAATGAATTTGACTTACTTTTGTTTGTTTTCGAAATCACTTTCTTTTTATCAACTCACATTACCATTTATTCGGATGTCCTTTTTTAGGAGGAATTCCTTCGATCTAAAATGTAATTCAAATTAAAATAAGAATTAAGAATAGCAAGTATCCTGCTCAGACGATTCCCTATCTCAATACATATGGATACATTGGCTTTGCATTTTTTTAGGCGTCGAACTGTATTTCGATTGCTTTTCAATTTTAAATAAGCCCATTTTATCTATCCTATTTTTATCCTATTTTCACCTGTATGTATAATAATTTTTATATTTATATCTGAAGGAGAGACCAGTCCATATACCCGCTATACCATTATAGCCTAATTGACTAGATAGATATCTGGATAGATATCTGGCTTATGAGCCACCCTTCTGATGGAAAATGTTTCATCTCTTTTTTTTTTTTCAAGACTTAAGCGATGAAACATTTCCCCATCAGATCTAAAGAATCTTGTTTCTTTGAATATAAAGAAATAAAGAAACTATTGCAATTGCTGGAAATACCAAACCTAATAAAGGGACAAAAATAGAGGGTAAATTGTTGAGAATTGTCATAGAATCGGCACCTCGCATTATTTAATATATGGAACTCTTTATTATTTCTTTTTTTTTTCAAAATTACAAATAATTGATTTCGAAAAGAAAAATTAAAAAATAAAGTGAGGTTATTTTGTTATGGCTTTATCTTTTTTATCATTCGAAATAGGTTGGATTTAATTAAATCCAACCTATTTTGGACTAAAAGTTAACTAAAAGAATAAAAAGAGTAGCTTTTTGACTAAACTAAAAAAGGGGGATTCTTGGAAGAAATGAAGATATAGAATAATAGACAAGACTCTATTTTTACCAACTTCCCCCTTTTTGTTTTTTAGACATATGTAAGAAGAGAGGATTCGTTTTATTTCATTAGGATTTGTATTTTAGTGACTTTTTTTAGCTCTTTCAGTACTGCTACTCTACTTGACCAAGGCTAATTGCTACGTAAATTAAGAGTCTCGTTTTCCTATTCTATTTTTTTTTGACGAAATTTTGAAAGAGTCGTCTAATCAATTTAGGACTAAGTAGAGTAGGATCGAAACGAAAGGAGTGGAACTGCAATAACTCAGTCAAAAGGCTTTTGAAAAGATTTCGCGGCACGATTAGATCCAAGAATCCTTTTTCAAATAAAACTTCGGCTTCTTGGGAACCCTCCGGTACTTCAATATGGAATAATTCCTCAATTACTCTTTTACCGGCAAATGCAATGTAAGCATCAGGTTCAGCAATAATGATATCCCCCAACATAGCAAAGCTAGCTGTCACCCCCCCGGTAGTGGGAGTTGTAAGAATCGACATATAAAATAACTTTTGATTTGATTTTTTTTTCTTATCCCTATACTTAGATAAAGCAGAAGATATTTTAGCCATTTGCATTAAGCTCAAACTTCCTTCTTGCATACGTGCTCCTCCAGAAGCACACACTATAATAAGAGGTAAAAAGTTTTTGGTAGCATGCTCAATCAAACGAGTGATTTTCTCGCCTACTACAGATCCCATACTGCCCCCGACAAAACGAAAATCCATGACACCCATTGCTATTTTAATGCCGTTTAATTTGCCTGTTCCTGTCTCAACAGCCTCAGACAATCCCGTCTCTCTTTCATTCCGCTTCATTTTATCTGTATAAGTTTCTTCATCTTCTATCTTTACGTTTTCTTCGTCTTCCTCTATCTTTACGTTTTCTTCCTCTTCTTTTTTTTCTAATTCTGCTAAAAACGACAATATAGACAACAAGCATCGTAGGTCTTCCTGGTCTTCTTTTGTGATTTCCCTTTCTACTAGAACCCCTCCTTCTATTGCATCATCCTCTGGATCTATGACCACAGGCTCCCCCCCTCCTTCTATTGCATCATCCTCTGGATCTATGACCACAGGCTCCCCCTCTCCGTCGTATTCTGAATCACTGGCTTTATGGAAAGGGATTTCTTCTTTATCTACATAAATGCAGATCCCTAGATCTCGATAATATGAATCGGCGGACGCCTCTAACTCTGCCCTCTTGTCACTGAGATATTCATCTTCAGGGTCTGAAGATTCAGGGTCTGAATCCTCAAGGTTTAAATCCTTAGGCTTTGAATTTACCAAAGCGTATTCCCTATTTACCAAAGCGTGTTGCCCATTAATGACCAAAGCGTGTTGCCCATTAATGACCAAAGCGTGTTGCCCATTAATGTATTTGATACCGCTAGGGTTACCGTTACCGTCACCGTCCGGAGGCTTTGAATTTACCGGAGGCTTTGAATTTCCAGGGCCTGAATCTTTAGCTATGCGATAAGACATGTACCCAAGGTAGGCCCTGTATGTAATATTAATGTCTAAAATTGTAGTTCGAGCTCCACGCTCTTGTTCGGTTAAACCGTCTTGAACGGATAATGAATAGTGTTTTTGAACTCTTTTATCGTCTCGACGGAAGACTAAATATCTAAGTAAATTCATATATTCTTTATGGGGAGGGTCTTTTTTGTTATTAGGTATATGATTGTTAATTAACTTAGAATAGCCTTCGTAGTAGTAGACAGGGTCCTCAACTTTAGGGTCTGAAGAGTGACCTTTAGCGTTGTTTAAAATTCGATCTTTAAACTTCAAGTCTTGTGTTAAGTCTTTAACGCGATTAAAGAATTCACCGTATGAAGAATCAAGGGGGCCAGAGATTAACTCCTCGTCCGCGCGGACTAAATATAGCATTCCCTCTTTAAAACATTCAAAAACCTCTTTTAAATCTTCAACATATAAATAGTATTCGTTGTATAAAGCATCTAGGTCTTCGTCTGCAGGAAAGTCGCAAAAGAAGTTACTGTAACTAGGCGTAACAAGCATTTGAAAGCCTAAAATTACATCTCTAGCTTTTCGATAAATACTTATTTCTTTAAGGTGGTAGAGGTATTCTATGTATGTAGGGTATCTTTTACGGGAGACAATGAGCATTAATTTGTCCTCATCAGATATATAATTAGTTAGAGCGTCAATTTTAGGTGTTAAATACCTACTTTTTAAAGCTTTAACATAGAAAATGTATTCCTGATATGTAAGAAAGTTACCGCCACCCCTAAGGTCACCGCCACCGCTAAGGTTACCGCCACCGCTAAGGTTACCGCCACCGCTAAGGTTACCGCCACCGCCCGGAGGCTTTGAATTTCCCGAGTCTGAATCTTCATGATCTGAATCTTCATCATCTGAATCTTCAGGGTCCTCTAAGAAATCAAGTGGATATGAATTTTCAGGGTCAGCTACGGAATCAAAGTCAATAGGAGCTTCAATAGGATTTTCGTCAATAGGAGCTTCAATAGGATTTTCAAGGGGATCCAAGGAATAAAAGTCAAGTTGATCCAAGGAATCAAAGTGAATAGGATCCAAAGATCGCATCTGTTGATCCATAGGTTTCCAAGTATCTGAATCCAGCAAAAAGTCAATGCGCTCGGAACTCTTCATTTTGATGTAAGAACCACAATATTCACAAATATAGAGTTGTTCTTTCGAAATTTTATGATAAGTCATTCCGTCGCAAAAGTCGCAGACAATCCAAAGATGGCTAAAATCCGTTGCTCTGATGAGAGCCATACCAGCTTCCTTTGGATTGCTATTAAAACTGTTCATACGGTCCGCGTTCGTCAAAATATTCGTTGAAACAGAAGTATTATTCATAAAGTATGTTATATTTATTTTTTTTGTATCCCTTATAAGTCTAAGGGAAAGTCTTTTTTTTGTATCCTTTCTAATCTCTTTTTGTATTCTTTCAAATCTAAAGTAAGCGAAAGTAAGTAATAGTAAGTGAAAGTATTTTTTCAAAAGTAAGCCAAAGAAAGTAAGAGAAAGTATAAGTGAAAAGAATAAATTCGATATTCCATTCCAATGTATCTATATTATATTGCTCACACTAATTTATTTTATTTTAGTGTTTTATGTTTTGAATATTCCATTTTGATATTTGAATCTCTTAGAGATTTGCGTCCAAAAGTAAAGTTGAAACAATTGAAACTTGTAGTTTCCTGTTCCAAGATACAGTGTTGGACAGAATTGAAGTCAAAACAAACAAGCGCGGTAGTCTAATTTTCTTTTCTTTTTCTTTGGGAGACTAAGAAAGAAAACTCTGCATCCATTCCATTCCCGAGAATTCTCGGGAATGGAATGGA
>SOPF01028329.1:580429-592838 GCA_012979155.1 Hypericum perforatum | reverse complement strand
TGGTTTTGTGAATAAATTAGTCAACTCTAGTCCGAATTGGCTCCAACTCCCTCCTACACTCTCGCCCCCAACCTCGTCGTCTCCTCACCTCTCCCAACTCCATTGTCATCGACTTCTTCATCAGCGCCATCTTGTCCATCTCGCCATTCGCTAATGATGGAGGGAAGTGAGTGGATGCGTACGATGTCCCCCCTCGCCCGGTGATGAACCTCTTCCCTTTTGACAAGTGTGACCCCCTGTCCTCATCTCGGGCCTGTTCATGTCATTGATGCTCTGCAATCCAGTCTCAATTTTGACTTCTCCAACTTGCTCGAGTTCATATCACCACCAAAGAAAAAATATAGAGTGGTTCCAATTTGGATTTCTGGTGAGAAAGCATCGATACTTGAGCTAGTATCGGTGCATTCTGCTTTTCATATGCAACTTCTTACACCCAAAATCTCCCAATGTGGCATGTTTTCTATCTTTGAATTGTACCTTAAACTATTTTGACTTTGGTTCAACCAAAACTGCTCCACGTAACGCATTTTTTATTTTGGCTTGCACATTTTGGCTTCCCGTCGATGAGTTGACTAGCATGAGCTTCAACATGAAACTGTGCCAAGTGGCGAGTAGTCATTCAAAATCGCACAAACCTGTGCTATTTCATTCAAAATAAAACTGCACAAACTCACGAGGTTTTTTTCGAACCCAGACAAGGAATATTTTTTCCAAGGACCCATCCGATAATTATTTGTTGAACGTACTACTATAAGAAAAAAAAATCCCATAAAACTACTATTTTATAATATGTAATATAAAATAGTATGTAATATGCATTTCCATGTTCATTATTTTAGAAATCACGAGCTGCACGTTACAATCAAGTACCGGGAATAGGAAATAAATTTATTGAGAGTTTTTCAATGATTAAGCTTTTCAATAAACCATAAATATATTGTTGGAAAATCCTCACTCATCCTTTGTTATGCTATAAAAAGAAAGGTTTTTTTATATGAGAAAAATCAATCGTTGAATATTGCCACTTGGTATGGATTGACTTAGGCCTGGCCACGAATTGAATTGAATTGAATTCGAATTATAATTCGTCGAATTCGAATTAACAAAATCACGATTCGTATTCAGTTCGTCCAAGAATGAATTCGAATATGAATTATAAATTTTTGAATTCGAATTGAATTCAACCGAATTCGAATTACTTTAAATATTTTAATTTTTAAAATTTTTAAAATTTTTTTGGGAATAAATAGATAAGAGATTGAGTTTGTATTTAATGTACCAAATTAAGTTGCCTACGTATCATTTGCTTCAAAAGAATCAAAGGCCACGTAGTTCTATGGACAAACGACTCATTTTCTTTTCACTATGGACCGGAATAATGACATTGGCAACTATTCTTTTCATTATGGACCGGAATAATGACATTGGCAACTATTTATTTTTCTCTATTTTTGAATTTGTTTCATCATTTTATTTATGTAATTCGACAAATTATTCGTCGAATGGAATTGAAAATTCGATTCGGCGAGGATTCGACGAATTGACGAATTATGATTTTATCAATTCATATTCAATTCATCTTTGGACGAATTCGAATCCGAATTAAGATTCATTTGAACTGAATTGAATTCGAATTGAATTTTTTACGAATTGAATCGAATCGAATTTGAATTGGATTCAATTCATGGTCACCCCTAGATTGACTACCATAATGAAGGTGAAAGTGGCAATGAACTTTATTTTAGGTCTTGAATTAAAATAGTATGAATATAAAATAAACTATTTAAAATATTTTTAAAATAGATTCAATACTTGATTGTAAATAGAAATTCAAAATAAAGTTGTTTATGGTGTTTTATTAATAAAGTTAGGGATTATAACCTTCACAGAAAAATTAATAAAGTTATACCTTTCGGAAAAACTACTCGGGATCCTAAGGTTGACTTACAATAATTGATCCATTCCATGTGATTGCCAACAACGGGAAAGATTTATCCTTTCGTATGTGGAAGATTTCTTGTTTGGAATGGATTAATTAAAGTATGGAAACTTCACTATTCAATTATCTATTTTTATAAATTTTGGTCATTTTGAAGGGGTTCTACGAGATTCAAAATCCACGCCGCATGATTCACGAACAATGAAATGTATAGAATACTACACAATAATTGATCGATTTAATGTCACTGCGAATTTTATGCAGGGTCGTGGAAGCATGACGCTTCCCATGCTCTAGAAATTAACTTCCTTACACTCCACATACAAAGTTTCGTTTTTGGTTATATTACTTGGTGAATGTTTTGATATAGATACTTTTAACTAAAAATATTGAAAAACATTTATTTTATCATGTGGTATAGTAATTATACGTATGATCACGTGAATAAAAATTCATCAAAGTTGTCTATGTAGTTGCAAATGTAGTTGCTCAACCAAGAGACGTCATTTTTCATGCTCATGTGGCATGACAATTGTAAAACAACGTGCTCACTTTGTCTTGGATGTAAAGTTAGAAATAATACCAATTTTCTTTATATTTTTCAAAAACCCTTTTTAAACAATTAGGATTGTGATTTGCGTTGGATAAACTCTTGAATGGTGTGCTTAATTAACAAAGGGTGTGCTTAATTAACAAAGGGTGTGTGCTACTGCTAGAGTGCTAGTCATCTTCATTTGGCGCTAGCATATCGCCTACGTTTTTGTTGAAAAGAGGATTAAAATGGGATGTATAACTGAGTCTTTTTCTTTCGGGAGTTCGTTCAACTACAATTGCCATATCAAGATCTTTCGGGTAAATATTTCGTGTTTGTGGTCGGCACAAAATCATCCATCGGCAGGCATTTGCCGTCTTGCATAAAACTATGAGGGAGAGTGCAATTTTGCACGAAATCGTGTGAGAGGACAGTTTTCACAAAACCATGTGGGATAATCCACGTAGAATCATGTAATTTTGTACAAAATGGCGTATAACTGTGTGGTTTTATGAATAAATTAGTCAACTCCAGTCCGAACTGGCTCCAACTCCCTCCTATACTCTCGTCCCCAACCTCTTCGTCTCCTAACCTCTCCCAACTCTATTGTCATCAACTTCTTCACTAGAGCAATCTTCGTCCATCTTTCCATTCGCTAATGATGGAGGGAAGTGAGTGGATGCGTACGATGTCCCCCCTCGCCTGGTGATGAACCTCTTCCCTTTTGACAAGCGTGACCCCCTCTCCTCATCTCGGCCTGTTTATGTCACTGATGCTCTGCAATCCAGTCTCAATTTTGACTTCTCCAACCTGCTCGAGTTCATATCACCACCAAAGAAAAAATATAGAATGGTTCCAATTTGGATTTCTGGTGAGAGAGCATCGATACTTGAGCTAGTGTCGGTGCATTCTGCTTTTCATATGCAACTTCTTACACCCAAAATCTCCTAATATGGCATGTTTTCTATCTTCGAATTGTGAGTCTAGATTACATGGGGATTAGCTTGTAATCCCTACTATGGGGATTATATGTTATAAGGGTATAATAGTATTTACCTGCTTGCACCAAAATAGGAAGGCATTAAAGAGAATATGTAATCCCTGAAATTTTGCTACAAAATATGTAACTACCAAATCATTCAAAAAATCAAATCTCTAAAATAATACCTCTCACTCTAAAAAAATGTTTCATTCAAAAAATTACACCCCCCACGTAATCGCCAAAATAATAACCCTCTGCTTTTCCTCCTCCTTCTTTGCCGACCTATCACCGTCGCCGACCCACCATCACCGTTGCACCCGTCATCTCAATCGAGCTACCATCATCTTGTTCGAAACCATCATCTTCGCCGAGTTACAACAACAACACACTCTCGAATGGAGGATTTAAGCGAGACATCTTTTCCTGTGTCCGCCCATGGTAAGTCACGATTGGATCGATTTTCTCCAGAATTTGCACCACACTTATCCAATATTGGTACCACAGTTGTCCACAACATGATCATTGCGAAATTTATCATGTTGGTGGGGTTAGGGTTTTTTTGTGGGGTTAGGGTTTTTTTTGTTATGGTTTAATAAAATATTTTGGATGAAAAAGATTTGAAGGATATTGAGAATAAAAAATAAAAATCAAATTAAATGTGGATGGAGTAAATCACAGGATCATACTTAATTTTTTTTTAATATTAAGTGGGATAAGGAAATGATAGATATTCAGAGATTTAGTTATATGAGTCTAATACCAATTCTACCCTCAAACATAATAACCGTTAGATTAAGTTTTTAAGGTCAACATTTTCATCTAATGGACTACAAGTAATCCCCATGATGGGGATTACTTTTTAGACATCCCTGTATAATCCAATGTCTCGAATTGTAACTTAAGCTATTTTGACTTTGGTTCAATTAAAACCACTCCACGTAACGCATTTTCTATTTTGGCTTGCACATTTTGGCTTCCCGCCGATGAGTTGACTAGCATGAGCTTCAACATGAAATTGTGCCAAGTGGCGAGTTGTCATTCAAAACTGCACAAACTTGTGCTGTTTCATTCAAAACAAAACTGCACACACTAGGTTACACTATTGTGCGTCCCCAAGACTGTGTAATGATATTTTTTCCCTTCTCTCTCCTTTGAGAGTTCTCTCTCCCACTGTGGAGTTCCTAGGGTTTTTACACCCTCAACCTTGGCCGCCGTTGCCACCATCTTCCTCCCCTAATCCCCTCATTTCCCTACATCCACCACTATATACTCCCTTCCCTTAGCCTCTTACCTCCGTCGCTAAGCTCCCATCCGTGCCTCCTCGCTGTGTCATCTTCTTCCAGAGCCCCCTCGCCCACCCCATTTTCTTGCTTTTGACTACCGGCCAACCACCAGTGATGGCCTTCTAGCAACAGCCCCGCCGTCCAAGCTCTTGTCCAGGTGTTTGCCATCCAGGCCTCGACCACCGTCAAAGCCATCAGTCATCCAAGGTATAAGGATCGTCGTCCAAGGTCCTAGGCCACCCTCCCTCAGCCCTAAACCACCATACCAATAACTTACGAGTTGGTAGTTGCTCCCATCTTCACCGGAGTTCATTTTAGTTCCTACCAGTCGGTGCCCAGCTCTAAACCTCCGTCCTCTCGCCACAAACCCTACACCCTCGCACCTCCCATAGCTCTTCGCCTTCAGCCCTCGCCGGCAGCAGCCCCCGCACCACCGTCAGTCGCCCTACACTGTCAACAACCCACTCTCCGCTACTGGCCCCTCCTTCGGCTACTCTAGAGCACACCCCTGTGCTTCCCGGGGGGGATGGTCACTGTCGACCTCCTCCCTGGCTCACTGTTATCTTTGTTTTTATTCGTATGCTTTCCTGCTGTAGTTTCCTTGTCTTTTGCTGTTTCAAGTCTCTCGTGTCGAGGGTTCTCGTTGTCTGTTGCTTTTGTTTCTGTTGGTTTTGTTCAGATCCGTGTTGTTCAGATCTGAGATCCTTTTAGATTTCTCTGCTTGTCCGATGCTTGCGGGTGGAGAATCTTGCCTCGGCCGATTCACGTCAGTCTTGGCAATCTGCTGAGTTTTTACTCAGTTGTCCTCTCGATTTCGTCTTGAGATTAAATGCCAATTCTTGTATCGTTAGAATTCTGCCTCGATCGATGACCCTTGTGTCTGTTCGATCGCCCTTTGCTTCTCCCTTGTGCCACCTCGCACTCGTCGAACAAGCTTCGATTTCTGTTTGTTATGTTTGTCTTTCATCTGTGGTCGTTGTAACCTTTTCATCAATATAGGCTATGCGCCATTTATCTAAAAAAAAAAAAACTGCACACACTCACGCGGTTTTTTCGAACCTATACAAGGAATATGTTTAACGAGGACCCCATCCAATAATTATTTGTTGAACGTACTACTATAAGAAGAAGAAGAAAATCCGATAAAACTACTATTTTGTAATATGTAATATAAAATAGTATGTAATATGCATTTCCATGTTTATTGTTTTAGAAATCACGAGCTGCACGTTACAATCAAGTACCGGGACTAGGAAATAAATTTATTGAGAGTTTTTCAATGATTAAGCTTTTCAATCAACCATAAATATATTGTTGGAAAATCCTCACTCATCCTTTGTTATGCTATAAGAAGAAAGATTTTTGTTTTGTATATGAGAAAGAACAATCGTTGAATATTGCCATTTGGTATGGATTGACTACCATAATGAAGGTGAAAGTGGCAATGAACTTTATTTTAGGTCTTGAATTAAAATAGTATGAATATGTTGTGGGGAAAAAGTAATGGGGTATCAAGGTCGATCTCTTGATGGCTTGAAGGCTCGTCTCAAGGTCGGCACCTAATGATACAAACGTGATCAAACGACCACCACTACCTAACCGAAGCTAAGCTTCTCTAACCAGGCTCCAATGCCCAGCCAACCAAGCGCTAATGCCCATCTTAAGAACTAAGATACAAAAAGGAAGCTTTGAGCTTGATATAAGATTTGTGTGGTTGATTGATTGATAATCCTGATGCCTTTCTCGAACGTCCTTTATATAGGTGAAAGACTCTGTCTCCTCCTTGCACTCAGACTCTGCCTCCTTCTTGCACTGGGACTCCATCTCCTCCTTGCACTCAGACTCTTCCAATGCCTATCTTTGAGGATGTTTATCCTTATCTCGAGCCGAAATTACCCTTATCGCCTAATTCACCAAGCTTATCTCTTCCTGTGGATTCGGAGCCCAAGTTTATCTTCTCTAACCGCACACGGTATCATAGCCCTCTTAGCACCTTGCCTAGTTCTTCGTGCCTTCTTGATGCAAGTAGGCTCTTTGCACCTCCTTAAGACAAAGTAAGATTTTCATGCCCTCCTAAGGCTCTTCACACTCTTCTAAGGTGAAGACACCTATTTTGGGTGAAATAAGCTCTTAACAGCTCTCTTGAGCGAGGTGAGCTCTCAACACCTCCTGGGCGAAGTAAGTCTTTAACACCTTCCTTGAGTGAAAGTACCCATTTTGGGTAAAATAAGCTCTTAACGCCTCCCTTAGGTGAGTTAAGCTCTTAACACTTCCTTCAGGCAAGGTAAATTCTCAACCCCTCCTCCAGGCGAAGTAAGCTCCAACGCCTCTCTAAGGCCAGGCGAACTCTTAATACCTCTCTTAGGTGAGGTAAGCCTTCATCACCTCCCATAGGCAAGGCATGCTCTTAACACCTCCCTTAGACGAGGTAAGCCTTCGTCACCTTCCTTAGGCAAGTCAAGTCTTTAACACTTCGCTTAGGCAAGGCAAGCCGTTTTCACTCCTTTGAGTGAGGTAAGCCTTTAACACCTCCCTTGGGTGAGGTAGGCCTCAAACACTTCCCTTAGACAAGGCAAGCCATTTTCACTCCCTTAAGTGAAGTAAGCCTTTAACACCTCCCTTGAGCAAGGTAGGCTCTTGACACCCTCCTTAAGCAAGGTAAGCCATTTTTACTTCCTTAAGTGAGGTAAGCCTTTAACACCTCCCTTGGGTGAGGTAGGCCTCAAACACTTCCCTTAGGTGAGGCAAGAAAGGTCTAAATGAACCTCCTCTTATGGAAGGTGAAATACCCATATTAATTACTCTTGGAAGGCAAAGTACTTCGGGAAGTCACTCCTCCCCTTTCATAGGCCACGCGAAAGAACCCCCCTCCTAGGAGGCAAAATATTTTTTTTAGTCACTCTTGAAAGACAAAGTACTTTGGCAAGTCACTTTTCCCCTCTTGAAGCATGTGCATAAAACCCCCTTCCAAGAGGTAAAACTTCTTTTTGATCACTTAAGGGAGTCAAAGCACTTATGGAAGTCACCTCCTTTAATCACATGCATTTGTCTTTTTTTCCCTTCCTTTAGTCACATGCATTTGTCCTTTTTCCCTTCCTTTAGTCACACCAATGAGACCCCCCACTACAAGGAGGCAAAGTATCCACTTTGGTCACTCAAGGAAGGAAAAGCACTTCAAGAAGTCATCAACCCATGGAAAAGAACTACAAGAAGTCACCAACCTATGGAAAAGTACTCCATGAAATCACCACACCAAGAAAAATTACCTTGTGAAGTATTTTCTAAGGCAAATATTATTTTGTCTTCTAACAGAATATAAAATAAACTATTAAAAATATTTTTAAAATAGATTCAATACTTGATTGTAAATAGAAATTCAAAATAAAGTTGTTTTAAGGTGTTTTATTAATAAAGTTTATAACCTTCACAAAAAAAATTAATAAAGTTATACCTTTTGGAAAAAATACTCGGCATCCTAAGGTTGACTTACAATAATTGATGCATTCCATGTGATTTGCCAACAACAGGAAAGATTTATCCTTTCGTATGTGGAAGATTTCTTGTTGGGAATGGATTAATTAAAGTATGGAAACTTTACTATTCAATTATCTGTTTTTTTTTATAAATTTTGGTCATTTTGAAGGGATTCTATGAGATCCAAACTCCAGGCGGCATGATTCACGAACAAATAAATGTATAGAATATTGCACAATAATCGATTCATTTAATGTCATTGGGAATTTTATGCAGGATCGTGGAAGCATGATGCTTCCCATGCTCTAGAAATTAACTTCCTTACACTCCACATTTAAAGTTTGTTTTTTATATATATTATTTGGTGAATACTTTGATATCAGATACTTTTAATTAAAAATCTTGCAAAACATTTATTTTATCATGTGGTGCAGCAATTATACATATAATCATGTTATTTAACATTCATCAAAATTGTCCATGTAGTTTTAAATATAGTTGCTCAACTAAGGGACATCATTGTTCATGCTGATGTGGCATGACAATCGTACAAAAATAGTGCTCACTTGACTTGGATGTAAAGTTAGAAATAATATCAATCTTCTTTATTTTTTTAAAACCCTTTCTAAACATTTAGGATTGTGATTTGCGTGAGATAAATTCTTGAATGGTGTGCTTAATTAACAAAGGGGTGTATGTTACTGCCAGACTGGTAGTCATCCTCATTTGGCGCCAGTCGACCATCAGCTTATGATATTCCGTATCTCACACAAATCCCAATCCCGGAGCCCACGGCTCGGTCGTCGAAGCGGTTGTCTTATACACCCCAAATCCCAATAGTTTAGAAACGAACTTTAAAAATGAAACGGTGTAAGGTTAGCATCAACAGGGCAAGTTTTTCGTTCAGTTGGTGTGCCACAAGAACGGCATTGCTTGGTCGAGAAAACTTGGAACGGTGCCCAAATCATTATATGTCAGATCATTGAAATCACATAGATCAACGTAGATAGCTTTGATAATTTTTAAATTATATGTATTAAACATGCATACTAGATGGTATTCAAGTATATTTTTTCCAATAATAGTAGTAATTTTAAAAAGGGTAAATCCACAGTAAAAGACGAGTATGTATACAATAATTCTGCTTTTATTGTCTCTTCTACGTATACATTACATTACCACCAAAGTTTCAAAGGAAAGGAAAAACAGATTCTCGTTCTTTTTTTCCGGAAAAAGGTATAATTCATTCCTTGAAAAGCACCTTAGATTACATAAAATACGGTAGCAGTAGTTACTGGGGAGGCAACTACGCGTCTGGAATTGGGATTTCACGGGTCAATTGTTTGTTTAATTTGGCATTCTTTGTGTTATTTTTGATTTTGTTTTCTTAGTATTATGTTCTTGACTTTTTAATTTCACAACATTGATGTTCTATTGGTTGAAAGATGTGATTAAGGGGTAATCGTGTCTGTACAAGTATTTCCTTGTCCAAAAAATTTCACGATTCTGATAGTAAAGACCCAAAGTCAACACTTTCTCATTGTGTTCTTACAAGTGACTTAGTTAGCTTTTGAAAATGTCTATTTTTTTTTATATACTAATATGGTCTAATGCTGAACTGTTTTTTCAGTCTCAATCAAAATTTATCCGGGTAAATTTTAATGGAAAAAGACCAAGAAAGAAAAAGAAAAACGCCCAGCGTGAATATTGCGAGTACATAATCTTGCATTTTTAGACCCGGGGTCTAGTTAATAAAACATAATCGTTACATTGATCTTAGGTAGATTTCCATTTCAATATTACATGGTGGACCAGTGATTTGGTTATTATAAAGGTCATGGAACTCCGAGCACTCAAAACGTATAACAAAGAAGAAAAACGGCAAAAGGAAAAAACAGAAAAGGAAGAACATGGAAGACTTTTTTATCTCCATTACCATATCTCTTGTCTTCCTCTTCTTTGCTTACAAATTTTACTACCACATTAGCCCAATCAACCGAAAGAAGTTACCTCCAAGCCCACCCTCTCTTCCAATCATAGGCCACTTCCACATCCTAGCGAAGCCATTACATCGTTCCTTCCACGACCTCTCCAAGATATACGGCCCAGTTTTCTCCCTCAGGTTAGGGAGTAGGCCGGCCGTGGTGGTGACGTCATCATCGGTCGCGGAGGAATGCTTCACCAAGAACGATGTCGTCCTCGCCAACCGCCCGAGGTTCCTGATTGGCAAGCACATCGGCTACAACTACACCAACTTGATGGCTGCCCCTTACGGTGACCATTGGCGCAACCTGCGCAAAGTATCCGCGGAGGAGATATTCTCAGTAGCCAGGCTGAACGTGTCTCAGTGCACGAGGGAAGACGAGGTCAAGCACTTGCTGGTGAGACTGTTCAAGAAGGAGTCGCCTAATGGAAGCGAATTCGCCAAGGTGGAGATGAGGTCCTTGTTCAAGGATCTCATGCTTAACAACATTATGAGGATGGTCGTTGGGAAGCGCTACTACGGAGATGAGGCGGCCGAGGAGGAGGCTGAGGAGTTCACTGCTTTGATAGATGACTTGTTCAAGTACGGCGCAGGGTCTAACCTGGCGGATTTCCTGCCATTCTTGAAGTGGACTACTTTCGGGAAATTCACCAAAGGGTTAGAGAGGCTTGGGACAGTATCGAATAAGTTCATGCAGAGTTTGGTTGATGAGCATCGGAACGAGAAGAAGGCTTCCGACAGTATGGTTGATCATTTGCTTTCTTTGAAACGGTCTGATCCTGAATACTATACGGACGAGATCATCAAAGGACTTACTCTGGTAAGCCGAAGAAGAAATCTACTTTTCATTCCTCCTTTCTTACTATTTAAAAAAAACATGGTTTTTGGTAGTTTGGAAATAATTATTTACATTTCCAACTTTATTTATATAAAAAAAGAAAATTGAAAAGAATGATAACCATCATAGTAACGCAACCCCAGATGTGATATTCACACTCAAACTAGTCCACAAGCGACACAAGATTAACTTAAATTCTACCAGTAATGTGAGCTACACCTACGGGTCTAAGCACCCGTAGTGGATGCCGAGACCACTCCCTTTCACTAAATTATACATGGCTGTAGTTTCAGGCCTATGTAAAAATTCCTAAAATAATTATTTAGGGATCATGAAAAATTTAAGAAATGATGAAATCCTATCTTTTCATGTAAGACAAACATGATACTATCGAATGCCAATTTTTGCACCGATCTAGTTTTAATAAAACGTTGAAACTAATGAACGAATATACCAAACAATATTTTTTCTACCATTACTATCGAATATTTTCATTACTATTTTCATTATTTCTTCTCTCTCTCCAGATCATAATTTTGACAGGGACAGACACCTCGTATGCGACTATGGAGTGGGCACTGTCCAATTTGGTTAACCACCCAGATGTGTTAGAAAAGGCCCGACATGAACTGGACTCTCGAGTAGGGCAAGATCGCCTGATCACTGAGAAAGATGTTCCCGACTTGCCCTACCTCCAAAACATCCTATCAGAAGTTTTCCGGCTGCACCCTGCAACCCCTCTCTTGATACCACATTATTCTTCAAGTGACTGCACCATCGGAGGATACGACGTGCCTAGTGATACCATCCTGTTCGTCAACGCATGGGCCATCCACAGGGACCCGACTCTTTGGGACGAACCAGAAAGTTTCAAGCCAGAGAGATTCGGAAGTGACAAGGCTCAGTCTCGGAAGCTGCTGACATTTGGAATTGGAAGAAGGGCTTGTCCTGGAGCTGGTCTGGCTCAGCGGGTGATTGGTTTGACTTTGGGGTCCCTGATCCAGTGTTTCGAGTGGAAGAGAACCGGTGAAGCTTTAGTTGATATGAGTGAAGGCGCAGGAGTTACCATGCCAAGAGCTAAGCCGCTGGAGGTCATGTGTAAAGCCCGTCCTATTGTCTCCAAAGTATTGTCTCCAAAAAATTTAAACGGTGTGTGGTAATTACTTTTACATAGGATGGGGGAATTCTCAAACCTTCTAGAGGTTCATTATACTTGAGCTATTGGCAATGTAATTCTGCCACGAAGGAAAAACGATGAGCAACTTCATCTCGGAAGCACAAGGTTGACTATGAACAAAAACTTGGAACAATTCGTACACGGGGATTCGAATTGTTGGAAATGGATTTAAATTTAATGGCTGGATGGCTTATTAGCTC
>SOPF01028329.1:462347-580419 GCA_012979155.1 Hypericum perforatum | reverse complement strand
TTGAAATGCCCAGAAAAGTCTAGACAAATCAAGTTTAATTTTTAACACGAATCACATCAGAGTTGCTTACAGGAAGAGGAAAAGAAAGGAAAAAACTCTATATGATCGTAAAACATATTCTAACCATCACATACCGGTGATCTTAATTAATTGATCCAATCCATGTGATTGCGAGAAGTGGGAAGTAACTTGTCTTCTCGTATCGAGCAGGGAGAGGATTTCTTTAAACATGACAACTTCACTTTTCAAATCCTTTTTTTTTTAATTATAACTTAGGTCAATTTTCTGTAATATAAAAAACAATTAATTTAGTTAGAGACGACTTTTCAGAGGAAGGATGGCGATGAATTTAAAGGAATTGCTAAAGGCTATTTTGCATAGCACAATGCATAAAGAGAAATAGGTTCATTTTCTTATAATTTATTATGAAAATTCATCTATTATAAAAATATAGAGTATTGAAGAATTGTATGACCGATATAGCAATTCTGTTTGTTAAAAAAAAGATTTAGCAATTCTGCACAAAGACAAACTAGTGCAAAAACTGTAATCCAATGTCATTCTTAACCGAGGATGAGTGTTTACTATTTTCTTATATTGATCCAAATTTGGTATAGAAACATATTATCTTATAGCGTTCATTAATTTATAACGTTTTATATCTAAACACATGTACGGATCCTACGCTAATTTTTTTTCCCAAAACAAACATCAATAAAAAACAAAAAATACAACCAGTCTCAAGCCCACAACGCATCTGCTAACCAACAATCCAAGCAGTAAGGTGGGGCAAAGAACCCCTCGTCAACTATCGAACAAGCCTGATAATCTGGTGGGACAAAATGAACGAGCCAAGACCCATGCTAAACAACTAAGGAACTGGTACACCCGAAAGAATATCGTCAAAGGACGAACCTGTAAAAGGGCTGTCCAGACATGTCCCATCCAATGTGGCTAATAAGCGAAGTCAGGAAGTTCGGCCACCAGCCGTCCTCCGTGAGGTGTGTCAGAGCATCTGCTGCCATATTCCCCTCTCGGAAAATATGTGTGACATAAACCTGTAGCTGTGCTCTATGCTGAAGCATGCGCACCTAGCGGGTCTACCAGCGCCATAGGACCTCAGCCCGTAGTGTCTAGAATCTTGATAGTACGTACATGGAGTGTGTCTCTAGCCACAGTTTGTGCCATCCAGCTGATGTGCGATCTCGACTATAAAGATGGCTACTAGGAGTTCCGCCTCAAAAGCAAAACAGCTCAAAATAGGGTGATTAAAGTAACGCTTGACGAAACCTCAACATGTATGAAATACCTCATCGAATAGCCCAGTCCCGGGGTACCCAGAGAACTGCTATCCGTATTGCACTTGAGCTAGCCCAGGGGGAGGCATTACTAAGTGACCTCAATGACACGTGGTGCTCAGCCCGACCTCAATACAATATGGAAGTCCCAAAGTAGAGTATACTCCCGATGTAAGGAGAAGCAATATTCAATATCAAAGATGATAGTCTCGCTCATCATGCAACGAAATAGTGCAAGCAATGCATCTAGGCTCCGGCATTGATCACGAAAAACGCACGCATTGTGCTCCATCCACAGAAGCCATCCAGTAGTCACAATCGCCACACTTCATAATAAACCAACCTGTGGGCTGAACTGATATCGCATCATCTCTGCGATGAGCTCATTGAGGCTCAAGAATGGCCTCCATAGAACCCCAAAAGTACCAAAAATGTACCTCCAGAAGGTGGCAGCATTTGGGCATCAGATCAGCATATAGTCTAGTGACTTCGCATCTGCTAGGCATAAACAGCATACACTCGGGCCAATAAAGCCTCGACGGAGCATGACATCTATGGTGGGAAGTGCCTCAAGAATGGCCTACCATTGAAACACAGACCTCTGTGGCAAAATCACCATATCCCATATCCAAGAGCCCTAACATACCGGCAGATGAGTGGAGCGGAGATGGTCATAGGTAGCTCTAGAGGTGAGGATGATATCCTAAGCATGGACCTAGACCATCCTATCACTACCTAGTAGGCCGAGCCAGTGTCTGTGTATATCCTGTATAATCCCTGGAAAGACCTCGTAAAATCTCCTGTGAATATGCCAGCACCCATCTCGCTAGTAGTCCATGACCACAAAGGTGTACTGTGGGTAGAGTTGCTCCGAAAGTCCAACTCACTCTGCAATCACGTATCTCAGCCAATTGTCTAGCTAGAAGTTGGTCGGGGAGGATGACCAACACCGAAGAAGATTGGACAATGTCTGGCAAGCAGCCCCCGAGCACACATACCTCTGTGGTATCGTGTCTATCATGTTGATTACGCAGTCTTGGATGCAGTTGAAGTACTAGGCTGACCTGTGTAAGATAGATCACGTGAGCCAGCTCAGGAAGGCCAAGTTCACCTGTCTAATAGAGCGAAGACCTAGCCTGCCCTACTCCCGAGGGGCACAAACATAATCCTAAGACACCGTGTAAGAGGCACAATAATGGGTATCTCATGTTCACACAAAGTTCCTCATGCACGCATCGACCTGCTCCAAAAGTATGATCGGCCACTAGTAGATCATCATAGAATACGTTAACAACCCTAAGATGACCATTCGTACCAAGCATACTCTGCCCACCATAGACAACAAGGACCCCTTCCACTGGGCAAACTTGCTGATGATGGTATCTGTAATGTCCTACAAGTAGCCACGGTAAGGGGACCCACAGAAGAGAGGTATGCCAAGATAAGTGAATAAAAGCTGACCTGCTGATATACCTAGTATGTCCAGCAACCCATCGTACTACTTAAGCGTCATGCTCTTGCTGAAGTAAACTTGGGACTTTGCCGGTCTATAGTGCTGACCTGACGCTATCGTATAATCCTGGAGAATCCGTAGAAGTGATCGATAATTGGCCTTGGAGGCCTACCCAAAGATGATGACATTATCAGCATATAGCAGGTGAGATGGGAAAGTGCTTCTCTGGCCAGCCCGAAAACCTATAAAAGCGCCCTGGTATACAGCCTGTTGTATATACCTACTAAAGATCTCCTCTATTGTAATGAATAGTAGTGGGGATAATGGGTCACCCTGATGCATCCCCTGAGATCAGCCAAAGTATCTTGCCAGGATTCTATCAACCAGAATCGACAGACTCGCAGAGTGCAGAATATTGATCACCATCTCTCTAAACGCATCTGTGAAACCCCAAGCTCATAGCACTATAGTGGGAAAGTCCCAACGGAGAGCATCGAAAGCCTTTCAGATATCCACTTTAATGGCCATATTGCCACCACTCCTTCGTCTGCTAAGGCAATTGATACCCTCTGAAGCCAATGCCATACAATCATGAATTCAGCGATCCCGGCACAAATCCAAACTGATGAAACAAAAGCAGAGAGTCAAGGATTATACCAAACTTGGAGGCCAAGATCTTCGTCATAATCTTATAGATGAAGTTGCCCAATACAATGGGACTATAATTCTCAATACGCTGAGCTCCCAGGACCTTCGGGAGCAATACCATAAAGTTGGCATTGAGCCTAATAGAAAGATAGGGGGTGGTAAAAACCTCCTACACAACACGTGTAACATCCAGACCCACCATATCCCATGCAGCCCGGAAAAAATGTCCACCAAAACCATCCAGACCTACGGCACTATCTGGGCTTATACCAAAGAACGTGTGACATACCTCCTCTAGTGATGGGACTCGAACTAACTTTGTGTTCTGATCCTTACGAACACGGCTAGCCAACAAGGATTCCAACAGGCCTATAGTTGTCAAGTATGGGGGGCTTGAATCTGCAAATATCTACTAATAATACTAAATAATGTGCTTGCGAATATAGCCTAGGTCCTCTGAAAGCTGGTCATCGATCATCATGGCTGAGATACCCAGCTGACTCCTGCGAATCTGCACACTACGGTAGAAGAAAGTGGAGTTCCTGTCTCCATTCTGGAGCTAGGTATCTCGCAACTACTGCATCAGGAAGGTACTATGCTACTCTAGCGCGACGTTGTACTCCCTGAGTGCCTCTATCTCCTCAATAACCAGATCATCCTGAGGTCGCTCGGTCTCAATCCGCCTCTGCACCTTCTCAATCTGGGTCTCAACTATAGCAAAGTTTTGCCTAACGTCCCAGAATACCTCCTTATTCCAGATAACCAGTGCCCGCTTCAGCCGACGTAGGTTACCTGTCAAAGAAGAAATAGCAAACCCTGCCACCACCTGAGCTAGCCACGTCAGTCTCACCAAGGCCAAGAAGTTTGTGTGTGAAGTTCACATAGCTTGAAAACGAAATGACTTGGGTCTCTCTGAGACCCCGCTCTCTCTGCACAAACCTAATTATTATGTAGAATATTGCACAATAATTAATCCATTCCATGTGATTGCAAGATGATTAATTAAAGTATGACAACTACACTATTCAAATCTTTATATTTTAACTTTTTTTCTAGCTGATTTAATTTTCTCTGAGATACGGAAAATCCAGAAGCTAGTGGTAAAAGGTGGATTCGCTCCTCGTGATGGGCGTACTTAATTAAAAAAGGGGTGGTTCTATGGCTATTGGCGCCAGCGTAACGCCTACCTTCTTTGTTGGAAAGCGAATTGAATGAGAGGTATAACTATTATATTTTTTTTATTGTTTATTTTAGATTCTACTATTGTGGAACTCCTAGAATTAGATAGTTTTAAAACTCTGGTAATATTTTTTATAAAAATAAAGATTTTAACTTAAATTTTATTAAGTGAATCTATTTTTTTTTTTCATTTGAGAGTGTTTTGTCCATGTGCCTCGACTGCTTGTCTTGTTTAATGATATAATGCCTCATAGTTCCATTAATCCATTAAAGCAAGAGTGAAAGAAATTTATAAGTGTTAAGATTTATCAACTCATTAGTTTTGAGGTATTGAATTGGATACTAAGATTCATTGTTTCCATTGAACCCCACAGCTTGCACATTTCCTCGTGGTGGAAAATGATTACTCTATGCACCAAATTTTCTTTGGTGTTGATTTTATCATGCATAGTTAGCCAAACATGAAACTTTGTATGATAATTTTATCCCAAGTTTTATTATATGGTTTTCTTTGGACATATTTTTTCTTTATTTGATCATAAATTAATATACGTAACTTCGGAATATTTTTAACTAATTCATAACTTTGATTCAAAGTTTTGTAAACTTTATTACATTTTCTTTGATATGCACCAGTTTCCTGGGGAATTCTCAAACCTTCTAGAGGTTCATTATACTGGAGCTATTGGCAATGTAACTCTCCCACGAAAGAAAAACGATGAGCAACTTCATCTCGAGAGCACAAGGTTGATTATGAACAAAAATTTTGAACAAGTCGAACACGGGGATTCGAATCCCGTCAGAATTGCTTACAGGAAGAGGAAAGGAAAGGAAAAAAACTCTATATGATCGTAAAATATATTCTAACCATCACAGACTGGTGATCTTAATTAATTGATCCAATCCATGTGATTGCGAGAAGTGGAAGTACTTGTCTTCTCGTATCGAGCAGGGAGAGGATTTATTTAAGGGTAAATTGCCCTCCCGTTCCTCTTCTTTGCTTAAATTACTATTTTCGTCTCTACTATTTCAAAAATGATAATTTCATCCTCCAGATTTAATTTAATAGCACTCTAAGGTCCCTGGTGCCGAATCGTAAAAAAACTCCGACGACCAGGGGCTTAAGATTACGAAAATATCCTTTTTCTTTGAAAAGTAAAAAAATAAATTGAAACACAATCGTAATTTGTACTGAGCTGAAATTTTGCATGAATCATCCTCAAAATACACATGATTTATGCAAAAACTTTCAGAAATTTTGGAGGTACAAAAGTATTTTTTTTAGTTTTCAACATGCCAAAATTTTATAAAATCATATAAAATAGAAAATTTGTCTAATTGGGCAAAAATTTATCCCATGTGTTCTTAAGAATATCTAGTGAATTTAGGACCTAAAACTTGTTCTATGTATCCTTAAGCATCTTTACTAAAGACTCTATTTTTAGTAAAATAAATAAATTAAAACTCTATATTTTTGGTATCCCTAGACTTTTTCAAAATTGGCTAATGAGAATCCAGATGTTTTGATTCCTAAATTCATTAAAGATGCTTAAAGACACATGGGACAAGTTTTAGCCTAATTAGACAAATTTTCTATTTTATATGATTTTATAAACTTTTGGCAAGTTGAAAAATAAAACAAAATACTTCTGTGGCTCCAAAATTTCTGAAATATTTTACGTAAATCATGTGTAGTTTGAGGATGTTTTACGCAAAATTTTAGCTCAATACGAATTATAATTGTATTTCAATTTATTTTTTTACTTTTCAAAGAAAAATAGTATTTTCGTAATCTTAAGTCCAATTTTGCCGGAGAAGTTTTCCGATTCTGGCACCAGGGACCTTAGAGTGTTATTAAATCAAATTTAGAGGACGAAATTATCATTTTTAAAATAGTAGAGACGAAAATAGTAATTTAAACTAAGAAGAAGAAAGGGAGGGCAATTTACCCTTTATTTAAACATGGCAACCCAAGTATTTAAACATGGCAACTTCATAATTTTATTCGTATGGGAGGAGTCTATACAGAAGTTCATTTGGTTATTCTTGGTCCACAGAAATGAGTTACGAAATAATATTGATAGCTTCTACCCGTGCCTTAGCTCGTTTGACAACTAGATTTGCCTCAATTATTTGTCTCTTCCCTTCTACTTTTTTTCAAGTTAGTTTCTGCTAGTTCAAAAGTTTGCAGAGCTTCTTGTGGATTAATGTCACTACCCTTCTTAGCATCATGAACGAAAATAGTGATTTTATTGTTGCCTATTCTAGCACTACCACCCATCAGAGCCATCATTACCCATTAGTCGTTAAGGCGGATTTTCAAAATCCCTATCTCGACCGTTGTAGCATTTATTTAAACATGGCAACTTCACTATTCAAATCCTTTTTTTTTAATTATAACTTAGGTCAATGTTCTGTAATATGAAAAATAATTAATTTAGTTAGAGACGACTCTTCAGAGAAAGGATGGTGATGAATTTAAAGGAATTGCTAAAGGCTATTTCGCATAACACAATGCATACAGAGAAATAGGTTCATTTTCTTATAATTTATTATAAAAATTCATCTATTATAAAAATATAGAGTATTGAAGAGTTGTGTGATCGCCGTAGCGATTCTGTTTGTTAAAAAAAAACGTAACGGTTCTGCACAAAGACAAACTCGTGTAAAAACTGTAATCCAATGTCATTCTTAACCGAGAATGAGTTTTGACTATTTTCTTATATTGATCCAAATTTGGTATAGAAACATATTATCTTTCTAGCGTTCATTAATTTATAACGTTTTATATCTAAACATATGTACGGATCCTACGCTATATGATTCAGGGGAGTGGATTTGTTGGGGACTCTTTATGAGTTCTTATATGAAGACTAGGGTAATTTGGTAAAATTCTATTAATGAGATTCTTTCTCCATAATCCTGCAACTAGTACCTTTTTTGAATTTGTTGATTTCTCTCTCCCATTAATTAACTTCCTACCTAATTAGTCAATAAATCAATAAACCAATAAACCAATAAATCAATAAATCAATAAATTTGTATCAATAAATCAATAAATCAATAAACTAAAAAATAAATAAACTAATAAATTAATAAACCAATATCAATAAACTAATAAACCAATAAATCAATAAACTAACAAACTAATAAATCAATAAACTAACAAATCAATAAACCGGTATCAATAAACCAATAAATCAATAAACCAGTAAACCAATAAACCAATAAATCAATAAACTAACAAACCAATAAATCAATAAACTAATAAATCAATAAACCAGTATCAATAAACTAATAAATTAATAAACCAATAAACCAGTAAACCAATAAACCAATAAAAGGTAAGTCGATATTGTGAAAAGGGAGGTATTAAATATCTCGGGATTTATTTAAAAAGAGGAGGTATTAAATGTCTCAGTTTTTACGGGAAAGAATATCAAAGGTTAGTGTTTAAATTTAAATTTTGCTTAAAAAGAGGGATATTTATGATAATGGGACTAAAAATAAGGAATGCATTAAATACTTGAGTTTTTTATATTGATAAACAGAGAAAAAAAAGAAGTCATTAATTGTTTGACTTTTTAGGTTTGGGTAATAGGTCAAAAATGCCTTTGAGTTATTTACACCATTAGATCAGAATATTTTTAAAAAGATGCTAATCAGATGGTCTAGATTTGAGTCCCCGTATAGGGACACTCCCTATAAAGTCCTCATAGAATCCAATTTCATGATTCAGACACAAACCTAATTATTATGTAGAATATTGCACAATAATTGATACATTCCATGTGATTGCCACATGATTGATTAAAGTATGACAACTACACTATTCGATTCTCTATATTTTAGTTTTTTTTTTCTAGCTTATTTAATTTTCTCTCAGATACGGAAGATCCAGAAGCTATTGTAAAAGGTGGATTCGCTCCTCGTGATAGGCGCACTTAATTAAAAAAAGGGAGGTTCTATCGCTATTGGCGCCAGCGTGTCGCCTACCTTCTTTGTTGGAAAGCGAATTGAATGAGAGGTATAACTATTATATTTTTTTATTGTTTATTTTAGATTCTACTATTGTGGAACTCTGTCTAGAATTAGATAGTTTTAAAACTCTGATAATATTTCTAATAATAATAAAGATTTTAACTTAAATTTATTAAGTGAATCAAATTTTTTTTTTCATTTGAGAGTGTTTTGTCCATGTGCCTCGACTGCTTGTCTTGTTCAATGATATAATGCCTCATAGTTCCATTAATTTTATATCGATTAAAACAAAACTGAAACAATGGAATATGAAGATTCATTGTTTCCATTGAACCCCACAGCTTGCACATTTCCTCGTGGTGGAGAATGATTCCTCTATGCACCGAGTTTTCTTTGGTGTTGATTTTATCATGCATAGTTAGCCAAACATGAAACTTTGTATGATAATTTTATCCCATGTTTTATTATATGGTTTCCTTTAGACATTTTTTTTTCTTTATTCGGCCGTAAATATATGCAACTTCAGAATATTTTTAACTAATTCATAAATTTGATTCAAAGTTTTGTAAACTATTACATTTTCTATGATATGCACCAGTTTCCCAAAAAAGTTTAACGTTGTGTGGTAGTTACTTTTAAATAGGACTGGGGAATTCTCAAACCTTCTAGAGGTTCATTATACTTGAGCTATTGGCAATGTAATTCTGCCACAAAGGAAAAACGATGAGCAACTTCATCTCAGAAGCACAAGGTTGACTATAAACAAAAACTTGGAACAAGTCGTACACGGGGATTCGAATTAGGTCAGAATTGCTTACAGAAAGAGGAAAAGAAAGAAGAAAATAAAACTCTATATGATCGTAAAACATATTCTAACCATCACAGACCGGTGATCTTATTTAGTTGATCCAATCCATGTGACTGCCAGAAGTGGGAAGTACTTGTCTTCTCGTATCGAGCAGGGAGAGGATTTATTTAATTATGGCAACTTCACTATTCAAATCCCCTTTTTTAATTATAAGTTAGGTCAATTTTTTGTAACATAAAAATAATTAATTTAGTTAGAGACAACTCTTCAGAGGAAGGATAGCGAAGAATTTAAAGGAATTGCTAAAGGCTATTCCGCATACCACAATGCATACAGAGAAATAGGTTCATTTTCTTATAATTTATTATAAAAATCCATCTATTATAAAAATATTGAGTATTGAAGGGTTGTGTTACCGCCTTAGCGATTCTGTTTAGTAAAAAAGACGTAGCGATTCTGCACGAAGACAAACTCGTGCAAAAACTGTGATCCAATGTCATTCTTAACCGAGGATGAGTGTTGGCTATTTTTTAATTGGTCCAAATTGGTATAGAAACATATTATTTTATAGCGTTCATTAATTTATAACGTTTTATATCTAAACATATGTACGGATCCTACGCTACATGATTCAGACACAAACCTAATTATTATGTAGAATATTGCACAATAAATTATCCATTCCATGTAATTGCCAGATGATTAATTTAAGTATGACAACTACACTATTCAATTCTCTATATTTTAATTTTTTTTCTAGCTTATTTAATTTTTCTCTGAGATACGGAAGATCCAGAAGCTAATGGTAAAAGGTGGATGCGCTCCTCGTGATGGGCGTGCTTAATTAAAAAAGGGGTTGTTCTTTCGCTATTCATACTCATTTGGTATTTTTTTTTCATTTTTGGGTTGCTGCTTATGGTAAATCATCAAATTGTTACCAAAAAATACTACAGGAATGGTGTCCAATGAGGACCTTTGAGAAATTTTCTTTTGACTTGGACCAAGACACAAAAAAATTCTTCGTGACTACCAAGTCACAGAAAAAATTTCCTGAGCCAAGACATAGAAAAAAATCGTTTCTTGGTAAAATACGGATATTTATCCGTATTTCTGTCACGTGAAATTTTTCTGTGACTTGGTACTTGATGACCTACGTGGACACCAATTCTGTAATTTTTTTTGGATACTAATTTGATAATTTTGCATGAATACTAACACTAATTTGAAAATAAATCTCATTTAGCGCCAACGTGTCGCCTACCTTCTTTGCTGGAAAGAGAATTGAATGAGAGTATAACTATAATATTTTTTATTGTTTATTTTAGATTCTACTTTTGGGGAACAGATTTGGTGCTGGAGAGGGGTTTCCAGCACCATGCTGGACACGCGAATTCGGTGGTCCAAACACCCGGATTCGATGGTTTTTTTTGATTCGATGGTTTGGATGTATTTTTGATTCGATGGTATGATGTATTGTAATTCGATGGTATGGTGTGTTGTAATTCGATGGTATAAAATATCTCATTCGATGGTTTGACATCCGATTCAATTGTTTGTATATTGTGATTCGATATTTTATATATTCTGATTTCACTGATTCGATGGTATGGTGTATTGTAATTCGATGGTGTGGTATTTTGTAATTCGATGGTATAAAATGTCTCATTCGATGGTTTGACATCCTACGAATCACAATACACAATTGAATCGAATGTCAAACCATCGAATGAGACATTTTATACCATCGAATTACAACACACCATACCATCGAATTACAATACACCATACCATCGAATCAGCGAAATTAGAATATATAAAATATCGAATCATAATATACAAACAATTGAATCGGATGTCAAACCATCGAATGAGACAATTTATACCATCGAATCAGACATTTTATACCATCGAATCACAATACACCATACCATCGAATCAGTGAAATCAGAATATATAAAATATCGAATCACAATATACAAACAATTGAATCGGATGTCAAACTATCGAATGAGACATTTTATACCATCGAATTACAATACATCATACCATCGAATTACAACACACCATACCATCGAAACAGACATACATACAAACCATCGAATCCAAAAATCAACCATCGAATCCGGGGGTTTAGACCACCGAATCCGCGTGTCCAGCATGGTGCTGGACATTTAAAGTCCAGCACCAGATCCAAATCCCTACTTTTGTGGAACTCTAACTAGAATTAGATTCTTTTAAATCTCTAATAATATTTTTTAAAATAATAAAGATTTAAAATCTAAATTTTTTATCATTTGACGGTGTTTTGTCCATGTGTCTCGACAAATCAACCTAAAATTTTGTAGTATATTTTGTTCTTATTTGTGCACAACTTATCCATACTAAAATTATTTGATGTCAAATATACTTAAACTTATCATGTACCGAAAAAATAGGTGCACTTCAAGACTTCCGAACAAATTAATGGGGTATCACAAATTCCCGTATCGAGTGTTCATTATTCTGAAATAAAATCTTTTATATCAAAATAACTGAGAAATATGTTCATGACTTTACCCTACCTACAGACTGCTGATTTATCTAGCGGAAATTAAGTGGAGGTGGCGCACGACTCCCCCTTAGCGTACGTCAGGGAGAGGTCCAGAATATTGTGACGCAGGATTTAGCAAACGCACAGAGAAAGCTAATGTACTATAATTTTCCGTATCGCAGAGTTTGACGTAAGTCAATAAGGCTTAGCATACAACAGAAAAGGCACGTCGCCAACGATAACATTTTAGCTTGTTTCACATTCCTTATTCCACATAGGTAAATTCTTTTACACCAAAATTTTGTTTATTGTATAAAGATGTGTTAATTTAGAGTTATATATATATATATATTTTTTTTACTAATATCTGATAATAAAAATTCTATTTTTTTACTATGAACATAAATATTATACCGAATTACGTAAGATTCTTGTTACGTATTTTTTGTGCAATCTAAGTTGATGTAACGCCTAATAGCCATTACCGTTGGGGACAGCCGAGGATTCGGCAGAGTTTTTTTGCAAGTTGTAGCGTCAACACTTCTTGCAATTGTTGTTTGGAGCTACTCGAGTAATTGTCCAGGAATTTTTTTCCAAAATAACGTCACTTTGTAAGTTGTAGCGTCAACACTTCTTGCAATTGTTGTTTGGAGCTATTCGAGTAATTGTCCAGGAATTTTTTTCCAAAATGACGTCACTTTGTGTCTTACATGGGCCGCTGATTCAACATTTTTTGTATATATGTACGTGATGACGTGGCAAGTGAAAAAAAAATGATTCTAATTTTAAAAACAAATCGTGAAAAGCCTTCATATTTTCCCTAGGTCGCATAAACCGGAGCTTCCTTCTCTAGCGCAAACTTAGAGGGAGAAAGATCACGCCATTCACTTCCTCCTCCCTCTTCGACTCCCCTCTCCTCCATTAGAGAACAAGATAAAAAACCTGACGCTCAATCAAGTAGCTCCGTTCACCGCCCCGAAAATTTCAGTTCATTGTTCTGTTGTGGAGTTCATCCCTCTCCCCTCTCCTCCATTACGAGTACACTAATTAAGTAATTAATCAAGGTTTCATAATAGGGCCAGGATTAGGGGTTTCATCTTCGTTTTCCATCGGAGATGGAGCGGGGAAGATGACCAAGTTCCAAGGTAATTGCCCAAAATATAAACATTAATATAAAATAGGGATTGTTTTGATCAATATCAATGTGCCACGTTAATGTCGACTTATTCCAATCCGGTAGCCACGTAGGACACGAAGTCCCAGCAATCCCAGCACTCTCATTGCTGGGACTTATTTTTGATGAAAGTGCAAATAAGTTGAACTTGTTTTTACGTTTCAAATCACAAGGTGTACATGTGATAATTTGTGAAATCACAAGATACTCAATTAAAGTTTTTCTTTGTTATTTTGCATGATATTAAAATCTCCATATCCAACCCAAAATTTTAAGGTGATAGGTTGGTGAATTTTTGACACTTATAAACTTGCCCATCCCACATGTTTTAACTGATTTGGTACAAACCAGATCCACATCGAGTCAAATATTGCACTATTTTTTACTTCACCGAAGTGCAAAAAATGGGAATCGTGTGAGCTCAACAATAGACACGAGATCAATTTACTCTGATACCATGTTGGAATCTCCATATCTAACCCAAAACCTTAAAATGATAAGTTGATAGATTTTCAACATTTATAAATTTGTTCATCCCACATATTTTAATGGGAAAAGTACAATTTTAGTACCTGTGGTTTCGCGCTTTTTGACATATGATCCTGTACTTCAAAAACGACTAAAAAAGTCCTGACGTTAGCTTCGGAGTATCAGTTTTAGTCCTCCGAACCTAAATTCGTCCCGAACCTATGGAAAATTTCTTTTTCATCTCGTTTTTTTTACATTTTAGTCCCAAATCCCAAATTTTTTTTCAATTATATTTATTATATCCTAAATTCGTCCCAAACCTATGAAATTCCGGAAATACCCCTCACCCACTTCCGAATTTCACCAAACACTCAACATCAAAGTCGTAGATCTATGTCTTACGGATCCTCTCGTTTTGGAATCGCTCGATTCGGAGTGCGTATGCGAAAGTTATGATATTTCTACCGAAAGTCGACAAACTAAGCCTATCAATCCTAATACCAACCGAAATCACATGAAACTCAAAAACGCAAGGCTCAAATCACAAAACTCACAATACAAAAGTCGTAGACGATTGTGTTGCAAACCTACCCGACTTGAAATTATCTAAATCGGAGTTCACACGAAAAAGTTACACATATTCCCCAAAAGTCGACGAAAAATATTCGAACACCGATCGAAACAAAATAACCAAAGGTCGGACCAAGTAGTCACGACAAATACAAATTTAGCGAGGGTCGTAACACTTCGCCTCACAAGAGACGAGGAGAAGAAGAAGAGAGTGGGATATGGGAGGCGATCGGGAGAAGGAGAGGGCAGTGGTGGAGAGGTGACGTGTTAGGATTGATAGGCTTAGTTTGTCAACTTTCGGTAGAAATATCATAACTTTTGCATACGTACTCCGAATCAAGCGATTCCAAAACGAGAGGATCCGTAAGACCTAGATCTACGACTTTGATGTTGAGCGTTTGGTGAAATTCGGAAGTGGGTGAGGGGTATTTCCGGAATTTCATAGGTTTGGGACGAATTTAGGATATAATAAATATAATTGAAAAAAAATTTGGGATTTGGGACTAAAATGTAAAAAAAACGGGATGAAAAAGAAATTTTCCATAGGTTCGGGACGAATTTAGGTTCGGAGGACTAAAAGTGATACTCCGAAGCTAACGTCAGGACTTTTTTAGTCGTTTTTGAAGTACAGGATCATATGTCAAAAAGTGCGAAACCACAGGTACTAAAATTGTACTTTTCCCTATTTTAATTAATGTGGAACAACACTCTCAACACATGTTGAAGTGCCGGCACATCCTGCAACCCTGTCGCAAGCCATTTCTAGCGTAGAGGTTGTAGTGACAACAGAGATCCGCAATTGTGGCGTGACAACGGTCCCCCGTCCGAAAGGATATCGCCAAAATGGCTACAAAGTTGACTCGGCAAATCCAGCTTTTGTGGCTCAAGGATTGGAAGTGCTCCAACCTCGACCATCTTACGCCAACTTGGTCTGGCATATTTTTTAATTTACCGGAGGACGAGACCACGTTCAACAAGAAAATCTTTTAATGTAATTAAAATTTTATGTTTGTCCTTATTGAAACTACATATTTACCCCTCCGATTAAGAAAACTCTATTGACAATCTTATTTTGCGCACACAATAAATTGAACAAAATCTCAACCACATAGAACGAGGATTTGTTTTTCTTTTCTTCTGAGTATTTAATGGTAATATTTACACAGAGGAGGAAATATAAACTGAACTCCTGTATAATGACTCGACTTTTACTGTGAATTCTTGTATGCCATTAGCACATGCCCATGTAATTCCCACTGAATATACTCTTACATAAAATATACCATTTAAAAAAAATCTCTTTCTAAATAGATCTAATGCTCGAATGTAAATATATAAAAAAAAATAGTAGCTATATCTCTCACTTCTATGCCATTTTCAACAAGAACGTAGGCGCCAAATGAGGAAGACTAGCAGTAGCACACACCGCCTTCTTAATTAAGCACACCCATAAGGAAGAGCGAGTGCACGTTGACCATCAGCTTTTAGATCTTCCGTATCTCACGCAAATCCCAATCCTAATAGTTTAGAAAGGGGTTTTGAGAAGATATAATCAAAATTGGTATTTGCTTTGAACGTTACATCCAAGACAAATGAGCACCAATGGCGTAAGTTTTGTATACATTTGGTGTGTCATATAAGTCTGAAAATAGTTGTTTGATGAGCAAAGTTGAGTAGCTGTTTCGAGTCGTTATATATCAGACCTTTTATAATATTTTTAAAAATATCTCGCATTCAAATAAACACAGAGTAATCTAACAAAAATAACAAAATTGTTTGTGGAGTGTAAAGAAGTTAATTTCTATAGTCATGGAAGCATCATGCGTCCACGACCAATGACATTGAATGGATCGATTGTTTATATAGTCGCAATAGATATTATAATCATGAGGGCCGGAGACCATTTGGTCTAGTGGCATTGGGTGGGGTGAGGTGGGGTCATGGGTTCGAATCCTGGTTTTAACATGTAATAGATTAAGATTCTAAAAAAAAATTATAATCATGAGGGATAAGTGACCTACAATAGATCCATTCAATGCGATTGCCAGCAGTGGGGAGTACTTATCTTTTATAACTCTCAGATTTCTTGCAGGGAGAGGATTAATTTGAGTATAACGACTTCACTATTTCAGTTATCTATATCTTTCATGTCCTTAAAATTTGTTAAGTAGGTAAAAATATATTTTTATTCATGAATATCAATTTATGTGAAAATTGGTACTAAAATTTTACAATAAGATTTGATGCGATAAATATCGGGTCTAATTTATGTGCAAGAGAACACGATCGATCAAGTAATATAATGATAACTAAGTTCGTCTCTACAGGGACAAATTAATCAACTCTTCAATTACCGATTGTAAAATCCCAAATCTTAATCTAAGCAGTCGAAATCGAGTGATTGATTGATGATTAATATTACGAGTCGTTAAACGAACCTAGGGTTGTCAGTCCTAAACTCGAGTAGCGATAAAATAAACTAACAAACAATTGGATGCAATCTATGCTAGAACTAAGGCCGCCAATTTTAATCCCAACAAACAACACAAATCACTCAACCAAAGAATAGTCAAGCAACTGAATGAAAAGACAATTCTTGACTACGAAGTATGCAAATACCGCGTTGATTGAATATTCGAATTGTTGATCACGATCCTTGAAAGTAATAATAATTAAATTCAAATTAAATGTGAAATTGAATGAACCTTGTGCTAAAGCCATCAAGAGTTACTTACAAACTAGGTTTTAACACCTTATATAGTTCTTAGGAAAAAACAAACCTAAAATGGGAAAGTCCTAACTAAACTAAACAAGCTAAAAACTCTTCTGCAGCCCAGCCAACGAACGCTAGCTAATCCCAGTGAACACTGGGTTACAGTCTGCCAAATCACCAGCGAACGCTAGCCATACCCAGCGAACGCTGGTTTACACTCTGTTGCACTGCCAGCAAACGGTGTAATCACTGGTATCGCACATGATTTCAAATGGCGATTCCCAATCGGGTGATATAATGATTGATGCAGACATAAGTGCTTCTTTAGAGTCTTGAAAGCCAATTTGCACTCCTCATCAAACACGAATATGGTATCTTTCTCTAACAACTTGCAAAGAGGCTTGGTGATCTTGGAAAAATCTTTGATAAATCTTCGATAGAATCTAGCATATCCTAGGAAACTTCGAACTCTCTTGACTGACAATGGATGGGAAAGCTTGTCAATGACTTTCAATTTAGCCTTATCGACCTCCAGCTCGTCACTCGAAATTTTGTGGCCAATGACTACTCCTTTGGTGACCATAAAGTGATATTTCTCCTAATTGAGCACCAAGTTTGTTTTCTTGCAGTATACCAGGACCTTGCCCAAGTGTACAAGGCACTCTTCATACGAGTCTCTGAAAACTGAGAATTGTCTATGAAGATCTCGATTTGGTACTCAATCATATTAGAGAAGATGGCCATCATGCACCATTGAAAGGTGGCAGGTATATTACAGAGTCCAAAGGGCATTCTATAAAAAGCAAAGGTACCATATAGGCAGGTGAAGGTAGTCTTCTCTTAATCTTCTAGTATAATAGGGATTTGAAGATAGTCGGAGTAACTATCCAAGAAGCAATAGTAGGTATGACCTGCTAGTCTATCCAACATCTGATCGATGAAGGGTAATGGAAAATAATCCTTCCTAGTGGCCTTACTCAGCTTTTGAAAATTAATGTAGACTTGATGACTGACAACTACCCGTGTAGGAATCAGCTCATTATTTTTGTTGGGTACAACAGTGATTCCTCCTTTCTTTGGCACATATTGGGTAGGGCTCACCCACTTAGAGTCTGAGATTGGGTAGATGATGCTGGTATCTAACCACTTAATCACTTCCTTTTGCACTACCTCTTTTAACTTCGGGTTGAGCCTTTGCTGGGCTTTCACTGATGGTGTAAAGTCTTCCTCTAGAATAATTTTATGCTGGTAGAGGGAAGGACTAATGCCCTTTACATCACCGAGTGTCTATCCTATTGCTTCTTTATGCTTTTCGATCACTTCTAGGAACTGTTCTTCTTGTTCTAAAGTTAAGAAGGCAGAGATGATGACAGGAACCTTATTTCCTTCATGCAGATAAGCATATTTGAGGTGTCCTGGGAGTGGCTTGAGCTCTAACTCTGGTAGTATAATAATAGATGCTTGAAGTTTTGACCGTTGGGTGTTCTCCAGTTCAAGAGATTCTATTGCACATATCTATGACACCTACTCAATCAGTTTAGTATCAGTCTCTTCTCCTTCAGACTCATGTACTAATTCCGAGTTGCTTCTAACGAGAGTATCTAGATTGTTCATAGTGATAATCTCATCAACTACATCAATTTTGTAGTAGTCACCTTTAATGGAGGGATACTTGGCAGCTTCAAAGATATTGAATATCACTTCATCATCGCAGAACTTGAACTGTAATTCACCCTTCTCCACGTTAATACTGGTCTTTCCCATGGCCATGAATGGGCGTCCAAGGAGTAATAGAACACCATGGTCTTCTTCTATCTCCATGATAATGAAGTCAACTGGAAAAATCAACGTATCAACTTTCACCAACACATTCTCTATGATCCCCTTGGGTCAAGCCACTAACCGATCGACAAGCTATAGGACAATTGATATAGACTTCATGTCCCCCAACCCAAGCTTCCAAAATATGGAGTATGGCATGAGATTTATGATGGATCCCAGATCAATGAGTGCCTTCTTAAAAATTTGATCTTCAATGGTGCACAGAATGGTAAAACTACCAGGATCCTTCATCTTCTGAGGGAGGTCTTGGGTCAAAACTGCACTGCATCCTCTAGTTAATGGGATGACCTCAAAGTTTTCAATGCTTTTCTTCTTTGTGATGAACTCCTTTATCTATTTTCTGTAAGTAGGCATCTGCTCAAATGCATCAAGAAGTAGAATGTTGATATGAAGGTTCTTAAATAGTTCCAAAAACTTCTGATAACTAGGGTAAGATGTCTGCTTGTTCACTCTTGAGGAAAAGGTAGAGGAGGATATCTTCTCTCTTGTACTGCCTTGATAGTATTTGCTATGGATGTATTCTTCTCAGCAGCTGCAGGAAGTACTCGGAGTTCTTCTTCCTCTTCGTTCACTGATTTCTCTAGGAACTTAGTTACTGGACTTACAACATTCTTCCCCAGATCTAATCTACTCTTGGTTATGATTGCCTTGCACTGCTCTTGCTTGGTAGAAGGGGCTTTCGTATTGCTTGGGAGTATGCTCGACTGCATTGCATTCAACTGAAGTATGAGCTGACCAATCTGAATTTCCAGATTTTTGATCGTAGCCTCATGACTGAGAATCTGCTTCCTTAACTCATCTTCATTCTTACGATCTTGCTAGGGTGATGCTTGTTGCCACTTCTACTGATATAACTGAGATTGTTATGACAGTGGACCTTTAGTATTGCCAGTGGCCACAGGTGGTTTTTGCTGTTGAGGTATCTGCTGACCTGCATTGTTCCTCCATGAAAAATTTGGGTAGTTTCTCTAACCCAGGTTATACGTAGTAGAATATGGATCGTTATTCTTGTTCGTATTACCCACATAATTCACAAATTCAGCCAATAAAGAACAAGTATCAGTAATATGAGGTCCAGTATAGATCTCGCAAATCTGAGCAAGTGGGGTTGATAGTAGTGCGTATGTGGCTTGGACTAACTGTGTGAGTGTTGCTACCTGTACTTTAAGCGTATTGATCTCACTATTATCCTGTACTACAACCACTTTCTTTCTTTCTACCTGATCTCCCCACTCATGATTGTTGGTGGCCATGGCTTCAATGATGCATAAACCTTCAGCTTTGTCCTTGGCAGTCAAATCACCTCCCGCTGCTGCATCCAGGTTGATCTGAACTTATGGTTTGCATCCATTGTAGAATATTTAGAGGAGCATCCAATCTGGGATCTGATGATGTGGGTAGTCACGGAGTAGCCTCTTGTAGTAATGCCATACCTTATGTAGAGATTTTCCACCCTGCTTTTTGAACTGAGAGATCTTGTTGCGTAGTTGAATGGTCTTGCCTGGCAGGTAGTACTTCTTTAGGAATTTGTCTGCAAGCTCATCCCATGTGGTAAAGGTACCTGCAGGAAATGCATCCACCCATTCTTTAGCATCATCCTTCAAGCTGTGTTTAAATAGTCTTAATTTGATGGCATCTATTGAGACACTGATGCGTCCAAAGTTGGATCAAAATACGTGCAAGAATTACACGATCGCACAAGTAATATTGTGATAAGTTAGATCGTCTCCACAGGGAATAGAAAACGGATTTGTTCGTCAAGTACCAGATGATGTATTCTTAAATCTTAAGCTAAGCGAATCAATTGTTTGGGTTGTTGATACTTTTATGCTACGATCTCAATATCGATTATGAGCCTAAGTTTGTCAGGCCTAGATTCATTACAATATCAAGTTTTTCTCCGATATACGAATGAAGGCTATGATCTAAACTAAGTTGTCATCCTTGATCATAAAACAAGCATTCATTGATCTAGCTTAAATGAAAACTTCAAACATAAAGATAAACTTGTAACCAAAGAAGGAAATGAAAGTACCTTGATTGTATCGAATTCAATCCCTTACACAAATTTCCCAAAGATGTAATCATAAAGCTTCCTCAGACGGATAGTCAAAGGTGGGGAAGTTCATAAGAAAAGGTTATATAGTAGCTTACATATAATATTTTAATGAATAGGCTCAAGCTCAACGGGGTATGCAACGGATAAGATCAGGTTTTTGGCTTTAAGGCCCTAGGGTTATAGCAAAATTGCCCTCGACACTCTCTACCTCATTGAGTTATGCAAGGTAATCATTTAACACCTCCATTGCTCAAACGATGCACACACCTCATGAATAAAATAAAGACGGATTGTCTTTGCCTTCGGCTCAAAATCCTCACAAGGTCACTCGTTAATTCACTAGTCTAGTCTACCTAGCATAACGACTAGCCTAAATGAACGAGGATATAATAGCTTATGTCTAAAGAATTCATTTTGCTCAAGACTGTTGAATGCATGATATGGGGCTTCTCTTATGATAAGAAGTTCAAAAAAATCTGAGGATTGTTTCATCATTTGCAAAAGACTCTAACACACTTCAATCAAAAACACAAAACACACACAAAACAGACTCGATCACATGTATAAAGCAAAATAACTACTACAGTAAGAAGAGAGACAGGTACAGCAAGATCAACACAAGTAACAAAAGGCATAAACACACACATAAACACACAAACACACCCACACTTAGAAGATACATTGTCCTCAATGTGTGAAGAAAAACATACAAAACAGAAAATGAAAATAGCAAATCAAAGACAATCTAAAAATTAAAAATAAAAACTAAGCAAAGTAAGGAGAAGAAAAAGGCTGTGATCATTGTTCCGGCGAAGGTTGGAGGTGATTGCAGAGCCATTCCCATTGAGCGCAGTTATAGGCCTGGTCCTCCTGATATATTTGCCAGCGAGTTGCCTGTTCTTCCATATTGTTCTACACTTCGACTTCAAGGTCAGTGATGCGCTGGGCTAGATTGTTGATGCTTGCTTGCTGCTCTGGTAGTTGAACATTTTCTTCTTGCATTAAGTGGTTCCGGACACCCTCGCGATCAATATATGGAATGACCGTATATTCCCTGGTGCACTGTTCAACTGTGCCAGTCTTGGACATTAAATGCCACTTTACGAGCTGATCACGATCAATGACCGATGGGTTTATCATGTTTTTATTTATCGGTGGATTTGCAACAAACTGACGAACAAGCATAGCAACAATATGGCTAAGCCCTAGCCAACGGGGGTTAGGCAAATCTAAGGTACGCTTAATCACATCAATAATTAATCCTAATGTGTTAAACCTACGATGGTTTTGTGCACAAGCTAAAGCATATAATTGTTGCTTAGTGACTTTACTACTCTCAAACTGTCCACTAAAACACCCAGCCATAAAACGCTAAAAGACAAACCAGTGTATGTCTTTAATAAGGATGGCAGCTGATTGTGTCTTATAGCGAGGCAAACCCGTTAGTTCTTGCCAAACAATGTGTGTAGCAGAATTACCCGAAAAATTTATACCATCCCCCCCCCGATTAATTTTTATCAGGTCAACTAGCACATCCTCATTTACTGTGACTTTCTTGCCATGTATACGTGCAGTAAATGAGGAGTTATTCGGGACAACAACCACAGTGTTATAAAACTCTACAACAGCAGCAGGATTAGTCTTAATGACTGTGTCAAAGAAAAATCCCCAACCGAGTGCAACTATAGCTTCTCGGAGTTCATAATCACAACTCGCCCATCTTATTTCATCCCAATCAATCAATTGATATCCTATGAACCGACAATTGTCAAATTTCTTATATCTCTCCCCCTCCCATTCTTCATGAATTGGAAAAAGAGCATCGTACCTTTGGGTTAAGTCAATCGGTCGAGATGCGCGTGAGCTCTTGCCTGGCTCCTTTGCACCTCGGCGACGTTTGTTTGTAGCTTCCTTGCCTATGTCAGATTGTTTGGATCAACTCGAAGGCCTCAGTAAGGGGAGCAAAACCCAGTTGTCGGATTGAGAATTCGTCCACGAATAAGCTCGGAATCTGCAAAACAAAATGGGTTAGGGTTTTTTTTTTCTTTCTTTTTGGGAGAGAGTAAGGATGAGTGTTTTTGATGAAGGAAAAAGTGAGAAGGATAGGAGTGGAATCGGGCAATTTTAAGAGGTTTGTTGACCCCCAGCGTACGTTGGCTAGGCCAGCGTACGTTGGGGTCTTATTCTGCCTATCGTTCTTTTTCTCCTGAGTACCCCCAGCGTACGTTAGCCTCGCCAGCGTACGTTGGGGTCCAATTCTGCCCTTTTCTCCCGAGTACCCCCATCGTACGTTGGCCTAGCCAGTGTACGTTGGGGTCCAATTCTGTTTCTCTTCCAATTTTTGCTCCCGGGCTGATCATTGCTCTGCAAAACCAAAATAAATGACATATTTTTCGAGGGTAACCCTACGTACATTCCCCTAGAAACCCACAAACTCGGGAAAACTCGGACGAGTGACTCTAAGAATTTAAAAGAATTTGAGAGAATAGTGTAGTTCTAAGTTAACGTCGTTAGCTTGACGGTGATAAGGTCTTACTAAGCTGGGTCTACAAGGTCGATGTGAGATTCGTGTGCCTCACAATGATCACCAAGGTATGCTTTAATGTGTTGTCCATTTACCTTAAACTCTTCATTCGTATCCAGATTCCGAATTTGAATAGCTCCATAAGGCGATATGGCAACCACCGTAAATGGACCAGTCCATCTAGACTTGAGTTTACCTGGGAAGAGTTTTAGGCGTGAGTTATATAGTAACACTTGTTGGCCTACTGCAAACTTACGACGAATGATCTTCTTGTTATGCCATTTCTTAGTTCTCTCCTTGTAAAGCTTGGCATTTTCATAGGCTTGTAGACGAAATTCATCAAGCTCCTCAAGTTGTAAAATTCTTCTTTCACCAGCCTTGTCAAGATTGAAGTTCAACCGACGTAGTGCCCAATATGCCTTGTGCTCTAGCTCAACTGGAAGGTGACAAACTTTTCCATAAATTAACTGGTACGGTGACATCCCAATAGGGGTCTTGTATGTAGTTCTATATGCCCACAGTGCATCATTTAGCTTGCTAGACCAGTCTTTCCGTGATGGATTCACCGTGACTTTAAGGATATGCTTGATTTCCCTATTGGAAACTTCAACTTGGCCACTTGTTTGGGGGTGATAAGCTGTTGCAATCTTGTGCGTAACCCCATATTTTGTTAGTGCATTTGTAAGAAGATTGTTTCGAAAATGCTTACCTCCATCACTGATGAGTACCCTGGGAGTTCCGAATTGACTGAAAATGTTCTTTTGCAAGAACTTAATCACCGCTTTTGCATCATTAGCTGATAATGCCACGGCTTCAACCCACTTGGATACATAGTCAACTGCAAGAAGAATATAAAGATTACGATCAGATGGAACAAAAGGACCCATAAAGTCAATACCCCATACGTCAAATATTTCAACTTCCATGATGCCCGCTTGAGGCATCTCATGACGGCGAGAAATGTTCCCTATTCGTTGACATCGATCATATTTGCTCACGAACTCAGCAGCATCTTTAAACAATGTCAGCCAATAAAATCCACTTTGTAGCACCTTAGCGGCAGTGCGTTCTCCAGCAAAATGGCCACCGTAAGGCGAGTCATGACAATGGTACAAAATGAGTTCTTGTTCTTCTTGTGGTACGCATCTTCTCAATAGTTGATCTTTGCCAATCTTGAACAAATATGGTTCATCCCATACATAGTATCTAATATCATGCAAAAATCTTTTCTTCTTGTTGGAAGACATATCAGGAGGCATAATATTGCTCACAAGATAGTTTACATAATCGGCATACCATGGGATAGAAATGACTTTTAATACATATAATTGTTCATCAGGAAAAGATTCGTTAATAGGGAAAGAAGATGTTACCACCGGGTTGTCGAGACGTGAAAGATGATCTGCTACTGGATTATTGGCACCCTTTCGATCACGGATTTCGATATCAAACTCTTGAAGTAGGAGGATCCACCGAATAAGCCTTGGTTTTGCATCCTTCTTGGCGAAGAAGTAGCGTATAGCTGCATGATCTGTGTAAACAATTACCTTGCTTCCAAGTAGGTAAGCTCGGAACTTGTCAAGTGCAAATACCACAGCTAGGAACTCCTTCTCTGTAGTTGCATAATTGATCTGGGCATCATCCAAAGTGCGACTAGCATAGTAAATGGCATGAAATCCAATGGCCTTTTTCTGGCCAAGTACAGCACCAATAGCATAGTCACTTGCATCGCACATGATCTCGAAAGGCAACTCCCAATCAGGTGATATGATAATTGGTGCTGATACAAGTGCCTCCTTTAGTGTTTTGAATGCTAGCTTGCATGCCTCATCAAAGGTAAATGGTGCATCCTTCTCTAGTAATTTGCAAAGAGGCTTGGAGATCTTTGAAAAATCTTTGATGAATCGCCTATAAAATCCTGCATGGCCAAGAAAACTACGAATGCCTTTAACTATCACAGGATATGGAAGTTTATCAATTACCTCTAGTTTAGCCTTGTCCACCTTCAATCCCTCGCTAGAAATCTTGTGTCCCAGCACCATGCCTTCAGTCACCATGAAGTGACATTTCTCCCAATTAAGGACCAAATTGGTCTCCTTGCAGCACTCTAGTACCTTGCCTAAGTGTAGAAGACATTCTTCATACGAGTCTCCAAAAACCGAGAAGTCATCCATAAAGATCTCGATTTGGCGCTCAACCATGTCAGAGAAGATAGACATCATACATCGTTGAAATGTGGCAAGTGCATTACACAGTCCAAATGGCATTCTGCGGAAAGCAAAAGTACCGTAAGGACAGGTAAATATGGTCTTCTCTTGGTCTTCTGGGGTAATTGCGATTTGCAGATAACTGGAATATCCATCTAAGAAGCAGTAGTAAGCATGACCTGCCAATCTATCTAGCATTTGATCAATGAACGGCAATAGAAAATGATCCTTCCGAGTTGCCTTGTTCAATTTCCAGAAGTCAATGCAAACGCACTAACCAACTATCATTCGTGTAGGGATTAGCTCATTGTTCTCATTAGGGACGACTGTAATCCCTCTTTTCTTTGGCACACATTGAGTGGGACTTACCCACTTGGAATCGGAGATTAGATAGATGATGCTGGCATCTAACCACTTGATTACTTCTTTTCTTACTACTTCCTTTAACTTTGGATTGAGTCTTCGTTGTGCTTCCACTGATGGTAAAAAATCATCCTCTAAAATAATCTTGTGCTGGCATAGTGAAGGGTTGATCCCCTTGATATCTCCGAGTGTCCATCTAATAGCTTCTTTGTGCTCATCTACCATTTTTAAAAGTTGCTCTTCTTGATCTTGATCCAACAAGGATGAGATGATTATTGGCAACTTATGATCTTTATCTAGGTAGGCATACTTGAGATGTGTTGGAAGTGGCTTTAGCTCTAATTCTGGTGGTGCAACAGTAGATGACTGTAGCTTTGGCCTTGGTGTGTCATCTAACTCCAGCGATTCTACCGTATGTGCCCATGCCACCATTTCTCTAGAATCTTCGATGTTGTCAACAACTTCCCATGGAATTTCTTGCTCTTCCTCTTCTTCCCTCACAGCTATAATCTCATCCATAACATCAATCCGATAGCAATCATCCTCTACCGTTGGATATTTGGCTGCTTCAAAGATATTGAACACAACCTCATCATCACAAACCTTAAACTGGAGCTCACCTTTTTCTACATCGATGCTTGTCTTTCCGGTAGCCAAAAATGGCCGACCAAGGAGAAGTGGTACATCACGATCTTCTTCCATCTCCATAACAATGAAGTCCACCGGAAAAATCAAGGTGTCAACCTTGACTAACACATTCTCCACTATCCCCTTTGGTCTTATCACCGATCGATCGGCAAGTTGAAGAACTATTGAAGTGGATTTTATGTCTCCCAACCCAAGCCTTCTGAATATTGAGAACGACATAAGGTTGATGCTGGAACTAAGATCAATCAATGCTTTCTTGAATGTTTGCTCTCTAATTGTACACGGAATATTGAAGCTTCCAGGGTCCTTCATCTTTTGAGGTAGCTCGTGGCTCAAGACAGTGCTATACCCTCTCATCAACGGAATGACTTCAAAATCATCAATGCTCCTCTTCTTTGAAATGAATTCTTTGATTCACTTTCGGTATGTTGGCATTTGCTCAAAAGCATCAAGGAGTGGTATGTTGATATGAAGGTTCTTGAAAAGCTCCAAGAACTTGTGGTAGCTTAGGTGCATGACTTGCTTGTTCACCCTTTGAGGAAATGGCGGTGGAGGGTACTTCCTTTCCGGTGTTGGCTTGACTGCTTCCTTAGGTACCTTATCTTTTTCTCCAGTGATAGGGGTTACTTGATCTTCCTTTTCCCCAACTATCTTCCTTGGTGGAGGAATTACTGGAGTCTTCACTGCATTTTTCTCCAAGTCCAGACCACTTCTAGTTGTGATGGCCTTGCAATGCTCTTGTTTGGTAGGAGGAGCCTCGGTATTGCTTGGAAGAGTGCCTGGTGGTCTCGCGTTGAGTTGCGTTGCCAACTGACTGATTTGTACTTCAAGATTTTGGATGGTTGCTTCATGGCTCAACACTTGCTTGCGCAGTTTATCCTCACCTCGACGATCTTGTGGTGGTGGTCCTTGTTGCTGCCACCTTTATTGATATGGTTAAAATTGCTGAGGTGGAGGACCTTGAACATTTCTACCTCCATAAGGTGGTCTCGGTTGTTGAAGTGCCTGTTGACCTGCATTATTCTTCCATGAAAAATTTGGATGGTTTCTCCAACCCGGGTTATACGTTGTGGAATAAGGATCATTATTCCTATTAGTATTACCCACAAAATTTACAGGCTCAGCAATAAATAAACAACTATCCGTGCCATGTGGTCTAGTGCAAATTTTGCATACCTGAGATGATGATGTTGCTTGAAGCGACATTGATCCTTTAACTAGTTGCGTTAGTGTTGCTACCTGTGCCTTCAAAGCAGCCACTTCATCATTGTCTTGAACATTAGCAACTCTCTTTCTCTCAGTTCGTTCTCCCCAATCATGGTTGTTGGTAGCCATGGCTTCAATGATTTGAAAACCATTAGCTTCCGACTTATCTGTCAAGTTTCTTCCAGCTGCTGCATCTAGGTTGACTCAAATAAGTGGCTCACATCTATTGTAGAATGTTTGGATGAGCATCCATTCAGGTATCTGATGATGTGGGCACTCGCGAAGTAGTCTCTTGAAGCGATGCCAAGCCTCATGCAATGATTCACCACCTAGCTATTTAAATTGAGAAATCTTATTACGAAGTTGGGTGGTTTTACCTGGAGGATAATACTTTTCCAAGAACTTGTCGGCGAGCTCATCCCATGTTGTGAAAGTGTTGGCTGGAAATGCATCTACCCATTCTCTAGCATCATCTTTCAAGCTATACTTGAATAGTCGAAGTTTAATGGCATCCGGTGAGACACCATTATACTTGACTGTTGAGCAGTGATCCTCGAACTTCTGGATGTGCCTTGCTGGGTTTTCTGAGGGATAACCTTCGAATTGGTCTTGTTGTACTATGTTGATGAGGTTGCTCTTAATCTCAAAGTTGTTCGCCTCCACGGTAGGATACTCTATACTTGACCAAAGATCGACAAGTCTTGGATGTGACTTGTGTCTCATGGTGGTAGGAACATTGACTACTTGTCGATCACCCATCTCTTCTATATGTAAGTTTCTTCTCCTGATTCGTCGAATGGTTCGTTCAATCTCTGAATCTTGCTCAAGAAGAGGTTGGTTCTCACGACGAGTATTTGGCATTCACCTCCTGTACTTGTATGGTACTATAACACTCAACAGAGAGGATCAAATGCAACAAGAATAATAAACATATAACAAAGCTTAGTCTCAAAATCAAGAACACTAGTTCCAATATTAACGAAAATAAATTCAAACTTCTACTCCCCGGCAACGGCACCAAAAACTTGATGCGTCCAAAGTTGGATCAAAATACGTGCAAGAATTACACGATCGCACAAGTAATATTGTGATAAGTTAGATCGTCTACACAGGGAATAGAAAATGGATTTGTTCGTCAAGTACCAGATGATGTATTCTTAAATCTTAAGCTAAGCGAATCAATCGTTTGGGTTGTTGATACTTCTATGCTACGATCTCAATATCGATTATGAGCCTAAGTTTGTCAGACCTAGATTCATTACAATATCAAGTTTTTCTCCGATATACGAATGAAGGCTATGATCTAAACCAAGTTGTCATCCTTGATCATAAAACAAGCATTCATTGATCTAGCTTAAATGAAAACTTCAAACATAAAGATAAACTTGTAACCAAAGAAGGAAATGAAAGTACCTTGATTGTATCGAATTCAATGTTGTTACAATAACTTCAAGGACAAATCAAGAACACATCATAAAATCTAACAACTAATGTTTTTGGCTTGGAGAGTTCTAATCTAAAAACAAGCTCTTCTTCTTCTTTTTCTCCCCAAGTCCTTTCTCTGCAGCCTCCTCCTTGGTCTTGTCCTCCTCCTTCATGCTTGCCACCTCAAAAGTGTAGACAAAAGCAAGTGGGAAGTTTGGTGAAGCAATTCTTTAAGTTAGCTGTCGACCCCCAGCATACGTTGGCTAGGCCAGTGTACGTTGGGGTTGCTCACTGCCAAACTCCTCTCTTTGTCCGAACGAAGGCCAATGTACGCTGGCTAGGCCAGCGTACGTTGGGGTCGTTCTCTGCCTCCCGAGTATTTCTTCCCAAGCAAGGCCAACGTACGCTAGTTAGGCCAGCGTACGTTGGGGTAGCAATCTGCCCCAACTCATTTTTGCCTTCAAACTTCCAATTTTTAGCTCGGCTCAGCGCCTATGTCCACCGATCTTTTCCTTAGCTCCCAAGATGCTCCAAATACCTACAAAATACACCAAAACAATAGATAATCTTCTCCTTGACCAATTAATCAAAATGAAACAAAACATAGACAAGACTCAACTTAACATTTCCTAGAACGTGACAAAACGACATAAACTAAAGCTAAACGGATGCATGTTCTCATATGCATCAGACACCATTGTACTTGACTGTCGAGTAGTGGTCTTCAAAGGTTTGGATGTGCTTCACAGGACTCTCCAAAAGAGAGCCCCCAAATTGATCTCCGTGAACTATATTGATGAGGCTAGACTTAATCTCAAAGTTGTTGGCCTCCACAGTTGGGTACTCAATACTGGGTCGAAGATCAACCAGCCTAGGATACGTCTCTTCTTCCATTATTGTTCGCGGGAATATTGATTGCCTAGTTCTGATCTGCCATCTCTTCCTCAAGTCTATTCCTTCTTCTCAAGCGAAAAGTTTGTTCGATTTATGGATCGTACTCAAAGAGTGGTTGGTTGTCAGAATGGGTATGTAGCATACACCTTCTGCACCTTCACTACACTGCAAAACTCAACAAAAAGGATCAAGCGTAGTGATGAATACAAAGATGTAAAAAGGCTTAGTCTCAAGATTAGGAAAACTGTATCCAATATTAAAGATAGATTGATCAAATCTGTCCCCGGCAACGACGTCAAAAACTTGATGCGATAAATATCGGGTCTTATTTACGTGCAAGAGAACATGATTGACCAAGTAATATAATGATAACTAAGTTCGTCTTTACACGGACAAATTAATTAACTCTTCAATTACCGGATTGTGAAATCCCAAATCTTAATCTAAGCTGTCAAAATTGAGTGATTGATTGATGATTAATATTATAAGTCATTAAATGAACCTAGGGTTGTCAGTCCTAAACTCGAGTAGCAATAAAATAAACTAACAAACAATTGGATGCAATCTATGCTGAAACTAAGGTCGTCAATCTTAATCCCAACAAACAACACAAATCACTCAACCAAAGAATAATCAAGCAACTGAATGAAAAGATAATTCTTGACTACGAAGTATGCAAATACTGCATTGATTGAAGATTCAAATTATTGATCACGATCTTTGAAAGTAATAACAATTGAATTCAAATTAAATGTGAAATTGAATGAACGTTGTGCTAAAGCCGTCAAGAGTTACTTACAAACTAAGTTTTAACAACTTATATAGTTCTTAGGAAAAAACAAACCTAAAATGGGAAAAGTCCTAACTAAAATAAACAGGCTAAAAACTCTACTGTGGCCCGACCAACGAACGCTGGCTAATCCCAGCGAACGCTGGATTAGAGTCTGCCAAATCACCAGCGAACGCTGGCCTCACTCAATGAACGCTAGTTTACACTCTGTTGCACTGCCAGCGAACGCTGGGCCTTCAGCACGTCTCCTCTTCTCACCTTCAATTCCTCGTCCATGCTATCCGCTCTTTTCCCGCACATCGTCATCTTCATCTCCACCTTCCAAGTACCTACAAAACACCCAAGCTTCGACAGGTATCCCGCTCCTCGACACAAGACATCAACAAGACAAAATATGAAATGACACACGACAAAATTTACCTAAAATGCACATAAACACATAACAAAACATAAGGATTTGTGTGTACGTTTACATGCAGATCAAGATTTTTTGAAAGATACTGTTATTATGATATTTTTTGATATGTATATAGTTATTATGATATCATCAAATATTAATACTAATCTGGATCTAGGTCTGAAACTTTTTATGAAATTAGAAAAATCATCACATTATAAAGTATAAATTTACAGGATTTTCACTGTATCTGGATCTCAAACTCCATGCCGCATGATTGGCAAATAAATCTGATTAATATATTGGACAATAATTGATCTAGAAGCAAGGTTTTGAATACCGACCCGGAGGTCGATCTGGAAATGGTTCTATATTCCGGGTCGACCGGCCGTATTAACCAAATTATTTTAATATAATTTATTGAAATATATAAGTAAATAGGTTATTTTGATTTAAAAAATAATATATGTATATACACACAAAATTCCGGTCGGACCACCCAGTTCAACCAGATTTTGGCAAAAATTCCCGAAAAAATCAAAAAATTTCCAGTTGAACCAAAGGCCAGTTCTTAGCCTAAATACGACCCGGACATGTGCCTGAAACGCGGTCCAATCGGTCGGACCGCATATTTAAAAACCTTGTCCAGAAGTACGTATAAAAAAAATTAATCCAGAAGGTCGGTGGAGACATGACGCTTCCATGGCAGATCTGATTCAGAGGGTCGTGGACGCGTCTTGGTTTCCATGGCTCCAGAAATTAACTTGTTTACACTCCATATACAATATTGTTTGTGCTAAACTAGTAGGTCAATGTTGGATAGGAGATATTTTTAACCAAAAGTATTTTGGGGCATTTTCTGACGAATGGACCACGGCGTCATCAACGGAGCCAAATTAAGCAAGGTGTGGACTTTGCGTCAGATACGGAAGATCCAGAAGATAATGGTTGAGGTGGACTCGTTCCTCGTGATGGGTGTGCTTAATTAAGAAAGGGGTGAGTGCTACTAGTTATACCTGGGAGTATCTTCATTATGTGGGATTTTTTTGAAAAAGGTGAAAATTTTAGGTTTACTTTTTTTTTTTTTTGGTGGAAAGTGGAGGGGCGAGCCCCTTGTATATTAGAAGAATGGCCCAATACAACCTACTTAGTGCCGGGTCCCCCCTCGGCCTCTTGTGGGGTTGCGACCGCCGGCCTCGTTAAACCCCTACCACAGAAAACCCGATGGGACAAAACTGTGGAAGGGGAAGAGTACCTCGGAGGGGCATGACCCCCCCTTGACGTTAATATCGCGAAACTTGACTCGGCACCGTCACATCTAGTCCTATGCTGGCCAACTATAACATCCCTAGGAAAGGCCACATCACTAATATCCCTCAACATTATGTTACTCAGCCCGGGCGGTGGTCTCTCCAGCCAAGTCGGCCCAAGTGGAATTTCGAAGCCGTAATTTGCAAGCCAATCGGCACACGAGTTCGCCTCTCTATACTTGTGCTGGACTTCGACCATCCAATCTCTCCTGAGCATTCGTTTGACATCCATAAGTGTGGAGGAACACTTCTCATCCTCCAAAATGCTGGAATTTATCATCTGGGCCGCAGCTTGGGAGTCAACTTCGAGTACAACTTGCCTATAACCTTTATTCCAAGCAAGGTCTAAGCCATAGCGGATACCCCAAACTTCAGCCTCTGTAACTGAGCAGGTCCCCAAGTTACAGGCAAAACCCGCCAACCAGTCACCGTTGCTGTTACGGATGATTCCTCCCGCAGCTGCACGGTTGGCAGAGGCTCGCCGAGCGCCATCCGTGTTAACTTTGACCCAACCTGTAGGCGGTTTCTCCCATCCGATTAGCTTATGTTGTTTCTGTGGACTGCCTTCCATTACCTCAACCGAAGCCCAGACCGCCTTAATCTCTAAGGCCCTGTGACAGATAGCACGGTAGGGGTCTGGAGGTCGTTGCTCACCTTCCTGCCATACCACAAAGTTCCTCCATCTCCAAAAGGAGTGGATAGCCACCAGGAAAAGGGTATTCCATTCCGAGGATTTAGAGACATTTGCTTCAAGCCAGGTATTGAGGTCAGAGCAGAAGAATTGTGAGATGCTCCGCTTATGTGAAGTGAGAAGCCGGGACCAAATTCTCGAGATATAAGGGCAGTCTCTCAGAGCATGGAGCACCGTTTCCTCCTGCTGCCCGCAACACGGACAGGTTGGGTTGTCTGTCATCCGCCTTCTGTATCGAACTGCATTGGTCATGATGCCCCCGTGGCCAACTAACCAAGCCATAGTTTTAAGGCGCTGCGGACCTCTCCAGCCCCAGATTTGTTTCCATAGTTTCCTCGAACCTTCCTCTTCCCAATCCCGAATTAAAGTGTAGGCTGAGGCAGAAGAAAAGTCCCCTGAATCGGTCAACCTCCAGACTAGTGTATCCTTGCCCCGTTCCAGCCGTGGAGGTGCAATACCTGCAATTAAGTGGAGGATGTCCGGTGGGAGCAGGTTCCCTAAGATAGTCCAGTTCCACCCACCTCCAATTTGCACCGCATCCGCCACCCTCCATGGCAGTATATCTTCTGGGATGGTTTGGGTAGCAACATCACATAGACAAGGCTCCATGGGTAACCATCGATCATTCCACAAGCTGGTGGATTTTCCGTCACGTATTCTCCATAGTGTACCTCGCTGTAGGATTGGCCAAATGGTAGTGAGGGCCCGCCAAAGGGGGGAGCTGGTCTTCCCACCTTTCATTGACCGGTTGAGTTCTTCATCTCCCATGTACTTTCCTTTCAGAATCTGTACCCACAGGGCATCCCGATTGTTGAGAATCTCCCACCCTAGCTTCATGAGTAAGGCTGAGTTTTGGTCCCTGAGGTTCTTCATACCAAGTCCCCCCTCCTTTTTGGTCTTGCAAACTTTCGGCCAAGCCACCAAATGTTGCTTCTTCTTACTCCGAGACGATCCCCAAATAAAACCTCTCTGGGCTTTTTCGATCTCATCGCATAATCCAACTGGAAGCCGGGTCGTTTGCATTGCATATGTAGGAAGTGCCCCGAGAACTGCACTAGATAAGGTCACCCTTCCTGCAAAAGAAAGGCTTTCCGCACTCCATCCTTGGAGGCGACTTTGGACTTTGTCAAGAATATAACCATAAGTCTTCTTAGTCACTCTTTCATGAAGTAGCGGCATTCCCAAGTATTTCCCAAAGTTATTTGTGAGAGGGATCCCCAAGGTTTTAGCTAGCTCTTTGGCTAGGGAGGGGGAGACATTCTTTGAGACGAAGACTCTCGATTTTTCCTTACTAACCCTTTGGCCAGACGCAAGGCAAAACTTGTCAAGTGTATCGATCAGGACTTGCGCTTGGGACAGGTTAGCTTCTGCAAACAGAATCAGATCGTCAGCAAAAAATAAGTGGGAAAGACTCGGGCTCCGTCTCGCAATCTTGATCGGTCTCCACTCCCGGTTTCCTACTGCATCTTGGATCATGTGGCTTAGTCGTTCGAGGCATAAGACAAAAATATATGGTGACAACGGGTCTCCTTGACGAACACCTCTTGTGGGTTTGAAACTCGTAGTTTCTTCCCCGTTCCATAAAACCTGCATAGAGCATGAAGAGATATAAGCATAAATAAGGTCAACAACACCCGAGGGGAGGTTTAGGGAAGAGAGTGTGTCCCTGACGAAGTCCCAATTGAGTCTATCGTAAGCCTTTTCCAAGTCCACCTTAATCGCCATTAACTTTTTTCCTGTCCTCCTAGCCTTCATCGTATGTATTACTTCTTGTGCGATGATGATATTCCCGGTTATATGGCGACCAGGGACAAAGCTGTTCTGTTGGGGACCAATCCAACTGGGCATGAACTTCTGAATGCGACGGGCCAATAGTTTAGTAATGATCTTTAGGGAGACATTGCATAAACTAATTGGCCGAAATTGGGAAGGAAGAGCCGGGTGATCCACTTTGGGAATAAGAACAATCGCCGTGTTATTGATGGGGGCCAGGGATTGTCTACCTCTAAAGACCTCTTGAACGTAATTGACCAGAGCCTCTTTAATCCAATTCCAGTTCTTCTGGTAGAAGATGGCGTGGAGGCCATCCGGACCGGGAGACTTAAGTGGACCAAAAGATAGCAGGGTATCATGGATCTCTTTTTCACTTGGGCCAATTGCCAGAAGGTTGGAGTCCGGCATTGAGAGCTTTTGAAAAGTGGTTTGAGTTCGAACTTCACCGCCTCCTTGTCCATCCTCCTGATACAATTTTTTGAAAAACTCCATAAGGAGTATTTTTAACTCCTGCTGGTCCGTTATCCAAGAACCATCCGCTCCTTTTAGCCCCTCAATTCTGTTTCTTTTCCGTCGGATCACTGTAGAAGAGTGGAAAAATCTTGTGTTTTGGTCGCCATTTAAGATGAAATCTTTCCTCGATTTCTGTCTCCACACCATTTCTTCTTGTTCCAGTGTCATTTCCAATTCTATACGCAAACTCTTCTCCAGATTGGCCAGAAAAGGATTCCACCTACTTGCAAGGGCTTTTTGAATTCCCATAATTCTATTCTTGATTCTCCTCTTGCGCTGGTATACATTGCCAAAAATCTCTCTGTTCCAGATCTGGACTTTGTTGGTGAACTCTCTGCAGGCCTCGGGCAGGGGCTTCGAGTTGTCCCAACTTTCCTGAACAAAAGACTGGAAATCGGGGTTGGCATGCCAAGCAGCTTGGTATCTGAAAAGGCGTTTGCCCGCTTGAAACACCAGCTTCGGGTTCGTTTTAATCAAAAGCGGACAATGGTCCGATTTTAGGCGCGGTAGGTGATGAACTTCGGCTTCTGGAAAGCGAAGTCTCCATTGAAGATTGGCAAGACCGCGATCCAAACGCTCTTGAACACCATTGCGGACCCAAGTAAAACGAGGACCAATGAAACCAAGATCAATAAACCCAACTGCTTGGATCCATTCTTGAAATTTAAGGTGTTTGTTGCCTCTCATAGGCGCTCCACCACGCTTACCATCAGCCGGGGTATAGATGTTGAAGTCGCCAGCCGCGAGCCACGGGAGGGAAGTTGTCTGTGCTATAGAAGATAAACACTTCCAAAGTTCCTCCCGTATTGGAGCTCTTGGGCTCGCATAGATGGCCGTTAAAAGCCAACTATTGTTTATCTCCATGTGTATGAACTGTTGATGGACCGTAACAACAGATATATTTGTTCTCCTAGCACTCCAAAGGATCCAGATACCACCCGAAAACCCAGTCATTGGAGCCATCACCAAATCAGAGAAACCAAGCTGCCTAGCCAACTTTCCAGCTCTAGTATCCGAAATCCAAGTTTCAAGCAAAATCAAAATCTCAGGTTTGTGTTGTGTGACCATCTCCTTGATAATGCGCTTGAACCTAACACTAGCTGCACCTTGACAATTCCAGACCAATAAATCCATTCAGAATGACACTTAACGATAGGGGAGAGAAGGACTAATCTAACCGTAAGTGGGTTTTAGTATTCCCCGGGTTGATCCCCTCCTCCTCTATCTGACTCTCACCAGTCATGTTCGATTGTGAATTCGCATCTCTGTCAACACCTAACTGTGACACTTCCTTGATTCCTTCACTTTCTGGGTTAACCTCAGTCTCCATCGATTCTGGGCTCCCATCTGGTGGTTCATCTGGAGCAGGAATCATCTGGACATCGGTCTCTTCCCCTGGTCCTCCTGATTCGAATCCTACATTAACATCCATTGGTGTAGGTGTGCTATTCCGTATCTGGGAGCTAGTGGGTTGGGGGTGCTTCGGGTCCTTAACTCCAGCTTTGGTTCGGGTTGGGGTTGGCGGTAAGGGGTTGGAATTCTGTCGGGTGGCAGTAGTTCTCGTGGAGTCAGCCATGGAGGGGCTTGTGACCACCTCCACAGTTGACTTCTTTTCTTTTGGTTTTGTAGTTTGGGCAGACTTAGGTGGTGTCGACTGGGCCTTCCTAGTTTCCTTTGTGGGCTGAACTGATTTTGGTGCTATGGCAAAGTTTTTCCCTTGGGCCACTTTGGTGTAAACGGGCCTTAGACTTACTTGGTTCTGAGGGGAGTCCTTGGGTGTTGTGCTGTCCATTTTGTCTTTGCCTTTTGGGTTCACGGGGGTTTCCACCTTTTCATCTGACCCATCCTGGTCAGGGACCGTTGCTAAGATATCGAAAGTTGACTTTCCATTCTGTTGCATACCCTTTAATCCATTCGAATTTTTGGCAGTAGGCTTGGTCATTTCGGGCAACGCCTCGGAACCCGAGTTTTGTCCTAGCTGGGGTCCTCCTTTCTCTTTTTGGCTGGCCGGATTTTCCCTCGGCGCTCCTCCGGCCATCGGTTTCCTTCCTCTTCCTCTCTTTGGCGCAACCATCCATTCGCCAAAACGATCGGCGATCTCCGGTCTGGTGACCAATTGCGAGGTAGGTTGGTGGTTAGGGTTTGGTGCCTCCGAAGACCTTTCCGCCCCTCTTCCCGTAGATGCCTCAACGTTCTCTGAGTTATCGCCTCCATTGGTGTCCTGTGTCCGGTTATGCTTCTTGGGACAGTGGGTGTCCACGTGCCCATAGGTTCCACAGCCGAAACAGATCACATGGAGGCCTTCGTATTGGAGTCTTCGAGTACGCCTTCGGGCCCTGAAACGGGAGAGCAAAGGTTTAGTAAGGTCTACTTCAATGCACATACGTGCAAAACAGGCTTTCAAATGAAGTTCAGTATGGGTATCGATTCGAATCGGTGTCCCGATTCTCTTGGCTAGGTTTTTGAGGAATTCTGGGTCATAGAAATCGATGGCGAGTTCGGGAACCCGAACCCACACCACTGCCTTGGTTATGGCTGCTGAAGCCGGGTCAAAATCAGGGATCCACCGCTGAACCGTAACGTAACGGTCGGCAATCATCCATGGCCCGTCTAAGAGAATGTGGTTGTATTCCTCGTCAGACTGAGTTTTAACGAGGAGGAAACCATGCCCCAGGTCGATGAGATGGAAATCCGCCGGGAGACTCCACATTTGTGCAAGCCGTCTCTTAAGGAAAGGAAATGCAATCCTCGTTCCGAGAACTTTGATGATCAGCGACTTCCACCAAGGTTTCCTCATGCGGATTTTGTCCTCCTTGCTGAGCCTAATGGTTGGGCATTCCGGATCATCGTCCCCTTCGTCCTCCGAGTCGCTGGACACGAGGTCCTCATGGTCGAAGACATAGTGTGAGTCCTCTGGGCGTTGTTCCTCCTGTTGAGTACCCATGGTAATGTCCCGGAAGGAGATCTTCCTTCGTCTCTCCGGGTCTCCATTCCTGGTTGTTTCCTGTGAATTTGGATTTAGGGAGTGGTCAGTAGACCCCGATTCAGTCCTGCCTTTCTTGCCTCCCCTTGGCGGGGTCGGTTCAGGACAAGCCGTCGCAGGTGGTTCCCCCAACGGTTGGTGTTCCATGGCCGGAGGCCACGGTACAAACCAAAGCGGGGCGGTGTTCCGGTGAGGCAGAGAGCAAATCGCTTGGTCTAGACAGAGAGAGTTCAGAGAGATTTTTGTTCGCTTTGGCGACAAATGTGTAGTTGGACAATATATTTTAGGTTTACTTTCAAAATAGGTAGAAAGATATAAATCTGCTTAGTTAAGAAAGGGGTGGTGCTACTAGTCATATGTGATTTTTTTGATAAAGGTGAAAAATTGAGAGTTACTTTCGAAATCGAAAGTTAGATATAAATTCAAAATGCGTAATTTTAATAAACAAGAGAAAATACTCAATAGTCTCTTAGTGCTTAAGAATGCAGAGGTTACAATCTATAGAATTGCTTAAAAAAACAATCTATAGAACAGATTCTGTTCAATTAATATCGTTACTCAATAGTCTCTTAGCTTTAAGATAATGTATTGATAAATCCAACCCATACCAAACTAATCTCTAAGATCTCATCAGTCTCTAACATATTTTCCATTCAATCTGTGGTAGACTGCTTATCGAAAATGACATTGTTAGTTTGTTACCCTTAAAACACCTTTAGTTAGATATTCACCACAAGATTAATACTTCGTCTCGTCCTAGATGGTTGCCACGTGGCACACCTAGATCACTGATTTTTTTAATAAAATATATCGAATTTTAAGTTTTTTTTTCTAAAAGAGTTATTTTTTCTATCTCACGTTATTTTTCTAACCCTATGGGTAGGTCTCAAAATTTATGTTATATATAAAATATTGACTCATTACGAGCACTAACATATACTACTTAAAAAACTTTCAAAGAAAATTAAGTTATTAGGGACTCGGCCATCGTGGGTATTTGCCACGTGGCAGACCCTTCCTATTTTTTTTTTCAAAAAAAGGTATTCAAGGAGTAATAAGTTGGTGCCTGAACATCCGACGACTTAGAACATCCGCATTGGTGCCTCCGCTACAGTGCGCGCCTTGGGCGCCACGTCAGCCGCGCCCCTGCTCTTAGTTTTCAGCCCACAGTGGTGCTCCTACTACAGTGCCACGCCCTGGGTGCCACGTCAGCTTTTTTCTCAGCTCAGTTTTTTTTAAATTCAGCTAACTGTATCATAATCGAATATTTTTTTCGCGTAACTTTAAAAATGATAAATTTAATTTCAAAGTGCCACATTTTGCGAAATAGACATTTTATAAAATTCGAAATATATTACATGCAAACTTGAAAACAATTACATAAATTTAAAAACTGAAATTAATTATATCAAAATATATTACATTACATTTAAAAAAATATAAATTGCTTAGTTTCTACATTAATCCCAAACTAATGTACAAGTTCAACCGCATTCTCTTATCATCATCTAAGAGGAGCTCGAAAGCGTCCACGACTAACTTGTACGCTTTCTCAGTAATTGCTGATTTGATATTCTCGGGGGCGACGAACTTTCCAATACGACAAAAAGCATGCGCAAAAGTGTCCGGACTTGCGAAGTTGGGGAGATCAAAGATCTTGTACGCGTTGGGCACCTTATCGTAATCTTCGGCAACAAGTAAGATGCAGAATGCGGCATGGTAGTGTTTGAACCTCTCATTGTATGGGTCCATATGCCATGTCAAATTTGGACCACACACATTTTTTTCATCCGAAGAGTCCCGTTATTTGGATTCAAAAAATTGTATAAAATTACCAAAAAACAATAAAAAATATTTAATTGCACAAAAAAGTCAAAAAAAGTAAAAGGAATTTTTAGAATTTTTTTCCTAATTTTTCCGATTTATTTTAATTTTTTTGATTTTTTAAAAAAATTAAAAAAATAATATTATATTACCCCGGGCGACGTGGCCCAATCAGAAGGGGCCACGTCGCCTGGGGCGAGGTGCCCCTGTCGGGGCGAGGCACGCCCCGACTGACACCAGGGGCACCACGTGGCGTACCCGGGCGCGTGACCACCCCATTGCGGGTGGTCTTAGACCACTTGCACCCGGGGATGGGCAGGGATGATAGGTCCCACAGAATTTTTGAAAAAAAAAATAAGAAAAGAAAAAGGGGAGGCAACCGATGTACAAAATCGAATAAAAATTTGTGAATTAAAAAAATTAAAGTTAATTGGGTTACGATGTGGAAGATAGATATATTAATTGTTTATTGGTTGGAAATGGGTTGGATGGAAGATGGGGTGTGGGTAAAAATTGAGTTTAAGGAAATAGTTTGAGGTGGATGAGTGACAAATTAATTGAATAATCCGGGGATGAGTTGAATGGGGGATGAGAGTGCGGATGGTCTTAACGATTTTAGCGATCAGGTAAATATCGGAAAATTATGCAAAATTTAAAATACCCAAATCTTTTGTATAATACTCATTTGAACCACAGAATACCCACGTAACACTTTCAAATGTATTTTGGAAAATAAGGAACTACGCTACATGATCCAGTAACGTGGAAATTATTCCAGACATGATCCAATAATTTTGGATCGTTTATTAATTTAATGTTTCATATCTGTATCAGTCTACGGATTCTATGCTGCATGTTTCACGCACTAAGTCACTAACCTAATTAGTATAAATAATATTTTCAATAATTAATCAATTCCATGTCATTACCAGGGAAGTACATATTTGATCTTATCTTTCCGTATTTCGCAAATTTCTTGCAGGGAGAGGATTTATTAAAGTATGGCAACTTCACTATTTTAAACAATTTAATAATTCTATGAAGATATTTTTTTAAATAAATTTATATTATGATATTTTCATTTTTGAACTCTTATCTTCCTATAATTTATAATATTTATTGTTATTTTTTATAGAGATAAGTTGTGAATGAATAATAAAAAATGACGGTACGTTACAAAAATATTGCATGGTGTTGAAGAAGAAAATTAATTTACAAATTTGATAGATAAATTTTGGTAAAAAATTCATAATTTGATGTTAAGTATGAGATTATCTTGATTTCAAAAGTCTCAAAAAGATAAAATCTAAATTTACAACTTTTTAGTTTGACAATTTTTCGAATTTGGCACGAACAAGAGTCATAATTGGATTGAAAATTTTGGTAATTCATATTTTCTTTAATAGGCCGAGAATATGTTAGTTTTTATATTGACCATTTTTTATATTTTAAAATTTTTATTTTATACATAAGCCGAATCAACCAAAATTCATTTCCCATTGAAGCGGCGAAATAACTAATTTTGCTAGATTCGTATTAACTTTGATTAGAGATTTTTTTTGCCTAATAAAACAAAGCATAGTAGAAATTGACAGAAGTAGATGACAAGTATAATATTGAGATAAAAACTTGAAGGTACTTACTTGTAAACTATTGGCTAGACGATTGACGAAAAAGACGTGTATAAATAGCAACAGAGTTGGGGAAGGAACCCACGAAAATAAACAGAAGACAGAAAAAGTTAGTTAGTTAGCGAAAGGCATGGAAGAAGAGGAAGCAGCATGTCTCCACGCCCTTTTGTACCTGCACCGCCACACGGTGACCATGGTCTTACAGACAGCCGTCGAGCTAGACGTGTTCGGGATCATCGCGAGGGCCGGCCCAGAAGCCCGCTTGTCGGCCCGGGAGATAGCTTCCCAGATGACAGCCTCGTCGTCGCAGCCGGGAGAGATGATGGGTCCGAGGTTGGATGGGATGTTGCGGCTGCTTGTGACTCACGGTTTCTTGAAGTGCTCCTTGAGGAGTGGTGTCGATGGGAAGAAGGTGGAGAGAGCTTATGGGATCGCTCCTCCCGCTAAGTTCTTCGTGGGGAGCCCTGACCAGGGCTCGCTTGCTCCTAGGCTCCAACTTTCCACTCATCCCTCCCGCATACAGCTCGAGTACGTATCATTTCATTGTTCTTTGAGACACAATTTAGGGACGGCTCTCTCGTTGTTCTGGCTGTCTTAATTGTATGTTCTGTGTAAATTAAAGGTCACAATTGAAGGAAGCCATCCTTGAAGGAGGGTGTCAATTCGAGAAAACCCACGGTGCGTCCTTTTACCAAGTCTGTGGCGCAGATCCAATATATAACAAGACATTTAATGACTCCATGGTTGCCATCACCGCATGCACGATGCGGAAGATTCTGGAGGTGTATAAAGGATTCGAGGGGCTCAATTCGATTGTGGACGTTGGAGGTGGTACAGGTCAAACCATGAGGATGATGGTTTCCAAGTTCCCATCAATCAATTGCATCAATTTTGACCTGCCCCATGTTATAAAAACAGCACCATCTTACCCCGGTATTAATTTAATTGTGTCATCCTAGCTTATTAAATGTGTATTAATTTTGAATGAAACTAACTATTTCATGCACATATGCAGGTGTTGAGCACGTTGAGGGAGATATGTTTGTTAGTGTTCCCAGAGGTGACTGCATTTTGCTCAAGGTGAGATTAATTAACTGCTTGACGACTTTTCCTATAATTTTCTCAAGTATTTCTAGAGTTCAAACTTTGGAGATTGAGCCATTAAATAGGGTCTGAAAATGAGCGTTGGCAAAAAATAAAGAAAAAGTACTTAACGTTAATTTTTTTGGGTACGTTGTTAATTGATATATATGACTATACTTGTCCATGATCTACAGAATGTTCTTCATAACTGGGAGGACGAACACTGTCTGAAACTATTGAAAGTTTGTTACGATGCACTGCCAGAAAAAGGGAAAATCGTAGTGATATCCCTGAGGCGAGAAGATTTGCCGGATTCCAATCCATCTTCTCGGTTCATAGCGGAGGTAGACTTCACCATGCAATTATTGTTTACTTCCTACGAGAGAAATGAGAAAGAGCTTGAAGATTTGAGCAAGGCATCCGGATTTTCAAGCGTTCGACTAATCTGCACAGCTTATGATGTTTGGAGTGTGGTGGAAGTCGTCAAATAAATTTGTTTAAATTTATTGCTTTTAAGTTAAGTAGTTTGCCTCCAAATTAGATGCTTGAGCGTAGATTAACTAAGCTCATGCCTTTACACTATTAATGTGTTTCTTTTCATTCCATGTACCCAAAAACAATTATATGTTTTTGAATAAGATGTTTGCAATCACATCCGTGTTGGGGTAGCAGAAGGAGTTCAGTGCGCTCTTACTCAACCATAGAGAAATGTAAGAATTATTAGTAACATAGTTTTGTCAATTGACCTATATCCACGGAATTATGATCTTTCACTGTGGTCTGGGGAGTCATGGGCACATATACCTATGGCGAGATGACCTCTCTCCGGCATATTTGCCCATACCTACTGCACCTGTTAGTGGCAGCAAATAGTCACTTTTATTTAAACCGTGAAACTTATGATTTGATATTTTTTAAAATTTATAAGATCTAAAATCATTTATTTATGAAATCCAAAATTTTACATAGGCAGTCACTTTGAACCACTTATTATCACAAATAATCAGCAGTGCACAACTCTTTCTCTTGCATATATACGGGTTAGTGTACCTTATTGCCTCAATGAATCAGGTGAAACAAATAACCATGTAGTTATTCTGGTGGATACAGACATGAGCTATTTTACTTCCAATGGTAAATATCAGCTTATCCTCTTCTTACTCAACCCAATTTAAAGAGTATATTTTCTGACTGCACCACTGACATCAGACAGATAATTTCAATTTTGAAATATCGGTTATTCCACACTGCCCATTTCACGGTTAAACATTTAACGGTGATAACGATAAAAGATTGTATTAGATGGCGTAGGGGTGTGGATTTAGAAATATGTTTAGACTAAAAACGTTAGGTGCGACCAAACCATAAGCCAACTAGTGGAGCAAACAAGGTACCGGATGCCATGGTTATGTATCATATTTTCTTTCAAGTTCCAACATCTACGAGCGAAAATTATAAATGATAATGAAACCGAATACTGACGCTCTTCATAGGGTAGACTAAAAAATTACAATATTTATTTGTTTTGATTATATCTAAATCTAGATGGAGATCATTATTTCAAAAAGGATCCGCCATCAATATGGATCTCTAAAAGTTTTAAAATCAAATGAATTTGAGCGAAATGCTAGTAGCTACATGTTTGTATTCCTATGGGAAATATCGATCAATCTGGTCATAATTGAATTAAATTTGATGGGAGAAGCTTTATTACGTAATTGATGCGCTCAGTGTTATATTCAAATCTTGTTAACTGCCGGTGTAACAGACGGTTATTATATTAAATAAATTTTAGCAAGAGTGAAATTTAATATTTAATTTTTTTTATTATTGCTTGGTTGACTTTTTTATATATTTTCTCGTTTGATTTGAATTTTGCCAACAATTTAGAATTATGAGGTAATTTGCCCTTTTTTATTTTTAATATTAAATTCGAATATTATCTTTCTCTATTAAAAAAAAATTATTCTCAATTACCAAAAATTTTAGAAAAGAAAATAAAAATAAATCCTCGTTCTCGGTGGTTATGTTTTTGTTCGATTTGTTGGGTGCGTCAAATTAGAATCTCAGTAATTTTTTTTAGTGTGATGGATAAATATGTAGTTTTAATTAGATTAAAGTTGTGTTGATTAACGTGGATCTCGTCCCCCAGTGGATTCAAAAGTATGTAATATGTATTGTCCATGTTCATTATTTTAGAAATCACGAGCTACACGTTACTTATTTTCTTAATATGCACTGTCCATTTTCATTATTTTAGAAATCATGAGCTACAAGTTACTTATTTTCTTAATATTCATTGTTCATGTTCATTATTTTAGAAATCAGGAGCTACACGTTACTTATTTTCTTGTTAGCCTTGAATCAAGTACCGGGACTAGGAAAGTAATTAATTGAGGTTTTTCAATGATTAAACTTTTCAATCAACTGTAAATTTATGGTTGGAAATTCCTCACTCATCCATTTTATACTATTAAAAGAAATAAAGAAATTTTGAAGGTATTCCACGAGATCCAAACTCCACTCCACATGATTCACAAATAAACAAATGTATATTATATTGCACAATAATCGATCCATTTAATGTCACTGCAGGGTCGTGAAAGCATGATGCTTTCAATGCTGTAGAAATTAACTTCCTTGCAGTCCCCATCTATAGAAATTTAATGATATGAAATACTTTTAACTAACATATTGCAGAGTACTTATTTTATCATGTGGTATAGTAATTATATGTATAATCATGTGATTTAAATTTTATCAAAATAGTTCATGTTGTCTCAACTGTATTTGCAAATGTAGTTGCTCAATCAAGGGATGTCATTTTCATGCTGATGTGGCATGACAATTATACAAAAATGGTGCTCACTTGTCTTTGATGTAAATTTAGAAATAATATCAATTTTCTTTACATTTTTTTAAAAACCTTTTCAAATTATTAGGATTGTGACAAGTGATGGCGTAGGGGTGTGGATTTAGATATATGTTTAGAATAAAGCGGAACCGTTAGGTGCGACCAAACCATAAGCCAACTACTGGAGCAAACAAGGTACCGGGTGCCATGGTTATGTATCATATTTTCTTTCAAGTTCCAATATCCACGAATGCAAATTATAAATGATAATGAAACCGAATCTTGACGGTCTTCATAGGTAGACAAAAAAATTACAATATTTATTTATTTTGATTAGATCTAGATCTAGATCGAGATCACTATTTCAAAAAGGATCCGCCATCAATATGGATCTATGAATTTTTTTAAATCAAATGAATTTGAGCGAAGTGCTAATAGCTACATGTTTGTATTTCCTGTGGGAAATACCGATAAATCTGGTCATAATTTAACCAAATTTGATGGGAGAAGCTTTTTTACGTAATTGATGCGCTCAGTGTTACATTCAAATGTTGTTACCTGTTGGTGTAACAGATGATTAGTATATTAAACAAATTTTAGCAAGAGTGAAATTTAATATTTAATTTTTTATTATTGCTTGGTTGACATTTCTAAATATTTTCTCGTTTGATTTGATTTTTGCCATCCCCTCTGCTTCTTCATAATACCTTCGCCTCTCTCTTTTCTTTTTCTTTTCTTTGAAGGTTTAAAAGATAGTTACTCCGTTAATCATTGGAATCAGTAGTTTATGCTGCCACTTGGCATATGCATTTTGAATTGGTGATGGTAGGTGGGAACCATCCCGAATCACTTTATTTCGGGGGACTGATAGTTTCTAGAGGAATCAATTCTATTTGATTTCACAAGGAGAATCCTCAATCAAGATGTTGTTCTGTTCATCAATTCGATGGATTGCTAATTCTTGGTGTGAATGTTGTAGATCATATAATTGTAGGGTTACTCATTTTCCTAGCGTGATAGAAAGCTGGGTTGGGAAATCAAGAAATTTTGTAGTTTCTCATGGCCTCTGCTAAGATAGCTATTGGAAATAATGAATTAAGCCCAAATGGGCCTAAAACCCAAAAATCAAGAAAAGGGAAGTGGTAAGTAGTAAAGAAGGAAAGTGTGTACTACATCAGTTATCGCAAAAATTCCAAGTTTATAAGGAACTTCTCTCTTTTCCTTCCAAATGAGTTGACTATTACCATAATTGACTTTTAGTTGACTTTCGATGACTTTTCGTTGACTGTGAGGACGGTGCTTTAGCACCATCCGAGCACGGGCGTGGGCGCGGGACCAGGATCGGACACTGGCTTGAGGCCAGGAGTAGGTGCTTGGGTGCATTGAGGTGCACTTGGCACTTCGTATGCTCCAGACAGGAAACGCCAACAGACACGTCCCCTCGGAGTGCCTGATCCCATGCCATCACCAGTCTATAAATAGGCACGCCCTCCTCACTTCCAATCCATCCTAGCAGCAAGTGCATTCATAGCATTGTTGTCTTCTTCTCTCCCCCAGTTCTCTCACTCATACAGTTTGTCCGAGAAAGTTCTGGGTATATAAGGGTTCGCCCAAAAGTTTCGAGTTCGTGTGCAACATTCTTGGAAACGCTTGATAGTCGTTGTACCTTGGGGACGATTGCCGCAGCCTGTACGCACTGAAATATACGAGGCAATCTCGTCTTACAGAGAAAGTGTCCAACATTTGCCACGACTACACACGATCCTAATATCATACACACCAAAGATCGTATAGCTTCTTCTATTCTTGTCCAACCACAAAACTTGAAGAAAAATATTTATCTGACAGATTTTTATTCTCTAATATCATCAAACTTAGTTAAATACTCATCCACTGTTCCTACTTGTTTTAGTTGGTTAAACTTGATAACCAATGATTTGTAACCCTAAATATCAAAACATAGAGCCGAGCACAGAGATGGGAATACACTGAAGGATTAATCAGAGCAGAACACAATAGTACGATAGATAGTTTCTGAGATTCAGGGAGCGATGAACAGTGATAGATTCCAGGTACATTCGGATGATTCAGAGACGAGGGCAGTTCAAAGGACTCCAGATTAGTTTGTAAATCCGTAGAGAGGTCTTTCAGAGCAGATTCCGAAAGCCTGACATTTAGATTCCGAGTTGTAGGAGGTGGCGGACAGAGATAGATCTCAGGTACGTTCAGACATTTTGGCCCAGGTTGCTTCAGATACTGTGTAGGTTGGGGCTGAGCGTGTTGGTTTCAGGAAGATTCTTTACCCATTCTCTGTATGAACAACACGCCAATGGTGGAGGTTGTGGATGATTTGGATGTGTCTCGCCTACAGCTGATGTCGATGATGGGTTTTCGGACTTGGACGGATTCTGTAGAGTTGTTTTTCGATCAGATTCAGGTCCTGCTGCAGCGTACGAAGAGACAGTATGTGTGCCTAAAAGGATTTAGGGTTGGCTAAACCCTAAGACATAATACTCTGTCTCACCAGGTCTGTTGATTGATATTTGCCTGCCCTGACTACCAAGTCTGTTGGATAGCATGGGTTGAGACTGGCTTGCTTTCGTCCCCAACAGACTACCAGGTTAGCTTGCTGGTGGTGGGTCTTTCTGCTCTGCCTGACTGTTTGGTTAGCAGTGTGTTCAGGACTTTGGACGGTTTTGTAATTATTTTTTATTTTGATAGGAGTTTAAATATTAAAAAAAAATTATCAAAAACATAGAGCTGCTTTCATGTATTCTGGTACACCATCCCACTTTATATGGCGGAACTTCTGTTTCGTGACCCTTCTACGCCTTCTACACTGACGTTGTTTCTCGTGATGCACTGCCCTCTAAACTGATTGTCTTCGGCATTCTTATCCTTCTCATTATTGAGGTTTTTGAATCCTTCCGCCAACTCTCGATGCACCATTCTCCATCACCGTCTCTATTCCTTCGAAACGTGTCCTAGTCCCCTTCCGGGACTCATTGCAACTCTTCGGAAGTGATGGAGATAAGCTACAACTATTGTTTAGTTCTACGTGATATGTTTCGATTATGTTTTAATATTAGTTGTTCAGTTTTGTTGGGACTCTTTCATTTGATTTATTGATCAGCTCGTTAAAATTAGGGTAGGAGTATATGTAAGTTCAGCTCTTTATATTCAGAACTACGGATGTTATTTGACTGGTTGATTTTCTATAATAAAATTATGGTTTTTTAATCCTGCCATTCTAGTTATTTTTTCTGGAGTTTGACGAAACAAGTATTTATCGTTTTTATCAACATGTCGTTCGCTATCACGAAGTTTCCTCTGTTGCCTTATATTGTTCTTCCAATCGAGTTACTCTTTTCATCAGCTAGCAAATTACAAGGAATGCAGAACTTTGATACCAATTTGTTATGATCCAACCAAGGTCCAATATTGAAAAGGATTGCGTAGCTTCAATTCTAAAAAAAAACTTAATTCATCCTAAAGCAATGTAGGATCTAGGTCCAATATTTCCTGACCGGATCCCGTTGACATCAATAGTGCTACTATATTCAAGACCAATAATAAAATATTGTTGGGAAGGTGGAGTACGTACACATTAATATTGTGAGGGAAAATCGTAAGGTAATTAAGAAAAGAAAATGGGAATGGGAATCGCGCGCACTACTTATCCTTTGACTACGTCTATATTTTTGGGAAGAACTTTCACTATATATGTTTTAGTAATGGCAGCTTCACAGTCTTCTAGCTTCCTCCTGCTCCCCCTCCACCACTATAGATCTAGGAAGCACAAAGGAGGAACACAAGTTTAAGTCTATCTGGGTCAGATACCCTCTTCGGCCAAAGCACGCACGCGGGTATGAATGTGAATTTTGAGATCTTATAGTGTTCTAACCTAAATTTTGATGAGGGATATGAATATTGACAAGCTAAATAAAATGCAACAATAGAAATGTCACGAGACCAGTGACGTTTTTAAAATCAGTCCAAAATCTTTTTTGTTTGTAATTTTTGTCTCATGGGAAATAGAAATAATTATTTGTTGTGATAGTTTTGTTTTATCTAATTTAAATCAGGATTAATTCGAATCACTTGCTTGCATAGAAATTAGGGTGTTTGCTACAAGTAATGCCAACACTAATTCCAACTCCACTTATTTAATACATAATTTGAGGTATTAAGGGAAAAGGGCATGCAAGTTGTGTTCTATTACCACGAGCAAACTAGCGTGGAAAATAATTTCATCCAGGAAACGAAGACGGTTAGGTTTCACTTTGTGGGTGCTCAAAGTAGGATTTTCCTTCTTCCTCGTTTTTTTTTTTGGATATTTGATTTAGAATATATATTTCATATTTTTTTTAAAGAGGGTTATCTTTTACTATCCTTTGAGCATATCATATTTAACTCTTTTTCATGCTTCATTAGGTAGAATGGTTCCCAACTATAGGTCCGAAGTCCATCAATGATTCATCTATAGTACATACATTTGTTTTAAGGGAAAAAAAAACTCACCCCAAGGTCACATTTTGAGGTCCACTCCATAGTTTTTAGTCTTTAAATTTTTAGAAATCAATCTGATTGTTCATTCAGTCGATATTTTGGTCAATGATTTTTATGAAATATCAAAATTACCCTCTTTGAACATGTAAATGAATGTGAAAAAGATTGGTGAAAACCAAAACACTCCCCCAACTGAACAACTTGTAAACTCCAATGAGATAACAGAATTATTGATTACAAATATATATCCTCTATTAAAGAAAATTCTTTTTAAGATGTTCCATTTTCTTTTTCCCCGCGAAGGGCAATCCACCATGTTCCATTTTCTCTGAAATAATATAGCACGAGCACTATTCTCGACATTATGTCAGATTTGATCATTTGTATGGACGGATTGGATTAACTTGGCGTTTCAGGGTGGTATGGATTCACCAGCCGAAAGACTTCTTCCATCATCTGAAGTCAACGACTATGATTCTGACGTCGACCTGAAGAAAAGAATTTGGACAGAGTCTAAGAAGATATGGCGGATTGCTCTTCCTGGGGTTATAGCAAGAGTGGCATCCTTTGGCATGCTGGTCATGACTCAGTTATTCCTCGGCCATGTCAGCGAGCTCGTACTGGCTGCGTTCGCGCTAGAGCAGAGCGTCATCCTCCTCTTTGTCAATGGCATCATGGTACCTTCTAATGCTTACACCGTGACATTGTTAGGATTGTGCCGTTAAGCTATAAGCCCTTTTGCTTCCAATCAACTACTTTTGAGCTTCATTTTGTTTGATGATCTGTAATGTATCAAGATGGGCATGTCGAGCGCGACGGAAACCTTGTGCGGACAAGCGTTCGGAGCCGGACAACAGCACATGATGGGGATCTACCTGCAGCGTTCATGGCTAGTAAATTTTATTGCCGTGACAATATGTCTGCCAATCTTCATCTTCACCAAACAAATTCTTGTCGGAATCGGACAAGAGGAATCGATTGCAGCAGTAGCCGGGGAGGTGTCTCTTTGGTTCATCCCGTTCATCTACAGCCTTATGTTCTCCTATTCCATTCAGATGTACCTGCAAGCCCAAATGAAGAACAAGATTGTCGGATGGCTGACCGGGCCTGCATTCGTCCTCCACGTGGCATTATCCGCGTTGTTTGTTCTCAAATTTGGTTGGGGGCTTGCTGGCGCCATGGCCATGCTAATAGTATCGTCTTGGCTGGTGGTCATTTTGGAGTTTGTGTATATCTTTGGTGGTTGGTGTCTTGATACATGGACAGGCTTCAAGAAAGCTGCATTTACGGATATTTGGCCTGTGGTCAAACTCTCAGTAGCTTCTGGATTGATGATCTGGTAAATTCTTTTCTTCATTTGTCACTCAAAAATGGTAGTAATGATGATTTTTCTCCCCCTCTATTTATGACTTTTGTTGATCTTATGTTGGCAGCCTGGAGTTTTGGTACAGCTCCATTTTAGTGTTATTAGCAGGGTACATGCCAGATGCTGCTGTCCAAATATCCGCCTTTTCTGTGTGGTAAGCATCGTTGAAAAATATGTTCTTTAAGAGTTATGCTTATTAAAAAATAATCTCCAAAATAGTAAGAACCGTGCTCATGATCACATTTCGCCAAGGTATACAAAAGATAATGATCCATAAAAAAAAAATACTAATTGGGTAGGGATCATTTTAAAAGGCACCTTTCTTGGCGATGATCTTCCAAAGGCACCTTTCTTCTTGTTTAATTTGCTTATTTGCATCTTGATTTCGTTACCCTTGAATGTCAATTTTTGGGGCGGGTACTTCTCCATAATTGGGTTGCCCTCGGATCTGACCGGGGATTGGATTAGGTACGGAATGAAATTTATTTTGAACGATTTGGAGTAGAGGACACACGGGATATTTTTGTAATGATGCAGAAATAACAAGACCAAAATGAAAAGATTACGTGGGTCGGTATCACAAAAAGAAAATATCATTGTCGTAAAACACGAAAAAAATTTGTGACTAGTATGACATATAGGGCATGCAAGTATCGTGAATATCGTTAACAGAAAACGAGAGCGGAGTACCTCTTCATTCCAAACTGCTTGGAATGATTTCTTCATTTCCTACACAATCCAAACCAGACACAGCCATCTCCTTGAGCATTGCAATATGCTTTTTTATGATCGCAGCCTCAACATAAATGTATGGCAACTCATGATCTGCTTGGGATTTTTAGCAGCTGCAAGGTACACACAACAACTATATTCTTTTGTAGTAAGAGAACAAGTATTACTTACTTACTGCGCCTGGCCTGTCTGTGCCTGGCACAGTGTTCGTGTCTCAAATGAATTAGGAAAGGGAGATGCTGCAGCTGCCAAATTCGCCATGAAAGTCATCATCGGCACTTCGGTGCTAATCGGAGCGATCTTCTTTATTTTGTGCTTAACATTGGATAAACAGATTGCCTACTTATTCACAACCGACGAGGATGTTGCAGATGAGATTTCCCGCCTCTCTCTCTTCTTCTTGCTTGCTCAGTGCTGCTCAATAGCATCCAAAGTGTCTTGAACGGTAAGTTTCTTCATCATCATCATTAATGCTCGGCTTCATTTAATGACAATAGAATTTTAATCTGTTGGATCTTAGAATACTCGAAAAAAACCACAAAAAACAAAAATATAATCTTTATTATCAAAATCAATGCCTTCAATAACCTACGAGGTTCTGAACGAAACGAGTTCAACTCCTAATTGAACTTCAAATTACTAATACTAAATACTTGTCTAACTAGCTAAAATAGTCTAAACAAACTCTAATTATTATGTAAAATAAATAAAATAGAGCTAGGTGGCAGCCTTTTAAACGAGGGATTTGGTCATGCTTATCCAGAAACATGAGCGTAGCTCTTCATCTCCATCACTTGGTATGTTTCCACTAACGCACAAATGCGGGGAGTTGGTATGTCGGGAACCAACATAATTCCTCATATTTTTGTAGGACATAATTGCTCGTATTTTTTTAAGGCATGACAAGTGTTTGAACCTTGTATCTCCTAAATATTTATAACGTATTTTGTCGTTAGACGACAAGTACTTTTATTTATCGTAGTTAAATCAGACATTGCAACTACGAGTCGGACATAGAGCTTAAAAGTCATCGTTGTAGTGCAGGCATTGCCATCGGATCTGGTATGCAAAGTTGGATAGCAATTGTGAACTTGTGCACCTACTACCTGATTGGGTTACCTATAGGAGCCTGCCTGGGATATCTCACCGACCTCAAAGTCACGGTGAGACAAGTTTTCTTATTGATTGATCGATCAATCGATCATAATTCCGAAACATGATCATCGTTGATTGTTTCTGAATGATATTGCAGGGTCTTTGGATCGGACTTCTCGTAGGAGTTGTACTGCAAACGCTTTTTGTTGCCTGCATATTAATAAGAAGCGATTGGAATGCTCAGGTTTTCTTATACTCGTTACTCTCTGTGAAGTGTTGGTTTCTCGACTAGTATATAAGTGAGGGACAACTACTGTTTAGATTATCACATCACGTTGCTAGTTAATGAATGGTAGGTTTGTATAATTAAATTATAGGTGTTGAAAACCTGTTAAACTCATCGTTAATTGATGTGTTCATAATTATCCAGCTCTTAACTTTAAGAATTTTGTCTCAATGCAGGTGGAAAAAGCATCCAGTCGTCTCAAGCGTTGGTACGTAAAACCAGAGGAAGAAAATGGCAGCCAAGACGACGGCCCTCCTGCCTAGCCAATCTTGTCTAATGGCATAGAATTGAATAGAGAAAATTACCCGTTTATAGAATTTTGGATAATCGTACCCCATTTGTCTGTGAAAGATTTCATGCACACAAGGTTGGCAATGAGCAAAGTCGCAAAGACTTATTATAGCCATCACGGATCAGTGGCCTATAAAATGGTGGATTGCCACTGATCAAGACCTTCCCCCTGGAAATAGCTATCCTTGCTTGATAGGGAAGGTGTGGGGTGCGACCGACGTAGAATAATCATGAGCTCTTTAGAGTTGATAAGGCATCCTTGGTTGCAGCAGAAATGACAGCATCTGAAGCATTTGGCAAGTAGTAGTATTTTCCTGCAGTGCAAGGTTAACAAGTCTTTATTATACTGTCCTTGTTCATGTGTCGAGATAGTATAAGCAGCAGTGTTCTTGCACGTAGTTGTACCTTGCGCAACTCTAGCGATTTCCTTCGCAAACCCAGTTGAGACAAACTTGTTTTCTGTATCGATAACCAGCAGCGAATGGCCTGCCTTGAAAATTTTGGCTGCCACCTCGAGAATCTCATCCTTCAAGCAGGAAAAAGTGAGATCATTCATCATACGGGGAAAGAGAAATCGGAACCTGCATTTTCTTCAGACAGCAGAAAGTTACCTTCAATTCTTGAGATGATGGTCTTGGGGCGTCAGAAGCAGCGGCAGCTTCGGGGTCAGTGGATCTTTTCAATGATATGTTGGCTCTACCGTCCGTTATTGCCACAATCATCACACGTCCAACATCGCCACTCTTTTCTGCATTTAGCCCAACCCTGACGGCCTAAGCCCAAGTTATATACAAAGTTACGAAACTGATATCTGCGGAGCATCGTATTGTTTAACAATATGCTGAAGCTAAAACGGAAATGAGAGACTAGAGACTATGGAGAGGGACTCCACTTACTGTTGTTAGACCATGAGCTAAGGGCGAACCGCCACCACATGGTAGTCTTTCAAGTCGTTTTCTTGCCATTGAAATGGATCTTGAAGGAGGTAGTAGTACTTCTGCAGAATCTCCGCGGAAAGGGATGATAGAAACCTGATCTCTGCTTGTGTAACTCTCAGCCAGTAACTTCAGGGCAGCTCCTTTTGCATTTTGCATTCGGTTTAATGCCATGCTCCCACTTGCATCGACCACGAATATTACCTGCCATGAGCCTCATTTTAACAAACTTTATGAATCAAAATTAAACAGCATGTGATCCCCTCTTACACACTTGTCCCCCGTAGAGTATGATCACATCGACATTGCCTCGAACTTACCATCTCAAAAAAGAAATGGTAACTAATCAAAATATGTATAGTCAACTAATTCCAACCATTTGTACAGTATTGCGTTCTATGCTTCTTTGGCTACATGAAGCGAGAAAAATGCCAACTTAGAATTAAATGAATGTTCCGTCTGCCAAAAATAAAAAAAGCTAGTCAGAACATTGGGCATTATTACCAGCGCGCCTGCTTTTCGTGCCATTCTTTTTGCCCGCATGTCAGTTTTTTCGACAAAAACTTTCCTTGTTTTTAGAATGTCTTTCTCTCTACGTAACTTCTGATATGGTGCCGCTGCTCTAAGGGTTGCATCAACTGCTAACCTCTTTACAGGACCCTGCCAGAGAGAAGTACCGAATGGGAAACACAATTAAAAAAGAAACGGAACCACATAGCAAGCCTAATTGATCATCGCACTGAAAAATGGTGGAAAGAAGAATCGGAAAATGGTAAGCTAGATGGAAATAATCACAATGTTGTGGTTCTAGATCCCAGGTCAAAGAGAAGAAGGGTTGAAAGGAAGAACCTTAGGGAGCATTGGTTTGATATATCGACCTCTATCCTCAGAGAATATAACATTCTTGGATCTTCCAGCCTTCCCTTTGCGCCTCTGAGCTTGTTGGGCGAAGAAAAGAAGTTTCTCGTCGACCAAGCCTCCCTCTGCATCGAAGATGAACTCTTCGGGTACTTGATCCTGCTGTTGTTCATTCTCTTCATCCTTGTCCTCCTAAAAGCAATGGATAATACTATGTCAGGCAACATGGACATAGAAAAATTTGAAGCTTCTCTTCAGGCCAGCATTCAGTGAAGAAAGATGACTATATCAAAATTCACTCATGATAGAGAGGAGTCCTTAGGCACCTCTTGATCTTCTTCTTCCTTTTCTTCTTCTTCACTCTGCTCATCGCCAGAATCTTGATTCTGTGGCGGAGGTGGAGGCGGAGGTTGTTGGTTTGTCTCTTCAGGAGGCGGGTTTTCACTGATGCTTGAGCGAGGAAGAATAACCAATTCAACCTGTAGAAGTAATCACACAGTGGAAAAAGTAGAAATACAACGTTAGGGGATCATCCATGCATTTCTTTCTGTTCCACTCTTCATCAATAATCATTTATTTTCAACTTTCTCCAACTAGTGTGAAGTCAACCTTAGATGCAAAACTTCAGTGGCATGAGCCGGTTTGTTTCTTTTTTTCCCTTTTTCCTACTCCATTGATAATGACAGAAAATTAGTGATACCATAATGAGGCGACAAAAAGATAAAACAGTTCCCGCTATTTATTTAAACATCACATGCTAATAGAGATATCAAACAATCACCATAATGCATAGTGAAGCTATTCATTTTGCTCAAAAACATGTATCCGAAAGATGTCGAACATACAAGCAAACACGGTACACCAGATCAATACTTACAGCTTTCTTCAGGTCATCCACATTAACCCTTTCACGTCCCTCCAAAGCAGCCAAACATTTTGCAACACGAGAAGCATATAGTTCGGCTCGATGACCCTGTTATTAGTAACATTTTGTCAGAAGATTTTAGCACCCAGGAGAGGTGGACGTAATGTCAGAGATGTCTGATACCACCAACTGGAATACTGCTGGTTCGGCATTTAAACTGGTTGTATGATTATAAAAAACTGTCATGAAATGTGAAGTATGTTGAGCACCTGACAACCACCTCGAATGGCTTCCATAACTACATACTTCAGTTGATCCCTGCTAATAGTAACATCTTTCAAGTACTCTCGTGCCAAAATTATCTGCAAGCAAATTAAATTGAATAAGAATGACAACCTATTGACATGAAGGCATTTCCATTTTCCTAAAGAGCAATCTAAAAAAAAATGGCAAGAGCTTTTATCTGAATGAAGTATGTTACTACAGCCAGCAATTTTACAGTACATAGTTATAGCGTTTATCTTATAAAACCTTGTTGTTTTTCTAACACCTCATCAGAGCTATCTGAACTTTGACCTTCAGACTTGATAATGTATTTCTGTGTATGCCACTTGGACTTCGTGTTTCCTATTTAAATATGCAGGCGCAAGGAGTGGACTGGCCTATGTTCTGCATTTATCTTGGTAAAACTCTAGCATCCAGTTCAAAAGATTTATAGAATGTATTAAATACCTGCGTTTTTGCCTCTTCAGTCTCTACTTCAACCATCTTAAAGACCTCTCTACTTTGCTCCTGAAACTGTGTGGCGATTCCAACAGCTGCAACACGATCTTCAAAGGTCATTGGAAGATCTGCACTGCAGAAGAAAATTGTAATTAGTGAAATGACTAGCATAAAGCCTAACAATACAGTTGTGACCTAATCGAGTGAAATCCAGTACCTCAAATTGATTGCAATTCTATCTAACAGGTGTTCACGAACAGCTCCCTCTTCTGGGTTATAAGTAGCTATTAGAAGGGGCTTGCATGGATGTCTGAAACTGATGCCTTCTCTTTCCACAATGTTAACTCCCTCTGTTAGTACATTAAGAAGCAAGTTGCTGATACCCTCATCCAGAAGATTAATTTCATCGACGTATAAAACTCCTCTATGAGCTTCAGCCAACAGGCCAGGCTGGAAGACTGTGGTCCCTGTTTTCACCGACTCTTCAACATCAACAGATCCAATAAGTCTGTCCTCTGTCACACCTAGTGGAATCTGCAACATCGAGTTCAGAATATGCACAAGTAAAAATACTATCCATGTATCTAAAGTTTAGATCTCTCTCAACATACCTGCACAAAAGGGGATCTGACAACTTCGGTCTTAACGTTACCATCCGAATCATATTCCAAATCTGCGGCTAAGCCATCTTCCCACCTGCCAAAAGCAGGACAATATAAGTTAAACTTTCCATACCAAGAAAAGCTATACTATTATGTGAATTACCTATGAAATAATAATTTTTCCTTTTCTATTTAAAGTACAAAATTAACAAACTGCAAGTTCTCTTCTTCTTAAGAGACTATATTAGCTTCCAATTTTCAAGGAAACTTACTCATCAGGACAGGTTGGATCCGCATTTGCCATAGAACCAACAACCACATCAATGGGCGGTAGAACAGCATGCAGCCCACGTGCCATCACCGTCTTGGCCGTTCCTCGTTTTCCCGAGATAGCAATCCCTCCAACGTCACGGTCAATTGCACCCAGCAAAAGAGCAGTCTTAATAGCATCCTACAGAATCAAGTTGCATTCTCACAATCCCCACCAGCAAAGAAAGACAAACTAATAGCCAATCACCAACTCACAAACTAACATCCTACAAGACTCTTCCAAGACGAAAGAACCGATAAAATAAAGACTCGGACTTTGAATGATCCACATCACTTTCCTCCACCAAAATCCACGCATCACCACAAAATAACCCACCATTGCAGCCATACAGTGTCCGAATTCCTCCCAACTAGCAATCACATTTCCCTAAAGATACTTTCGATGATCCACATCACTCTCCTCTATGATAATCCACGTTTCATCGCTAAATTTAGAGAATAACCCACCGTTGGAGCCGTGTAGTGTCCGAATTCCTCTCAATTAGCACACACATTCCCTAAAGACTCCAACTTTCAATGACCCACGTCACTCTCCTTCACCACAATCCACTCATCATCACAGAATTTAGAGAATAACCCATTTCGACATTGCCTCTGACTATTCTAACACATCAACTAAACAAGCAAATTCGGTCCCCCAATTCACTATGGTACCTGACCAACAATGGCAGCCAAAGGGAAGTACTGTCTCCCATAAGAGCTAGGATCCACCACCTTCTCCGGAGGAGCAACGGCAACGGCTCCATTCCCAGATTCCAAGCTGGCACTAACTCTCACGTGACAGGCTCTTCCACGTGGTCTCTTGGGAGTGCAATAATAAGAAGAGGAGGAAGAGGGAGAAGAGTGTGATAAAGGGTGGAGCTTCGATGTAGGAATGGAGAAGGAGGGGTGGAGATGGGGGAGTGGAGTGCACGCGCCTGTACAGGTGGGAGAGAATGCCATTGGCTGGCTGGCGGGGAGAGAGAGACGGAGGAAGAAGTGGAAGAGTGTTGGTCTTCTATCTTTCTTATCTCATACATGATCTTGTATCTTGTCCTTTTCACATTATTTTGTACACTAAATATTGGTAAATTCTGGTATTGGTACTTCATATTTTAATATATTCTCAGTTCAGTCGTTGCATTTTAAAATCTTCAACTTATCCAGAGTTCCAAATTTTATGCTAATCAATAGAGATTTCATGCTAATTATTTTTTTGATAACTAAGTATATTTTTTAATATATGGTTATATTAAAATTAACAATTGATCTAACTACAAAATTAATCAACCTACAAATTAAAATTAAATCTTAAAAAATTAGATTTTTTATATTGCCATCCACTTTCAAAATTTTCTAACTTGGTAATCCTTAAAAATAAGTGTCTCCCTACCCTTCGTGATCCAGTTATGTGAAAGTATGGTAACAGATATATAATTACAAACCAAAACTATATATGATATACTTAATAATTGAGTGTTAACATACTACTGAGTCAATGGATTTTAGTTAAATTTTTTTTTGAGATCCTATTCTAAATCCTATTCTATTACATCAGAAATGCTCATGCCAGGAATCGAACCCTGGACTTCACCCCACATGAGTGGGAACAATGCCACTGGACCAAATGGTCACTCGGCTGGATTTTAGTTAAATTTGAGAGAGGCAAGTCTTTCAAAATGTCTTATTAAAGTAATTGTGGGTTGCAGACCAATTACAATAGTATTTTTTTCGTAAACTGTAATGTCCCAACTCCCAACACAATAATAATAGGTACCCGAATGTGTCAAAGTGCATGAGTGATAAAAAAGCATAATATCTTTTGAGAATTTAAAATAATAATGTTTATGGTTATAAAGTTTGTATGTAACGACAAATAAATAATTTTTTATATCAAGTAATTTCACACACTTAAATCGGTTATTTTAGCATTTAAGTTGAGTGATAAAATCCTTTCAGTGAATATATAATTTGTTTTGTTACAAATAAAACAAATTTACTGCTAATTATTGATTTAAGAAAAAATTGATTAGCACCTGTTTTTAGTGAAAATTTTCATATCTAATTTAGATATTGATGTGAATCTAAACTCTTAAGTAAATCAAAATGGTTTATCACTTGAATGATGATGATTGGTGTATGAAATATCGACTACGAGAAGGAAAACAAAAGCCCAAGACCAAGCCCAAGCTGTGAGCCCATATCCCCAATATCCAGAAACCTAAAAAATCAAAACCCTGCAAATCCCCTCCCTCGGGCACTCCCTATTTCGGAAAATCTCCCGCCGCCGGCGAGAGCGCTCTCTCTCTCTCTCCTTCTTCCTCCGACGACAACTCAGTAGTGTGTCAGTATCTTTTCAAATCGAGTTAAAAGGGAAGCATAAGCAGAGCTATGAGCAGCTGGCGAGGCCTGCTCCTACGAATCGGCGACAAGTCCCCCGAGTACGGAGCTACCACCGACTTCAAGGACCACCTCGTCCGTACACTCATTCTCTCTATCTCTCTCTCCCTTCCTCACTCCACGGCGGCGTTTCTCTCGATCTTTATTAGTCGGCTTATTGATTGATTGATTGATTTCCCCGCCGTCTTGCAGGAAACATGCTTCGGTGTCGTCCGGCGGGAGCTGGAGTACTCCGGACCAGACATTCTAACGGTACTGTTTCCCGTTTCTCTCTCTCTTAGTTTTCGAAACCTGATCTTGTAAATTGGTCGATAACCTAGTTGCATGTAGACTCTGCGAATTGTGTCCGTAACTGTTTCGCTGCGTTTTGAGGATTAGGTAGGGTTTTCCCGAGGGGTGAGGTGCTTACGTTGTGTTTTTTCTTCGTGGTTTGCAGTTCCTGCTGCAGTGTGCGGAACAGTTGCCTCACAAAGTTCCCTTGTACGGGACGCTGGTAATGTTTTCTGTTTGTTATTCTGTGTGCTTCCTTTACTTTTCTGGGATATCAGTATGTTTTCGCTGCTAGGAGTTCCACCTGCTTTGTGGATAATGGCTTCAGAGGATAGCTGTGGTCTGCGTTTTGTCGAGTTATTGCATTTGAGGTTCTCTTGGCAGCTGTAGTTTGTAGTAAACAAATAGCGTGTAACATTTCCCTGGGAGGGCAGTAGTGTTGTTTCATGTGTGAGGGTAGTATTGTTCTTGGTAGATACGATGGCCTTTTGGCTTTTATGCTTTAATTTCTCCTTGATTGCTACTCGTGAGATCAATTGGAAGCCTTACATATGACATGCCAATTTTCATTTGAAGATAGCTGTAGCCTGTAGGCATTTGTCATGGCTGTGTTCTGAATGAGCAAAAAATGATTTGCTTGCTGCTGGAAAGAACTTCATTGCTCTGTTTTTCTCATGTATGTGTCAGAGAGCAGAGATTGTTTACCTTGCTAATTGTGATCATTAATCCACAACTGGAAATTGTTCTCTGTACTCATGTTTACAATTCCCCATTCACGGCATGCTTTTGTCATTAAGGAGGGACAAGTTACTAGCTTGACATGCTCATTCCTTTTCTTGCTAGGTTGGTTTGCTGAACTTAGAAAATGAGGATTTCGTTAAGGGAATTGTGGAGAATGTACAGACAAATTTCCAGGTATGTCAGTTCCTGTCGATAGTTTTAACTGGGTGCAAATTACTTAAAATCCCTGTACCACTTTGTATTTCTACTTTAAGGGTTTAGCTTGAAGACGAGGTCATAGCTGGGAATAAATGGTGTCATTTGTTTAGCTCTCATGGTCATTGTGGTCTCACAAGCTGTACTGTCACCAAAAACAAGCAGCAATTGTTAGTGTGCTGATTTTTAATCCTGTCCTTCATCAGCTAATTGTATCTTATTTGACGCTATTTTGTACTAGGAAGCTTTAAATTGTGGAAACTGTGACAGAATTCGTGTTTTACTGCGCTTTTTAACAGCCTTGGTAAGTAACACATCTTCTCTATTTTTTTTATTCTTGTTCTTTCACTTACATTCGCTTTGATTGCCGTTAGTGTAAACAGAAGTTGGAAATGTGGAACGCAAAGGTGTCTTTGTGCTTCTCTACTTTGTTAGATATATTCAATTGCTAGCGCTAACTGACCAAGAATGCTCACTTTGAACACAACACGTATTGTCTGGCCACTGTTTCAATAAGGATATGTTTGTCACCAATTAGAGAATTAGGACAGAAATTGGTTAGATTTCTGTCTGCTATATTAGCGTAAGTTCCTCCATAAAATGGGTAAAACAAGCTGATTTTCTCTTATTTTCTTGTAGATGTGTAGTAAAGTTGTGCAGCCTACTTCCTTGGTAGTTGTATTTGAAACTTTGTTGTCATCTGCTGCTACTACATTGGATGAAGAAGAAGGAAACCCTTCCTGGCAGGCTCGTGGCGACTTTTATGTATTTTGCATTTTATCTTGTCTACCGTGGGGAGGCTCTGAACTTGTTGAGGTACTGTCTCTAACTGTGCCTGTGCTATTTATGAATTTGGATTCCAAAATCTCTTTATCTTTCCCATTACAATTATCTCTTAATTTTGTGTGCATGCACTTGTTAGTATTTCCTTGGCTGCATGTGGGCCTTGAAAGTTAGGAAAAAATCTCAATATTACTGAGATTAATTCGCTGACTTGAATTTTCAATGCGAGTTTTATTCCTTACTGGTTGCCTATGTCTTATTTATTTGGTAGTGTTTAATTGTTTAAAGGTCTATATAGTTTAATGCGCATGTAGTGACCTCAAAGTATAGAATCCTTTTGAACTCTTTAGGATCTGCATGTTAGCATGACCTGCCCAATGGGAATCTTCATTCTTGTTCTCTTTGTAAGGATCTAGCATATATAGTAAGTAAAGAATTTATTGAACTTATCCTGTAAACTACAAAAACATGCTACAATCCTTATAGCAGCTCACACATCCTGAGAATAAAGGCTAGGATCATTGTTATTAGTTCTCAGTTAAATTTTTTTTTTTGGTGTGGTCTCCAATGCTGTCTCTCGTTTCTTCTATTGCTTCCCCAAGATCACCTGAAATTGTGAGTGAAACAATGTTCATGTGTGCGTGCATGTGCATGTCTTTGGTGTGCGTGTGTACATGCATCCCATGAATTGGTGTGTGCATGCAAAGTAACACAGATTATTCATAATTTTGTTTATAACTACAGCAAGTACCTGAAGAGATTGAAAGAGTGATGGTTGGCATAGAGGCGTATTTGAGTATCAGGAGGCACAATTCTAATTTTGGGCTATCACCTTTTGAGGATGATGAATCAGGAAAGGGCCCTAGTGAAAAGGTGAGTTATGCTGTTAGTGTTAATTGTTACAAAGGGCAACTGCATACTAGACTTCATATAGCTAATCTCGTCTTATAGAGGCATGTTGGATGTTGTCCTAAGACGGAATTTTGGGAATTGTGGTTCTGATGTCCTGCATTATTGTCCTCTGCAGGATTTCTTGGAAGATCTGTGGGTTAGGATCCAAGATCTATTGAAAAGTGGCTGGAAAGTTGACAGTGGTTAGTATCTCTGTAAACTGCATTATTGTTTCGCACACTTCCACTATACTTATTTGTTCTTTACCAGTGTTTTTCTTACTAAAGCACAAAACTGTTACTCATTTGGCCATTACTGGATAATGGATATATTCTTTTGTTATATGCCTTCTGTTGCTAACCAAATTACATTTTTTTTATTTCTCTTTTATATCTTATTTCATCTCTCGAATGTTGCTGTATCATTTTCTAGTGCCCAGACCCCACCTGTCTTTCGAAGCTCAACTGGTTTCTGGAAACTCGCATGAATTTGGACCAATCAACTCCCCTGAACAACCTGTTCCTTCATCGCCTCATTCTGGTTCAGTTTTTGGAATGGATAAGCATCTTGCAGAGTCAAAATATCCTCAAAGGATTCACAGGCTAAATATCTTCCCTGCAAGTAAATTTGAGGTAGTCTACAAGTACAATTTTACGGCTAATTGTGGTAATTTTCTGTTGTTTGTTTTGGTGCCTCAGACCCTTCATGGCTCTTCTGTTTGATCTCAGGATATCCAACCTATTGATCGGTTTGTTGTAGAAGAGTATTTGTTGGATGTGCTTTTGTTCTTCAATGGCTGGTTCGTATATTATGCTGACCCAACCCTCTCTAATTAACTACTTTCTTAAGTGCAAACTACCAGTTTTTCTTAGTTTCCAGTGGTTAATGAGATAATGTGAACATAATATGATACTGTGGCTTCATAAGCATGCATAAATTTTAGGCGGATAAGATCTTTTTATGTTGTCACTCAAAACTTTGTTGAAATTTTACTGGCTGAAAACTCTTGTCAAAAGTGGTGCTCATGTGTCTTATGTTCTATCAACAATCTTATTGAATATAGTTATAGTTACTTATGTTTCTTGGTTCATGCAAAGCTAGTCGAAAGGAATGTGCTTCAAGCATGGCCACGCTGCCTGTACCCTTCAGATATGAATATCTTATGGCGGAGACTATTTTTTCTCAGGTAAGCAGTTTGAATAGGAACTTTCCAGAGTCATCTTCTATTTATTCAATTGTTCCATACTTGACTGAGGAAGGTTGCACTTTTTGTTAACTAGTACAAGGTTCAAGTTGCCTTCTTATTTTTTTTTCCCTGAAAAGGGCCTTCGTCTTATTGTTTATTTTGCTTACAATTATTTGCTTGATCTTGAGATCTGGAATGTTTGGTAGATGCAGCAGTGTATAGTAAATCTCTCTCTGGTGAATGGTCATGTTTTTATAGTGAACCTTGAACTGGAATCTAGATTTTATATTAATTCCCAACTTTTTGTTTGACTAGGAGATACTTATTTGTTGCAAGTGCTCTAAATTTTGTGGGTACCACCAGCCATCCATTAGAATCCGTGTGCAGCCTTGAACGAAAAATTTCCTCTTGGCCATAGCGAGCAGAGTTTACTAAATTACTGAAGCCAAAGCCGGAAATGAGTTCATTGAGCTCTTTTTCCCTTATAAGACTTACTTATGGAGTCCTTATTTATTGTCTGGTGCTTAATTTCCTTTTGTTGGATTTGCTTGTAGCTTGAGAAACTTGTACTTGTATGTGTACCTTTTTTGTGTATGATCCAATTATGGTTAGTTCGCAAGTTAAAAATTTATTTTCCTTGCAGTTGCTCTTGCTTCCCCAACCCCCCTTCAAGCCAATTTATTACACTCAGGTTATAATGGACCTTTGCAAGGTAACTTGATTGGTTGAGTTCAGTTGTTGCCTTCGTTCAGAAGTAACCCCAAATAGCTTGTAAGTTTACTTCCTTTTTTTTCTCAGGCTCTTCCTGGGGCTTTTCCAGCAGTTGTTGCTGGTGCTGTTCGAGCACTTTTCGAGAAAATAGCTGATCTAGATATGGAATGTCGTACACGTCTTATTCTGTGGTTTTCACACCATTTGTAAGTAAACGCTTTCAAGCAGTTGTATAGTACTCATTTCCAAAAGCTTCTCGAAGCTTTGAGGTTCTGCTTTCCAATCTTCCACAATCTTATTCATTTGATGCTGCAACGTTGTCCTTTCTTACTTTGATGTTTAGTCTTGCGGTAACATTTTAGAATTCATGCTTGGACTTTTGCAGTTTCATAGGAATGGTCGCTAATTTCATAAGCTGGTTGATTATCCATACACTTGTTTAGACTTAATTTATGCTATTATGTAATTTTTTATGCTCGACATGCATCAAAAGTTAGTGAATGGACTGGATGGTTTGACTTCTATTTCAATTTCTGCTGATTCCTTTCTTGACGTTGCAGATCAAACTTCCAATTCATCTGGCCTTGGGAAGAGTGGGCATATGTACTAGACCTTCCTAAATGGGCGCCTCAGCGTGTGTTTGTTCAAGAGGTTCTGGAAAGAGAAATCCGTTTGTCATACTGGGACAAAGTTAAGCAGGTAACTGAGAATGCCATGACATTTTTGCTTTCACACAAATTTCCCTGTTTGATTCCCAGGATTTAAATTTGGATTCGATGTGATTTATTGATAGCTTTTGTACGAAATTGGAGCCACTGGGGATTTCTTGATAGCTTTTTTAAAGCATGCAGTACCGTGTTTCTCTACCAATTACCGATTGTCATCTATATGATGCATGTGTGTGCCTTTGAACACTATCAACACTCTTTGCCTCCATGCCATCCTCACTTCTTTAGTTGTGCTTCAATATTACTACCTGATAGTTCTTAGTTTGTGCCCTGGTGATCTATTTTATGCAGTTACCATAGTTCTCTTAAATTAGCTGTACACATTTGTTTGCAAGACACATGATTGCATAATCTCAATCACAGAGATTTGCGTAAAACATTTTGAACAAACTAACAGTACTCGTGGTTCGATGTTATTGCTAACGTGATTTGACAAGCTTTTCTTGCTCTGCAGAGCATTGAGAATTCACCTGGTTTACTAGAGTTACTTCCTCCAAAGGCTACTCCAAACTTCAAGTACAGCACTGAAGATGGTAAAGAAAAGAGTGAACGGCATGGACTTTCTGCGGAGCTCAGCAAGAAGGTCAAAGGAAGGCAAACTGCTCGAGAGATAATCTCATGGGTAGATGAAAGCATAATTCCCAGTCATGGCTGGGAAGTTACACTTGAAATAGTTGTACAAACATTATTGGACATTGGTTCGAAAAGTTTCACCCATCTAATCACTGTCCTGGAAAGGTATGGCCAAGTCATATCACGGCTATGTCCTGATCTGGAAAAGCAAGTCATACTTATTGCTGAAGTGAGCTCATATTGGATAAACAACTCCCAAATGACAGCTATAGCAATAGATAGGATGATGGGGTATCGGCTTATCTCTAATTTGGCTATTGTGAGGTGGGTTTTTTCTGCTGACAACATTGAGCAATTTCACACAACTGACCGTCCTTGGGAGGTAAACTTCTGTTAGTTCTGAGTTATGTTTTTCTGTTACTGTTTACAATCTGGGATATTTTGTTGTAAATTGTTCTATAGTTTGCTGTCCGGAGTAATGACACTTAACAAAGTCCATAATTCTTTAGATTACGTTTGTTCAGTTAGACGTGAGATTTACGTTAAATGTTTTCTTTGTTGGCAGGTTCTTAGAAATGCCATCAGCAAGACTTACAATCGTATATCCGACCTCAGGAAAGAGATTTTATCTCTTAAAAAAAGTCTTGTAGCTGCTGAAGGAGCTACGGGAAGGGCAAAAGCAGAGTTAGAAGACGCCGAGTCTAAACTCACTCTAATGGACGGTGAACCTGTTCTTGGTGAAAATCCGGCAAAAATGAAGCGCCTGAATTCTCGTGTTGATCAAGCAAAGGATGAGGAAGTGTCTCTTCGTGAAACCTTGGAGGCCAAAGATGCTCTTCTTGCTCGAGCTCTGGATGAGAATGAGGTAATTCAAACAAAGAAGTCATTCGCTCTTTGGAAAAAAAGAAGTCATTCCATCTGCTTTGCGGATGGTGGATGCCACTTTTCTACACTTTTTGAGTTCGCATAGTATATTTTGAGCTTTTTTATGCTGCAAACGTTCACACTTCCAGAAGATGCAATGCTTATGAATTCATGATTCCCCGTTGGTGAAGCATCTTTAGCCTGTAGGAAATATGAACTTTTTTTATAAACTGTGTTCTGGTAGACATAAATTTAACCTGTTGTGTTGCATCCGTGTAGAACCTGTCTGGTCTTTTATGCTTCTTCATATGTCTCTATCTGCCTTCGGAACACCATCTCTTGTTTTTAACATATTTGGCCATGTCAAACAGAATAATTTATGTGGTCTCAATGTTCCAAATGGATTGTGACTTAGATATATTGGGGCTGATGGAAAATTTAACAGCTCTTAGCTCTCATTTTCATGTCCTCTCACCACCCCCTAAGGCTTGACTTACTTGGTTGGCATCTGGTTTGGCTTGTTGACAATTTTTGGCATTCCATAGGCATTGTTCCTCGCCTTGTACCAAAACTTTTCACATGTGTTGGTCGAACGCTTTCCTGATACATCGAAAGCTCAAACATTGCGGGATTTGAAGTCATCAACACCTGAGGAAATGGCTGTGGACCTGGACGAGTCTTCAACTATGGACCTGGACAACGAGAATGGGGATCCTCGCGGAAGGTTAATTTCCTTTCTTTGACCTTTTTCTTCCAACTATTCTGTTGACGTTCCATATGGTTAACTCAACTCGGCTGCTTGGTGACGCTTAATCTTCTGGACCTTTGTAGCCATACAAATGGTGGCAAGGCAGGCTGCGAGTATAGGATTGGTGAAAAGGAGCAATGGTGTTTGTCGACCCTTGGACACGTGAAGGCTATTTCAAGGCAGTATGCTTCTGAGGTATACATTTCCCTGCTGTCTTTTTGTATCTACATATCTAGCTATAACTGAAGCACATATATATGACATGTACATGCCATCATGTGCCAAACATTTACTTTTAGCAAACCAATCGATCAATGATTTTGCCTGCACACTTCCCCTTGGTCTTTTTATCGTTTTGCTTGCTTGATACTTCATACTCTGGCTAGGCGGCCTTACAAGCATTGCTTGACAGCATGGAGAATGGACACGTCTTTGCAACATTTTCAGGGTCTTTTGGACCTTGTAGGAAAAGAAAATCTTGTTGTCATAGATTGGCCAAGCAAGATTGCATAGATAACGTGCAATGAAGTTTCAGACCTGTATATTTGCCCCATCTTATTATAGCTCTTCGGCCTGCAAGATAGTCTACAATGACCAGCCATGAGCTATCGAACTTGTCTGCGACTCGTATTTCCTTTTGCTGACAGAAAATTATCGGTTGTCTATCGAAACTTTATTTCAGTCTCCAGCAATCTGCAGCTGGTTTAACACTCATGGTTTCTGATAATTGTTTACTTGGCACTCCGGCAGATATGGTCTCACATTGACAAGTTAGACGCGGAAGTGTTTAGCCAAAATGCGCATCCTCTGTTCTTGAATGCAGTCTACTCGGGCTTGCGTCGGCCAACTGACTAGGTCTTTTCTGGCTGCAGTTTGCTGTAATTTATCTCTTGTAGTCGATCTTCATCTAATTTTATGATTCGAAAAGGCTTCGACTTACTCTTGGGTTGAATCAGTGGTAGATGAGCTAACAAACCAGACAATGAACTCTTAGCTAGACGCTAAATTTTCTCTCATGAATCGCTATGTACCATTTCCCGTGTATTATGTAAATCCCTGGCCTCCAAAGATTGTGAACAATTATCAAGTGATCAGCAATTATTTTATTTGACGTAATCTAGACAAATGTATGATTGATAACTGGATTATATTGTCGGATCCTATCGGTGGTAGTTTATTTTCCCTTTTTTTTAGGTTTGAACACAATATTTCATTTATTGAATTCTAATGTCTTATCACACATCCTAATATTGATTTCTGAGTTAAAAAAAATAGAGAAGAAATGCACTACCTTCAGTTGACTTTGTATTGGTCACTTTGCTAAGTGGCAATCCTGGACGGCCGTGGTGCTCATCGATCAAGTTCACTGAACCATAACAAGTATCGTCAAGTCGATTTTGAAAAAGTTCAGCACTTGGAACCTGCGATGGGGATGGGGAGGTTATGTGACTCACTGGTATCCTATATTTTGGAGATCGATTTGTACTCTATTATCCCAAAAAAAAAATCAACTGTTAGATCTAAAATCTAATCTGAAGATTCAGGTTTATAGGGTTATGATCTTTTAACATTTTAATTGCAGATCATTCATACACAAACAAAATTAATTTTGATATTCCCTGAAAAAAATATTTTTTATACAAAGTTTAAACAAATTTAAGATGTTTAATAAGTAACACAACAACTACAACATAAATTTCAAGAAATGTCATTTTTCAATTTAAATAACATTCTTTTCCTTTTTAAGTTCAAGAATTTAAATAGGTTAAAAAAATATATAGAAAAGTTGGCTTCTAATCTTTCACTACCTCCTTTTATTTAAAATTACGCATTCTACATCATAATAAGATTGTCGTTCAATTATGATCTAATTATGCTCTAATTAAGAGTTTAATAAAGGTCTAACCATGGTCTAATTATAATCTAATAAAGTTTAGTCATAGTAGGATCTAAACTAGAGTAAAAAAGTAAAGTAAGATTTATTACATACCTTATACCCAAGCTCTAGTCATGATCACATATTTTACCTTGAAATTAAACAAAGTCAGTATATCATATATTCACGGTATAAGGAATAAGAACCGACCTAGAATATAACTATTTCTCGCATCCTACTTAAAACCCAAATACTTATAATAATAAAAAAAAACTTAAAACCGAAATGAAAAACCAACATTCAATAATTGTGGTAAATACAAAATTGCCACGGGATTGAAGATAAGAACAACCTATTGTACTTTGTATTCAACTCTTTAGGGAAAAAAATGCCTGGCATTCAATTCCCACTTACTACAAGATCAGTGAAAATTTGTTGCCTAACTGAAAAGTAAAAAAAAAAATTTTGAACGGTGATGCAAAACCTATATTAATAAGATAAAGTTACAAAACATGAAACAAACTAAAGAATAACATACAAAAGAGATCCAAACAACAGACGACACCAGACCGTATATCATAGTGACACGGGAGAGTACAATTGATGCCCTCTCTCTTTCATGTACTATTTCAGTTGGAAAAACACAAGGGTCTCGTTTCAATCCTTTCACCGGACCCCCAAATCACATTTCTTTTGCTTCTTGTCAGGGCAACGGATATCTTCATAAGAATCCAAAACAAACTATAGCTAATAGGCTTGGTATTTGAATCCCTATACTAGAATCTAATATGTATAAAAAGTTAGTATATGATTTTTATAACGTGAAAAAAATATTTCAGTCGATATTTTTATTTATAGCTAATTTTATTATGCCGAGTAAAAGTAGAGAGATGGTTTTGAAAGCAGGAAAATCGAATGAAAAATGGAATACATAGTCTAATATACAGTGATAGATTCCAGGAAAAAAATACAGCGATAGAGAGACTTTTGAATAGAGAGATTAAAATCAAACAAATACTTGTAAAAACTATCAATAACTGGCACATTAAATCAATAATAACGACAACGTAATCTGGCATTAAAATTTGGTAGAAAGAAATATCGTTTCAAAAATTTAATTTACCTCAATACCAGCCAGCGTCTTGATATGCATATCTTTAAAACTTGAAAAATAGCAGCAAGAGCGTGCGCCAACTACAATGCCAGAGAAATGCCTACGGAGAAGACTGTTATGTAATCATGAGCGTTTCAAACGCAAGTTATCGGCTAATCCTTACTGTTCTCGATGTGGGGAGGTGGCCGAAAGCTTAATCCATCTTCTCAGGGACTGCCCAGTGGTCATGAGACTTTGGCGTAAAATTGTTCCATTATCAGGGCACCGTTTTTTCTTCACACTGGAGCTGATCCCGTGGCTGGAGTGTAATCTGCTGCTGGATGTAGATGTCGTTGGAGGAGTGGACTGGTGCACCCTATTCGCTACTACCTGCTGGTGGGTATGGCGTTGGAGGAATGACGAGATTTTTGCTAGCAAATCTCGAAGTGCTCACAAGGTGGAGCTACCAATTCAACAAGCCAGGGATTGTATGTTGGCTTGGAAGGCGTTTGAGGGTGTTGGTTTGAAGTCGTCAAGCAGAAGGGAAGTCATGGTAAAGTGGGACCCTCCGAGACAGGGGTGGGTAAAACTGAACACGGATGGGGCGGCTAAAGGGAACCCAGGACCAGCGGGTGGAGGGGGGGTCATAAGGGACTGGTGTGGAAACTGGTGTGCAGATTTCGTGAATAACACCGGAGAGTATAACTCACTTGCTTCTGAATTATGGGCAATGTGGCGTGGGTTATCTTTGGCTTGGTCGAGAAGATATACCAAGGTGATTGTGGAAACGGATTCGGAAGCAGTTGCGGGCTGCTTAGCCGAGGGGTTAGCGGAGGAACACCCACTAGCTACTCTCGTGAAAAATTGTCGAGACCTTATCAGCCGTAATTGGCAAGTGGAGGTCAGTTAGAATTACCGCGAAGCTAATCAAGTGGCTGATTGGCTTTCAAACTATGCGTTAGAATTTCCCCTTGGATTTCATGTTCTAGAAACGCCTCCTGTTGAGTGTGGGTTTCTTTTGTTGATGGATTTAACAAAACGCCTTCAGGTTCTAGAAACGCCTTCAGGTTTCCCCAGGCTTGTCCGGATGTAACTGTTTATTTGTATGCTAAGAGTGGTCTGCACTCACCCGTTACACCAAAAAAAAAAAAACTACAATGCCAGAGAACCAATTATAATATAATATATCACCAAACTTCGATTCAAGATGTGTGAAAATATAATTAAAACTTTGTTATTACGATGTTTCATTTTAACCAATTTTTTTAACAAACCCGAGAAAAATTAACTCATATGACAAAAAATGTTGTTCTATATTAACTAGATCCGGAGTTTGAATTCTTATTATCAAAAAAATTATTAACTATTTATTATAAAATTTGATAAATATCAAAAAAAATTAAATAACTGAAATTTATAATTAATTAGTTAATAGTTTTGAATAAGAAATTAAATAAAAAAATTAAAACTACCCACTCCCTGACACAATTCGTATCTTCCTAGCTCCCCGGCCTTTCCCCCCAGCTCGCTCGCTCGCTCTCTCTCTCTCTCTCTCTCTCTCTCTCCGCCACGGTAATCTCATTGCTAGAGAGAGAACGGAAGGAAACAAAGCAATGAATCCCGGGCACTTTCTCTCTCCACCGTAACCCCTAATATACCCCACGAAGACTAGAGAGAGAGAGAGAGATGGAGGAGTTGGTGGGGCGGCGGGTGGAGAGGAAGGGCTTCAAGGGGCGGTGTCCGTACACCGGCGTGGTCCATTCTTACGACAGGTCGTCCGGCCTCTTCCAGATCGTCTACGAGGACGGAGACTCCGAGGAGCTCGGCTTCTCCGAGGTAGCTGCGCTTGTGAGCGATCCCGTCGACCCGCCGGCGGGCGGGGATGAGGTTCGCGTTTTGGATTTGAATTTGGACCCGAACGCGGGGTTTGAATTGAATTTGGACGAGGTTGACCTGAATGGAAACGGGACCGTAGAGGGGGAGGGAGGGGGTTTGGGGAGTGAGATGGAGCGTATTGACTTGAATTTTGATATGAATGGTGTGGTGGAGGTGAATGAGGTGGCGGGTACGGGTTCAGGCGAGATTAGGAAGAGAGAGTGTGATTTTGACTTGAATTTGGAGGTAAATGGGGAAGTCATTACGGGGGAAGACGTGGGTGGTGGAGAGGGAGTGCTCGGGAATGGTGGACTGGTGGAGGTTCTTGTGCATGATGGATCGAATGATGGTTTTGGTTTGGCAAGTAAGGACGGGCTTGGTGCTGCTCATCTCATGGTTGAAGTGATGGGTGATGGGAATCATGGCATCGGGGTTGAGCGTCGAGGAAGGGGTAGGCCTCGAGGGAGGAGGAAACTTGTTGAGGATTTGGTTTCTTCCCCTAAAATGGTTGTCTGTGGTGTGAGGAATCAAAGTGATGTCAGTGTAGTGGAGATTGGTGGCAAGGAAAGGAGTCGTAGACGGAGAGGAAGGAGAAGGTTGTTGAAGAATTTGAATCCTGATTTCATTTATATTGGGGAGAGAGCTGTTGGGGATGTTCTTTTTGACGAGGCAGTCACAGAAAGTGAGGCCCAAAATTGCTGTGTGGACACAGAAATGAGTTCTGGTCGTAGAACGAGAAGGAAAGTAGCAGGGTCAGATGATCCTATTTACACCCCTGAAACAATGGTACCTAGGCGCAGCATTCGCCGGGGACGCATAAAATCATTGATGTCTCCTGTTGTTAGTTCACTAACAGAGGATAAATCTGCAAGGTCATTTCCGCAGCAGCCTGAAGAACCTACTGTACTTCCCCAAAAGGTGTCGTTGCCACCTTTCTCAAAGAACCCGGACTTGGGTGGACTTCCTGTACTTGATGTTTTCTCTGTTTATGCATTTTTGAGATCATTTAGTGTGTTGCTGTTTTTGAGTCCCTTTGATTTTGAAGACTTCGTGGAAGCATTGAAGTCTGATTCTGCAAACGCATTATTTGATTGCATTCACGTTTCCATTTTGCAAATTCTCAAAAAGCACTTGGAGTACCTATCAAGTGAAGGTTCTGAACCTGCTTTGGCTTGCTTGAGGTACCAATTTAATGTTTTTGTTCGTTTTTTCCATTGCTGTCTGTGCAAGATTTCTTCCTCAACTTGCAATCTGTATTCATTTTCCCGTAATGTTGACCAAACTAACTGCCAATCATGCAGGAGTCTTGATTGGAATTTTCTGGACCAGATTACTTGGCCTATTTTTATGGTCGAGTACTATGTCATTTACAGTTCTGGACTAAAACCCAAATTTGACCTTTGTAGCCTCAATCTATTTAGGAATGATTACCATAAACAACCTGCATCTGTAAAGGTTGAGATTTTGCGCTGTCTATGTGATGATGTGATTGAGGTTGAGGCCATTAGATCAGAGTTGAACAGAAGATCTTCCAGGGCGGAGTTTGAGCCAGACTTTGACAGATATGAAAGTCATGGCTCTTATAAGAAAAGGAGAGCTGAGATGGATTTTTCTGGTATTTCTTGCTTGTCTGAGGAAGCAGCTGAAGATCACGGTGACTGGAATCGGGATGAATGCTGCCTATGTAAAATGGACGGTCAATTAATATGCTGTGATGGTTGTCCTGCTGCCTTTCATTCAAAATGCGTTGGTGTTGCAAAGAAATTGTTACCCGATGGCGATTGGTACTGCCCTGAGTGTTATATAGACAGGCGCAAGCCCTGGGCAAAAATGTGTAACTCACTTCGTGGAGCAGAGTTGCTGGGAATTGATCCCTACGGCCTGCTTTATTATAGCAGAAGCGGTTATTTGTTAGTGTAAGTTCCCCTGCTCACGGTTATCTTTAGATCATTTTTAAAACTGGTGAAGTGTTGTAGGACTGAGGTGCATGTGCTGTTGTTTTCTTATGCAAGAACTGTTGGTGTGTTTTAGTTATAGGGTGTTTGATGTGGGGGAAGACCGAATTAATTATTGGTTTAGTACTAAAGGACTCTCAATCTAAAGTTCTAAACTCTTGATTGGTTGAAGGTTTTGTCGATATTCAAGGAGGGGATAATTTTTTTATTTGAATTTGGGATATATTTCAGTAATACCCCATGGCAGATAGGGTTCCATGATACTATTTTTTATGAAAATAGGGTCCCAAGCTTCAATATACTATAGAATAAAGTCTTTCATAATTAATGTTATTAAGAAAACAAGGTACCGACCCTTATCTTGAGAACTAGTTGGAATCTTATCATTTTTCTTGTTTGGGAAGTAATTTTTTAGTATTGTCGTTCCACCCTAGAAAGAAAATTCAACAGAACATGTATTGTGATGAAAATTATCTTGTAAAGTATCAGAAATTCTAAAATTTTGTTATGAGTTTAAATATGAAAACCTGATAAAAGTCTTTATATTTTACAGACCTTGCACCTTTTTATATCTTCACATATTTGTCTGAGGACCCTGTTTGATATAACTTAAACTGTGGGGCCTTATTTGGAGGTTTTCACGCATCCCTCTTTGATTGAAATGCAAACATATGGTACCTGTGTGAAGCTACCCCTTACGTGTATCATATAAGCATTCTCTTTTAAGTGTTAATACTGAATAATAAATTTTCATTATTCACTCCTAAGTTTCTTTGTAGTCATGTGTGGTTAAACATGTTACAGGTCAGATTCATGTGACATTGAAAATTCTAGATGTTACCATAGGGATGATCTTCATGGAGTCGTTGCAGTGCTCAAGTCTTCAGTGACATATCATAAGATATTGGAAGCGATCTGCAAGCATTGGGTTATACGTGTTTCCTTGTCTGGAGATAGTGATCATTTAAGTTCCCTAATGCGCACAATGCATGCAGAACTGTCATCTTCTGAAACTTGCACCATTACTGATCGGACACTAGACCAAAGAAAGATAGAAGATAAGTTTGTTACTGGACACTCTTATCGACATGATGTTAATGTCTTGAAGGCTGTGAGTCCTACATGCTTGAGTTCAGAAGGATCAGCTGAAATGACTCAAAAAATTGCTAGGAATCAGGATTTATTGAAAGAAGGTCCAAGCTATTGTACAAGGTCAGCTTATATCTCAAAGCATTCCGAAATACCAAGAAGCTATCCTGTTCAAGGGGACATTTCTTTGACAATTATGGGCTCAAATGTAAGAGGAAAAAACAACATAGAACTGTTGGTTAGTGCTTCGGAGTCGTCTGCAGTGGACATGATGAGTGTGGAGTTGGAGAAAGTGCTGCCTGGAAGTGGATATGTGAACTATTACACTTTTGGTTATACAGTTGCATTAATTGCAAAGGTGTTGATGCGCAAGCCAACTGATAATAATGTTGGAGAACTAATGAAATCGGAGGAGGAGATAATATTAGCTGAGATGGTGGTTATCTCGAAGAGGTTATCTGGATTTTCTCTGTCAAATCTCTTGAATATGTCTGCTGATGTGTTAAAAGAAAATTGTGGGTGGTGCTTTAGTTGCCGGGCTGACACGGACTGCTCAGAATGCTTGTTCTATTTGAGGATGGGTCCCCTTAACGAAGGGACTTTACAATTGGTGGCCAATAACCAGTCCAAATGTGATAGTAATGGCCATCTAAAGGATGTATTATGTAGCATGTTCTTGCTTGAATATCGATTACAAGGGCTCCTACTTGGTCCATGGTCGGACCCATGTTATTCTAGTATCTGGCGTGAAAATGTTCAGCAGGCATCTGATTTAAAGTCAGCAAAAAGTCTGCTGCTCGCTGTAAGGATTCTTTCTCATCAGACCATTGCCTTACGTTGCGAGTAGTTAACAAGAACCTGATTGTGAAACTTAAGTGAGCAAACTGTTTTAGTAGTTTCAAACCAGCTTGATACTCTTGACAAGCACATTTGTTTCTTTTTTAAGTAGAACCTTGTCATAACCAAGGTTTGAACCCTGGTCACTACAAGCCAAATCCCCACCCCTCCCGTGACAGCACTGCCCCATTGTTGTACATGCATGTTTGTGTGTGCATAAACCAACACATTAATGGAATGGACACCGAAACTACAAGTAGTTTGATAGTGATTACTCTATTAGTTCAGCTTGATCACAATACTACTGTTGAATTTATCTACAGTTCCCATAATTTGTGTTGTTTTGAGCGAATTGCAGTTGGAGTTGAATTTACCTAGCCGTGCGCTTTCAGCGGATTGGTTTAAGAATAGGGATTCTGCTGTCACTATGGGCTCAGCTTCACATATAGTTATCAATTCTTCTCGCACATCTGCTAGGAATGTTGTTGGCAGAAAGAGGGCCAGGTGCTCGGAAATGGAATTGAAACCATTGTCAAACCGAAATGGTGGTTTAAGCATGCTCTGGTGGAGGGGTGGTAAAGTTTCTCGTAACCTATTCTATTGGAAGGTTCTACCTCACTCCCTTGTGCTCAAGGCTGCCAGAGAAGGTATCAGGAATTTCCTTTTGTTCTTCAACATGCGAGTTTGGCTTTATGCTTCCGAGAAATCTTGAAGATAATGTGTGTTTGAATTTGAAATATGCAGGTGGGTGCCAGAAACTACTGGGCGTGGTATATCCTGATAACTCTGATCCAGCTAAGAGAATCAAATATGCTGCTTGGCGGGCTGCAGTGGAGTCCTCAGTAACTGTGGAACAACTTGCTCTACAGGTGCTAACAGTTTGCATCTTGCTTTTGCTTGTCAATTGAGCTTCCATTTGGTTGTTTTACCTGTCAAACATGACAAAACACTTGACCTTGTTTTTTGTTCTTTTCTTTTCCATTGCGGCATGAAGGATGTGCAGCTCTTGGCCTCACAAACATTTGGCATAACTCTTTAGTATTTCATTTTTATCACTTCCTATTTTCTTATGGGTCCATATTTCAACAATTGGTCCATGTTATGTTATACTGGCTGGTATGCACTGTGGGTTGCGATTTTGGCATCTAACTTGCTGCTCCTGTTGCCAGGAATTTCTTTTTTTTATAGAGTGACCATGGAATATGTGATTGTGACTAATGCTCAGTGTCAATGTGGATGTTCAGACTCCTTGGACAACTATTTAGGTTGCCTGGATAAAAGTTGATTGTTAAGTATATCAAGCCCATGTAACCGTTTTTTTTATTTATTCTTTCATCTGCTTTGTTGTGCGTCTGCACCAGTAGGTGGGAATATTCTAGATGTGCTAGCTTTTGGTTTCTTTTTAGCATTACAGCATTAAAAAGGGAGAATTAATGAATCATAAATCCAGTGACCAAAAAGCCCTAGTTCACTCGTCAATGTTATGTTAGATAGACGAATCTCGCAATATTGTAATAAGAAAACAATGAAACGGAATGTAAACAATAGAATCCTAAAATGGAAATCATTGTCAGCAACCTCGGCTTGTTATATGGTTGCCATAGTTCAGTGAACAATTGGACAACTGAATTATAAGAGGCTAAAATACCACTTTTGAGTATTAGATCGCATATGCTTTACATTAATGTTGCATCAAACCGGTGCACCGTACTTGGCCAGTAAAGCGGTGACAAGACTTTCAAAGTATAAATCTAAATGCAAGAAAAATATCTACTTCAATAACAACAGGATGGAAGCATATATAGCAACTATCTGCCAAATCTGCAGGGGGTTTGTTTTCCCTTTAATGACTCTTTTGTTTCTCCCTTCCGGTCGAAGAACAATAGCTATAGGAGTAACTGTTCTTTGCCGATTGAGGGAGGTATGAAAGGAACTCCATGCCTGAAGCTCCTTCCTTCCACATATCTTATTTGATTGTACTTATTATTCTAGATTGATGTCTTTTCTCACTGTCAATCATGGCTGTTAATAATTCTCAATGCAACTTCTGCAAGTGGCTTTATGTGTGCGCTCAGGATCATGCCAGAACCAATCTCTGTCTCTAGCTGTGTTAGCTGCTATACATTGTAATCTAGTTATTCACTTATTCTTATTCGTTGCTTCCTCAAGTTGACATTGGTTTCTAGTATATTGCTGGCTTCCTTAAAGTTGTCTCACTCGACTCTCATTCCATGAGACCAAATTTTTCGGGTGGCTTATTACATCACTCTTTTTGTGCAAATTTTCATATTGTGTTCTATCAACTACTTTTCCGGTAACTTAGATTAGTAATTTAGTGACCATCTTGTGTACTCAAGTAAAAGACCTACACAAATGGCAGTGATGCGGTTACAAATATTACTATTCAAGATTACTTCCTCTACTGGGGTTAACCATTGAAATCTTTACAATTAATCACGTATCCGATTATGCCCACTTTTAATGCTACACTTGTACTTTTGCTAGTTAACCAAACCAAACTACTTAATACTTGGTAATTGAGGTATTCACATGCACATCCATTCAGATTGGCAGCATAGCCCACTTGCCACAGATCTTTTGTGTTTGAAAAAAGTACCATCGTGAGCTAGGTGATATTCCATATAAGATTGTTATGATTCGACACAACTATGAAAAAATACATTTCAAACACTTTTTACGACCTCGACATCTATTATTGTTTGTGATTTCTTTGGCTCGATGTGATCAAGAAAGTAAATAAATGCCCTCCTACTTGCTTATCTCTTATGTTTTTTTGGCCCTCCGTCCATAATTATAATAACGTTATTGCCTTTTGCAGGTTAGAGACCTTGATTCAAATATTAGATGGGATGAGATTGGAAATATTCGAGCTATGTCTATCTTGGATAAGGAATTTAAGAAATCAATCAGGCATTTTAAGAAAGCCATCATTCGTAAAAAGTGCAAGGACGGAGAAGGCACGAAATATCTCCTTGATTTTGGCAAGAGAAAATTTATACCTGAGGTTGTTACAAAAAATGGGGCTCCTATCAAAGAATCAAGCGAGAGGAAAAACTATTGGCTAAACAAATCACATGTCCCTTTATATCTTTTGAAAGCTTTTGAAGAGAGAATAATCTCTCGTAAATCTAGTAAAAGCTCAAGGAAGCCTTTGAAGGCTATTGAAGTTACAGGAAACTCTATGAAAGAAAGAGGATTAGCTTATCTCTTTGCAAAAGCTGAAAGGTCCGAGTCTTATCAGTGTGCGCACTGTAACAAAGATGTTGCAATGAGGTAACTTGAGATATTTCTTTACCTTGCCTTCCATCTATTCATGTTGGGCCACAACTGTTCCCGTATGCACTCGTTCATGAACTTCAGTCACACTAGTCGCCACACCTTTGCCTTGCATACTCTGATAGTCATTTATTGGATCACAACACTGACACGTTGCATATTAATTTTGATTTTCTGGTGCTTTAATATGGGGAACAAGTTTATTCATGATTTTGACCATATTTTTGTCATTATTTTGCTTCTTCCCAAGTTTATTAACTCCAGATTTGTTCCCTTTCTGACTGTTGGCAGGGATGCTATCTGCTGTCACTATTGCAAAGGTAAGGAGATGATCTTTTATTCTTAAACGGGATATTTTTCATGAAATATACGAGAATTAATTACACTGGAGAACTTTTAGCTTCACGTTTGTTTGTTGGTTGTCAGACTGTCTATCCGTAATTAAAGAACTGTTATTTAGGAAAAACAGAAGATAACTAACTATTGGGAGACTGTTAGGTGAATTTTGGCGGACCAAGTGCTATAAGGATATTGTTAAAAGATAAGAAATTTGCTGCGGAAACTGAATTCTTGTACTGAAGATGTCCTTCTGAGGAAAATTGGTTGATTCAAAATCCAACTGTAATTGCAATAGCCCCGTGGAATTGTTTACTTAATTTTCATCCCAAGACCTTTTCCTTTCCAAATCAGATGAAATATTGTTAACTGTTCTGGTTGCTCCTTCTATGGCTTAATAGTACATGTTCTAAATTCCAGGAACTTTCCATAAAAGACATGTGCAGAGATCTGGTGGGTCAGTAACTTCAGAATGTATCTACACATGCCATCAGTGTGCTGATAGGAAGTATTTGAAGGTCAAACCAAAAAAGGGGAGGATTGTGTCAAAGAAAGGGAAAGTTGTAAAAAACAAGGGAACATGTCAAACAAAGAATGGGACAACCAAGAGTAAGAAGGCTTCAATTCTGTCGCAGAAATCTAAGAAGGTTACTGCTGTACGGAAGTCGGAGCGACTAAGAAACATTAAACCCTCAAACAGGGTTTCATTGTCACAACGACTGCAGATCAAGAAGAAAATTGCCAAAACTAAGGTTAATATTGTTGGACATTTTCTTCGTTCTGCTAAGAAAGCCCAGGAGAATCTGTTGCAAAAGCAAAGCAGAAAATTTGAAGTTGCCAAGAAAAAGCAGGTCAAGAAAAGTAAAGCAAAGAGCAAGCAACCAAAAAAGGGCATATTGTGTTGCAAAAAGAGATCCTTGGCTTATCATAGTTACTGGCTTAATGGGCTTCGGTTATCTAGAACACCATCCGACAAACGTGTGGAACATTTTAGAACGAAATGTTTTGTTGGTCCTTGTGAGACTGTCATCACCGAGCAACCAAAATGCCACCTTTGTCGTGAATCAGAATACTCATCAGCCTCAACATACATTTCTTGTGAGATGTGCGGAGGTAATTTACTTCCTAGAGGGGCATTATTCTTCTGATTAGAGTGCATCAACAATCTCTTTCGTGGCTACATTGCTTCTTCTTTTTTTGCTGTTCTCTGAATATTGTTCAATTTTTGTGGCTATCCATACAGAGTGGTTTCATGGAGAAGCCTTTGGAGTCACTCCGGTGAACATGAACAAGCTAATAGGATTTAGATGTCATGTGTGCTGCGAGAGAAAATCTCCTGTATGTCATTCTGCATCGGTCTTAACAAGCCATGAGTGTGTATTTGAAGAAGCAGAAATTGATCCAGGGATTGAAGTTTCTGAGAGAGCTATGAAGCAATTCAGAGGAACTGATCCTTTGCTAGAACCAGTCTCAAATGAGGATTGTCAAGGATCACTTCCTTCTGATGATCCGATTCATGAAGATGAACCCATCAGGTAGCAATTTTAGAACAGTCGAGACCTTAGGCTCAAGTGATAAGATGCAGAAAGACAATGAGCACATGCTCGTTGATGTAAATGTTGCCACTTTATGCGATGGGTTGCAGCCTTCTTCCTTCAAAATTGATGTCGATGTGGTTGGAAGTGGACTAGAAGCTCTGGAGCATAGTGGTGCAGAGAACAGCATAACAACAACACTGACCTGAATTATTGGACTGAATTTGTTGCTCGAACAAGATTGCTGAGAGTGAATATCTTAGATTAACCATCCGTCACCTGATTGAAAGAGACGAGCAAAGTAGAGGCTGGATTGCCTGTAGATTTAGACTGACTGTATATCTTCTGATGTTGTTGAGGTTCGTCACAGTAGTTTAGGTACATCGTGGTGGTTCGTTTGGATCTGGGAAATGAAGGGTATCTTCGAGGCTGCAGCGCTGGTCTAAACCATTGTGAAGAAAGCTCCTCTTCAATCCAGATAAGTCTGAAGAACCAAACACAAGGTTGATTATATGCTGACAAGGTCTGCAAAACTTTACCCCATTGTTCGGCAAATCTCTTTCCCGGAGAAAAGCTGTTTAATAAGCTTCGAGGCTTTAGTTTTGTCGCATATTGTTCAACAGCCGATTGGCTGCGATGTAGTTTCAGCATGACATGTGGACTCGTGACATCGGTTTTCTGATGAGACATCGATGGTATTGTTGTTGCTGACCATACGAACTGCTGTCGAAACCATGTCAATATAGTGAAATTGATCTGCAATGGCATATAGACTCAGCTTTCTAGCTTCTGGACTTCCTTGTAATGATTTAGAGCTCTTGGACTTCTACAAGGTTTTAGATAAGTGAAGAACGTGCTAAATTCGAACTTTTCGTTAGGCGTAAACTTTGAAACTCCGTCAGTGTTGAACTTGAGCGATCGGGTAGAGGCCTAGGACATGATACTTGTCTCTCCATTCGAAATTGGGTACAATCGTACCATATACAACACTTTTTGTGCTCTAAAAAATTCATATCCGTCGTTTGCTTAGCTGTTGTTAGGTGAAGAATGAGAAGACAAAACTCAAAAATTTAAACTTGGGGACCTTCCCTGATGGGGCACATAAAGTTTGCTGTGAGAAATAAATACTCTGAAAAGAGTTTATGGAATCAGGTAACTTGTATCTTTCAGAAGAAAAAAAAAACAGATAATTTGTGGGTGATGGTGATCTCGAGCCCACTGTCGCAAGTTTGGCAGTTGTTTGCCTAAGCATATGGAGGGACCCAAACTGAACTAACATAACTCCACCCATGTGAATAAGCAAACCTCTGGCCCAGTTGATGTTAAACATGCACATGCATGTCTTTTGTTTCGTACCATTTTTGTATCTGAATATCGTTTAATCTAAATTTTAAACTAGCAGAATCATAAAAAATGACAAAAAAATTTATTATCAAAATCCAAATTAAAATTTTTTTTTTTGGGTTAAATTAAAACAGCAGAGTAATGTGGTATAATATGAACATGCAGTTCTTGCCGAATGGGTGAAAAGGGCATTGGCCCATGTGTCTGCCTTCGTCGTTATCCCATGCAAATTGGTTGAGTTCCCTACTTTGGTCTTTTTGGTGGATAACCACTCATTTCCCTGGATTCATTATTTTAATGCAATTTCATCAGTTATAATTAATATCGAAAACAAATGTGTGGAATATACAAGTAATGAGCATTTCCTATATACCTACCAAAAACAAACATTTTCTAGAAAGTGAATCGGGTTTAAAATTTTTACAATGATCTAAATATACAAGCATTGGAACATTTCCAGATATTTTGGTGCAATTTTTTTTTTAAGGTTAGGTTTAATTTGGTCGGTTTCTGCTCACAAAAAGTACCAGCACTTTTTAGGAAGCATACAAGAAGAATGCACATGGCCGAGTCGGAGCTCACAAAAGGATTGCACATGGAATGGTAGAATAGGTGGGCCATGAATTCCGAATGGAAAAAAAAATATACAAGTCATTATCATGACAAGGATTTTGCAATTCAATTCATAATTTCAAATTTTAAGTAGACTCAGTAAAAATTAAACACCAACTTATAGACTTTCAAAGATTTTGACAATTATAAAATAATAGAAGGTACGTGGAGACGACCGCTAGCATGTTGCCTTCTACATTTTTTATAAAATTAACACTTTGAAAGGAAAAATATATATATTAATTTGGTACCCATTTTGAATATTTAGTTAATATTTATAAAAAAAATCCCAATGCCTCCCAAACTCACTAAATAAAGGGGAAACCGATTGTCCATAAAAACGTACATTTTCTCCATCCAAGAACCAGGATAATTGATTTTTATTTTTTCCCACTTTTTTAAAAATCAGAATGGCCACAAAAAGATTTAAAAATAACATTATTTCAAAAGCAACAGTGCCAACTTGTATGATCAACCTTCTGCCCTATCCTTTATTGTGGGCCCCGGACCAACTACAAAAATAATTTGCCTATAAATACCAACATTTCCCTTCATATATTGGCACAACTTTTAACTTCTTCAAATAATTCTTCAGGGCACGAATTTTTTTCACATCCCTGAAAAAGTTATATATTATGGAAAATATCAGAAGAATTGCAATTTCCTGCTTCTTCCTGGTGCTTCTTGTGGCAATAGGAGAAATTGAGGTACATAAATAATTGTCGATAACAAGCAATTATTTGTTCTTTAATATTTTAGTCCCATTCTCACTAGATTGCTGCGATTTACCATTTGTAGGCACTTCACACAAAGATTTCAGCTTCTCATGAAGAATTGCTCAATGTTCAAGGAATGGTAAGCTAGGAATCTTCTTTTTATATTTTTCTATATAATTTTTAAATTCGTGCTTATTTAAAACTATGAGAAATAATTGTATTTGATGGCTGTTTTTCTTTGGATGCAGTATGGTGCCACTCAAGGCAGCCTGAAACCACAAGGTGAGCAGCATTTGTAGCACTCCAAATTATACAACACAAAATATCTTACAACTAAAATTTCATCTACTCTTAAAAAATGTGGGTCAAATTTCAGTTTGTGTGGGGACATGTAGGTGAAAATTCATCTAACTGTTGAAAATTCATATAAAGTGTCAAAAAACCATCGAGGAACTTTTTCTCAAGTGACCAATTGCCTCCAATCTCTTCTGAAGGTTATTTCTTTTCTTATGATCTCGGGCTCCAAAGATTTCATCAATCAGAATAGACTTGGTTTGGCATTCCACCAAAACTAATTTGTCTAATTTGAAACAATGTTTTCATATACCTCCAAAGTTCAAACCATGACCCTAAACTCATATGCCAATTTTTCATCTCATTCTTTAATGTTCTAATTAAATCGTATCTATATTGAAGATTTGCATTGAAAAATTGTAACAGAGTGTGGGCCAAAATGCACGTCTCGGTGCTCGGCGACGGCATTCAAGAAGCCATGCTTGTTCTTCTGTAAGAAATGCTGCGCAAAGTGCCTGTGTGTGCCTCCTGGAACCTACGGGAACAAGCAGTTTTGCCCTTGCTACAACAACTGGAAGACCAAGAGAGGAGGACCCAAGTGCCCTTAATTAGATCCTTACTTTTATTTATTAATTTCAGGGTTATGCATATTTTATGCTTTTATTATATGGTAGAATAAACATTATATGGGCTAGCTAATTATCTTATGCACTATTTTCCCGTCTAAATAATTGTATATCTAATGGTAGTTGAGCCATTTGTCGCCTCATTAACAAATGAGAGTGGTTTGATAAATAGTGTTGTGAACACTTTCACAATTTTGGGTCTTTTCATATTGAAAAATGGAGGTTATAAGTCACCTAAATTTTATGTAATGACCAAAACAATCATATAGCAAATATAAATATCTTAAATTGATTCAGAATTATAATCGTGTTGAATGTACATTTTAGACACGTAAATAACAACGCGAAATAAGATAGGAGCTGATAAGTCTTCCAAACACTTCTACAAACAATCTCCTGATGAGACTTCTAAGCACTAGTGTTGCCACATGATGAGTTGCGAAGGTAGCTGCCTCACTTAATTTCAAAATGATCACTAAACTTACTTGTCATCTACTTTTGCAACAAAATTCATTATAATTAAATGAAATAAATGCATTTGCCCCAAAATTGATTTTGCTCTACCACTTCTTTTAAGAAGAAAAAACGATAGAAAATCCATTCTTCAATGGTACAGTAGAAATGAAGTTTAGATATTATAAGATTTTAAATACGTACTATTACGATCATTATGTTTGTAATTAAGTCAAAATTAAAATTTGAAAATTTGTAGCATTGATAGAATTAAGTTTTATTTTAATGTTCAATAACAAGATCAAGATTAGAATTCTAGACTAGAGAACACAATTCAAATATTCAATATATCGATTTTGATATTAAATTAAGTACAATTTAATATTCCAATGTCTTTCTTGATAATGCCAAACTTACACCACTATATATTCCAACCTATAACAGGGAAAAAATCCAACCTCTTAAATTCTGAGATGCTGCGCATCCTCTCTAGATTTGATTCCCCATTTCCCACATCTCCACTGAATCTTAATTGTAATAAAAAAAAATAGATAGAAATCACCACTTTTAACTTGAATTGCATCAATTCTTAAAATCAAAGTTATGTTAATAAATGGTTAGATTAACCAAACAAAAAGAAAAGAAAGATAATGACTTTGAGTCTTTAGAACTAAATAATAAATACTTCTTAATTTATTTATTTTATAGATTTTACGAGGCTCAAAATAAAAATAGTGAAATTATACTACCCATTATGGATATGTGTACCTAAAAAAATTTATATCTCGATATATCTCTTCGATATCAAACAAACTACAGATTGTAAAAACTATAAAAGTCCAATTTGGGGTGAAAAGTCCAATTTTTTTGGTTCTTATATCTTTTCAAAATAGAAATAAGAAAACAGTCAGCATTCTCGTGGGACAACCTTTCACGGACTGACTCGTAAACAGTCATCATTGCAGCCTTCAATGGATGCAAGTGTAGTGGCAGATGTAACAAGTTCGATTCCAATTTTTTTGTACGTAACAAGTTGATATGAAATGCTTCTCCCTATTCAATTCGGAATTGGTCAAACTAAAGCAGACTGCAGCACAGTTGACGCTCTATCAAGATCGGTTGCAACGAATTATATGATTTTAAATTGAAAAATGAACCTACAAGAAAAGAATGTATCCTACTCTAGTGTGAGTTGGTTTATCTATTTTTTTGAAATACGTATCCGTTCGGGAAAAGAAGAGTGCGGTAAGTTTAATTTCTTAAGTTTAACACCTCCAAAAAAGGAAAAACAATACAGGAGAAAAGGCAGGCATTTGTTGTTACCCGAGAACGTAAATTTTATTCGCACATACTTTAGTTGAGAGAGATTTCTAGTATAGTTGGGCCTTATTGTTGGGCTTTTTGGGCCCGATGACAAGCTACAAACATTAGCTCCTGCCATTAGGAGGAAAGCTCTGGTAATTTATTTATTTATTTGGCCGAAAACCCTAAAGCTGTTTGTTTGTTTGTTTTATATCAGTAATTCACAATAATTACAGACAGACCCAATTGTTTAGTATTCGACCCTCTCTCTCGCTAGAAAAGAGATCTCAGGTAAATAGATGCTGAATTTGGATTTTCACGGCTAAAGGCAAAACTTTGTCGCCCACCATCTATATGTTTCTGGTGATATATTTTTTTTATCCTAAGTTTTGGATTTGCAATTGTATCATTATTTTATGCATGTCGATGAATCTAAACCCTATTTGAAATAGCCTCCTTTTCCTTATTGATTTGTTTTCAACCATCATAGATTTGCAATTGTATCATATTTGATTTTTTTTAGAGTTAATTTGGTATTTAACTGTCGCTGTTTGATGTCGAATCCAATTTTTAGGCTGTAGTTTGCTGCCTACATTGGGACACCAGGAGATTTCTTCAGGCCACTAAGTTGTATTTCAATTGCAACATCAAACTGTAATACTTGAGATGCACACTATTAGAACTTGGTGGGATGGGAATTCTCGAATAATCAGGAAATACCAACCCCTGTTCTCTACTCTTTGTTGTTGAATTGATTTCTAACCATCCTAGATTTTGCGCAAATTAATTCTCAATGCAATTGACGTTGTTTCAACTCTTGCTTTCCAATCCCTCTATCGTTTTTTAAGCTATTTTTATTTTTTTTTTTATAAATTGGGACATTAGGAGATCACTGAGAATGTGTAGCGTTTTCTTCAAGCGACTAACTTCTATTTTCGTACAGGTTTCGTCTACATGACTACTTTTGGAAATAGAGACACAACTGAGCTCCACCGATTCCCATCTCCCAAATCGGATCCTTGGATCTTTTATTCGCATGGAGAACATAACCGGTCGCATACTCTCTACTCCTTATCGGAGCGGGAAGTGCACAACAAATGTTTAGAGGAGATGCTGCATACTGATATATTGTGCTCTATGCATGGTTGGTTGGTCTTGTCTGATCAGAATGATCGTCAAAGCTTACGGCTGCTCAATCCTGTTTCCATGGCAACAATTCAACTACCTCTCTTTTCAAGAACTTGTTTCTATAATCTTGGTGCTCTCTCCTGTGATCCAGATAATCCAGATTGCATTGTCATGCTTGTTAAATACTGTCGCCAGAGGTCAACATTCTACTTCTGCAGGCCCGGTGATAATGTTTGGAATGAACTGGAATTTGAGGAATATCGTTGTCCCAATTACATATGTGCAGTTAGTTGCTATAAGGGTCAGATATGTATCTTTACTCTCTTCGACGGGATTTTCTTAGTAGATGCAAATCCTCCGTATCTGACCCTTACAAACATGGGAGTCGACAAATTCGATCCTCCGTATCCAGGACAATATGGGAAGCGTGAAGAATATTTGGTGGAATCCGATGGCGAATTATTCGTAATTTATAAATATGGTCTTCGTGAAGATGCCTATGATTTTGTGGTTAGCAAGTTGGATGTCACTGGCAAGAACAAGAGATTTGTGGCTGTTGATGATCTAGGAGACCGAGCATTCTTTTTATCATCTTATAGTTCGGGAATCTCATGCTATGTTGAAAACTACTATGGCATCAAAGCAAACACTATTTATTTCACCCAACCCTCTGACCCACGTATCTTTTCGTTTGGCCTGCAGAACAAAGTAATAACTTTCTCATTCCCATGCCCAAATGTGAAGGAAAACTTAGTTCACGCTCAATGGATTTTGCCTCTATCTCTGAATGGACAGTGCAAATTTGATCGCAAAGTAGACATTATTGCTCCTTTGCAGGTAATCATCATCTTATTCATCTAATTGTTTGGTTATGATATGTAATCTGTTAGTTTAACGGCACTGCATATATAAATAACTATCTATGTTCATGTCTTTGATATTAGCCAGTTCTACTGCTATCGTTAAATTTCTCTCTCCCAGTGATATGCTATTTTGTCTGGTTATATAGTATAGCTAAGACTGTCTTGCTATTGACCAACGAAGTAGCTCATGGATACATTATACTTGTGTTCTTGTTTATATCACAAGTGGAATCTAGCTTACAACATGTGACGAGAAGCATGTTTTATTTTTATGAAAATTTTCCTGATCAATTAAAATGTCATGTTATATCCAGATAAAAAAGTCCACGATGGAGCAACCCTCAATTAGCAAATCGGATGGAAAAGATTGTTACCGACTTCCTGATGCTACTACCAATTCAGTTGCAAAGAAGTTTTTTAGCAAATCTGGTAGAGATTGGTCTGAGCTACCACACGATATGCTAATTTCAATTGCGAAAAAGTTATCAAGTGTAAGTTGTGCTTGCGCAGCTACAGTGTGCAAAAGTTGGAGATCAGTTATCACATGGGCTCCAAAGAAGTTATTGGGTTGTCCAATATTCTTGCACATGCACATGCCATCCTCGTCGAATGAAGTATTCCATTTCATTTCTAACGGTAGGTACAATGTGCCTATTCTAGAAAATTCGGAAGTTTTGAGTATCCAAGATGCTAAATATGGTTGGTTACTCATGACTAGTTGTGGGAAGAACATATTCTTCTTCAATCCTCTCACCACAGAAAAAATCGAGATTCCTCGTTTGCCTCATCACAAAGTCCGCAGCTTGTGCTTCACATCGTTGCCAACTTCATCAAATTGTAGTATTCTTGGAATATATGATTCCATGTCATGCTATGTAATCTACCATATATGCCGAGGTGAGAAGGAATGGACAAAATTAGAGATCGAAGGTTATGTTGGTGGCAATAAACATATCCCGTATAGCAATCCTGTCTTCCACAATGGAATATTCTATTGGATTTGGAGTAGTGGAAATCTTTGCACTTATGATCCGAAGAAGGTGGAATTTCGTTTTCAGCCACGGAGGCCAAGCACGTATGTGCACATGAGCTACTTGTTCGAAAGTGAAGAAAAACTGATGTTTGTGTGGATCGAAAGATATGGAGAACGGGTTACAGTTTATGGATTGGATGAGGCATCTATGGCTTGGAAAAAAGTCAACACTCTTGGTAATAAAATAGTTTTCTTGAGTCGCAATTCAAGTCTAGTAATAGATTGTCTTGAAATGCCAGGTTTTGAAGACATGATATTCTTTAACAAATTTATCGACAACAATAAACCAATTTTCTTCTCTCTGAAGACCGGTGAACTTGGAGTGTATGATGGTGGTCACCATGTAATTCGAGATTTTTGTGACATTCCAGAGTATCAGTTTAAAAGTGCATGGATTAAGCCCAACATCAAACAACACCATGTTCGAGAATTGAATTGGTATGATGTGTAATTTAACATTGGTCAATTATATGGAATACATTGATGTCGTGGACTTTTTGTATGATGCTGCATTGTTGTCTCAGGTTGCAAGAAAATTGGATATTTTTCGTTTCTCGAAACTTTCTTCAAAACCCGCACGTATATCTTAAGCCTGACACGATTCCGATTCCCTTTATATTCAAGTCTTATTGTTGTAAATGGCTGCTATGCGGGGTTCTAGTTTAGCAACTAACAGTACTCTGGTGTTAATTTCCAAAGAATTAATTTTTACCTTTTCAGAAAAATGGGATAGGTAAATTTTTACTTGTGTTTGACTTGATAAAAATCATACTATAGCTATTATAGTAGTTTTTATAGAATTATTTTTTAATCGAAAAAACTAGTAACCGAAGATCTGTAATAGTTTGTAGGGAGTTTTAGCTTGATTATCATACATGATAAATGAGATGCTTTACAAATTGTAAAAACTGAATGAAATTTCAAATTTCGGACTCTCGCTTGTAATGACAGCGTTGTTGATGGCGATCCAGTCAAAGGGTCAGAAAGAGGAAATCCTCTAAAAGGGCCGAGAAGGGAAAATGAAATTTCAAATTTTAGCTTGATTTATTATATTTTGTTTAGTTTGTAGGGAGTAATTGAATGTCAAACCTGTTAAACCTGACAGTTCCACAGATATCTCAGGGAACTTATCCGCAGCTATAAAGCATTTTTAGGCCTCTTGTCTTCCAAACTTTAGAAAGGTAACCTGCCGTTGATGATTAAATTTGCTTTTGGCTTAGGTAGTGCGTTAATAATTGATAAGTGAAAGAAATGTGATACGTCTTTCTGATCGGTCGACCACTTGGACACTATTTTTGTCATTTAAATTTTTTGGTACCAAAATCTACAAAAAAAATTCAAAAGATTTATGGAAATTATAGTAATTAATTGAGATTATAGTTTATTTATATTTCAGGATGGAGAAAAACGTGGAAACAAAATTAAATAGAGAAACGACTGTGTGCGGAACAATTGGAGCAAAAAATGGGTGAAAAGTCCATTTTTTTGGTTCTTATATCTTCTCAAAATAGAAATAACGCAATCAAATAATCCATACGCAAAATAAATCTGTAGACAGATAATAAAACTGAAAAAATAAAAGCTAAAAAGTTGGAGAAAAAGCGTCAAAATTTACACCCTAGATGTTCCAAGGTTTTTGAAAAAAGATTGATTAAGTATTATAGTGTAGGGAAGGAAAAGGTAGAAAAATAAATAAATTTTAAAACAAATTATTAATCATTTCCTTTATTTTTTGATTGATTAAGTATAAAAGTGCATTATCTATTTAACTATGTAATAAACTATATATAACTTGAAATTAGCCGGTTTAATATATTTTATTCGAATCTTCATGTAATACGTACACTATATTTGAAGAAAAAATTATTTTGATTCCAATCGATTCATATAAATTGAACATGAATCAAGATTTTTATGTTTAGAGTTCGTCCAAAGAAGATAAATTGTCACTCAATCAAACCATGTATATGTTTTTTTTTTATGTTTATTGACAAAATCATAGGATATCAAAATAAAATTATGCTAAAAAAGGCCAGAGAATGGCGCCCACGTAGGTTCCGAACACCAAGAAACAGAAAAATTTCGATTTGTAAAAAAAGATTAAAAAAAATTTCCACTCTTCGAGGAATTAAGATCGATTCCGGCTGTCACCATTCAAAATATTTTGCTCCATGCAATGTCAAAATTTCAGTTAGACACCAAATAAGTTTTGTTTATATTTACAGGATGGATAAAAATGAGAGGAAAAAAAAAAACTAAACCTTCATAATCTGTATGGAGTGAAAAGTCGGATTTGTTTAATTCTTATATCTTCAAAATAGAAAAAAAGCCCTTAAGAAGCGAGATTTATTCAGAAAAAATCATACAGGTTCTAGTAAAGGGATGACCATGAAAGATCATAGAAATGTGAATTCGTATGTTTGTTTGTTCGTCCTTGACAATGACCATGATAGATCCTACAGGTTCTAGTCAGATGTTACTTGCCCATGGGAAACCACAGCTGATGTCCTTGTCTTTCAATTGGACGCAAGTATCTATCACATGCATGAATTGAACATTAATTTTACTTCAATTTCGTTCACCTCCTGCTGCTTCTGCGCACTAGCACATTCTTTGGTGCAGTATTCTGTCTTCAGTGCCTTCTATTTGAAGAGCATGTACGTGTTCCTTGCTCTGTTTGCAATTGGAGAAGTTCTCGTCTATGCCACTCAGGTACTTTGTTCTATTGATCCCGCTTCAACTTTGTTTCTATAAAATCGCCGTCGTCCTATTTCTGACTTGCGATATACTTTTGGGTGACGCGCAGAGGGACCTGTTACCTCTCTCCATTGAGTTAAACCAAGTCTGCAACCTCTATCTATCAATTGCCATGTCTACCGTTGCAATTCACATATTTCGTCTTCACCCCTTGTTAGTGTCCTCCAGGTTTTCTTCCTCACTCAAAAAGAACTTTCTCTTGCCTACCAACCAAAATTTTCGAGTCCTTGTTCAACAAAGATTCGAAGGATCTAGTTCAAGTCCATGCTAATTTGCTCTATAAGCTGCACATTGTCGGCATCGTCGATGTCCCCGTTCTCGGTTTCTACTGGCTGCCTACTAAAAGTCAATGTAACTTTGCAGGACCACGTAATCCATCTGTTTTTCTGACCGCTGGCATATGGTTTATAGGTAAAATGTTCAAATCCGAAGAACTACAAGACCTTTTAAGCTCTACTAAACAACACATGAAAGACACGACGACGTTGCTTGAAGAAAAGGCAACAGTAAGAGCACAGTACCGACTTCGGTTTATTTTCCCTGGTGTTTATAGTCTTTATATGGTAAATCTTACCTGATTTCTCTTCACAGATTCCTTTACTATGCAAACTGCAATCTTACGTACGTGTCACACTTCCCGTCAGGCTTAGGGTCTCTTCACATCAGGCTTAGGGACAGTCGGGACGATCTGTTATATAAATGAGCAAAGCAAATATCAAATCCAAAACTTTGAAATTAAGACACATTATATAATAACTAGTTGTTTCACAACTTACATCATATCATTTGTCCATGTCAGAAGTAAGATCCATTTTCACTATCTTGGATCTGCTGGAATTGTTCACTATCTTGGCAGAGACAGGGGTGCTCTGTTATACGAAAGAGCAAATCAGAAAAAATATAATGAACTGGCAAAGATCGAATCAAAAATTGTGAAACTTAAGATGCCTTACGTCAAAATTGATTGGAAAGTCAGTGTCACCCGGAGCAAGAGTAGCATCATCCATCAGCTTGCAAAATGTAGCAGGAGCACTCTGTTTTAGAAAGAGCAAATGAAAACTCTTAGTGAACTATATCTTCACTCAGGGATTGCGTTATAGACAAATTGTTCAAACTCTTAGTGAACCTCGGAGTCATTAGCCGTTGGGAGGGTCGGAGGGTGGACAACACAGGCCTTCTTTTGGTCGGCAAAGTCAAGCTTCATGATCGTCGTATTGCGGAATCCACTAGGACTCTTCACATCAGCAGCAGACGGAACAGGCTTAGCCACGAACAGATCGATCTATTATAGAAATGAGCAAATTAAAACAAATATATAGCTCTAGCAAAGATCAAATCCAAAACTGTAAAACTAAGACAAATTACCTCAGAGTACTCAATTGGCTTGTTCTTGTCATCAAGCAGAGCACTGGGTGATAGCTTGATGATCGCGGTAGTACGGGATCCACCAGGACTCTTCACATCAGCAGTAGATGGAACAGGCTCAGCCACGAACATATCGATCTGTTATAGAAATTAGCAAATTAAAACAAAAATGTATAGCTCTAGCAAAGATCAAATCCAAAACTGTAAAACTAAGACACATTACCTCAGAGTACTCAATTGGCTTGTTCGTGTCATCAAGCAGAGCACTGGGTGATAGCTTGATGATCGCGGAAGTGCGGAATCCTGATGGCTCGAATTTGACACCCTTGGCTCGAACGGATGGCTCAAATTTGACACCCTTGGCTCGATCAGCCGGATCGGGGACACACTTGGGCAGACTCGGGGTGCTCTGTTATAGGAAAAAGCAAATCAGAAAAAATATAATAAACTGGCAAAGATCGAATCAAAAATTGTGAAACTTAAGAAGCCTTACGTCAAAATTGATTGGAAAGTCAGTGTCACCCGGAGCAAGAGTAGCATCATCCATCAGCTTGCAAAACGTAGCAGGAGCACTCTGTTTTAGAAAGAGAAAATGAAAACTCTTAGTGAACTATATCTTCAATCAGGGATTGCGTTATAGACAAATGTTCAAAAGCACACCTCGGAGTCATTAGCCGTTGGGAGGGTCGGAGGGTGGACCGGGCCAAGACAAGACTTCTTGTGGTCAGCAAAGTCAAGGCCATCCAGAAAGTTTTGGCCACAGTGGCAGTGAAGATCTTCCTCCGAATTTATCATCTACAAGCAAAGCAAAACAAAACAGAATCCGAAAATAAAGGGTAAATTACATCTGGCCCCCTCGGGTTTGGTATATTTAACGCTCACCCCCCCGCTATTCTAAAATCGATTAAAAAACCCTTACTGTTTGGAGAAATTATACGATTCAGCCCCTCATGCCGGAAACAAAGCATTTCTCCGGCGAGCAGGTAGTGGAAATGACAAAATTACCCTTAATTAAAAAAATTACAAAAATACCTCTCTCCTCCCCCCCTCCTCCCCCTTCTCTCTCTCTCTCTCCCCTATAAGAACATTCAACCAACAAACCCAGAAATAAAAAATAACCCTAAACCCAATAAAAAGAACCCAAGAATCGGACCTCCCGGAGATTAGTCAACGATCTCCGGAATTTAAGAACACCGGTCGACTATACGGAATCACACCAACCACACTGGGCATTCCAAAAAGCAATCCCAAACACAAACATAACTCTCTCTTTGCAACAAAATTTAAGAACAAAGCACCTTACTTACGTGATTCCAAATTCATCTCTTCTCCCATGTCTATGGCAACCTCCACCCATAGACCAGTGCACCGATGTCTATGGCGACTTCCACCCATAGACCAGTGCGTCTCCACCCTTACACATTAATCAAGTATACATTACTTTTTCTCCCAAAAAAATTGGTTTCAGTTGGGCCTCCACCCTTCCACTGGAATGCCCATCGAGCTGGATCCCGGTGTCCAAATTGGTGACTTAGAAAAAGTAAACTAAAAATTAAAACCAAAATACACTAATTACTCCTCCAACTTCCACGCTTTTAGTCGCTTCCGTCTAGAAAGAAGGATTCCCCAAATTCTCAATCCTAATTCCCGTAGCCGGTCCAACAGGGGGGTGAGGCGGTCAACAATCCTCTCGATCCTGCCCTAGCGGCGCTCCACGACTGGGAGGAGTTCAGGTTCCGGATGAGCAACGTGCAGACGAATATCATATATTCTGATTAATAATTACTTGTAAGGTTTTCGTAGGTTGGATATTTCTAAGATATGCTTTTGTTTAAAACGAAGGAAAAAAACTGTGTTTTTATTTCAGTTTGATTTAGGATGAATAGGATTTTCTTCCGTTTGTGTTTGTTTTAGTTTGGGATCGATGGTTTGTTTGATTGGTGAAGAAGATGAAGTGGTAGGAGAAAGAAGAAGAAATAAATTTTTTGTTTTTTAGTATAAGGGTATAATTGTCATTTCCCGTCTATCCTCGCCGGAGAAATTTGCCGGTTCTGGCATGAGGAGGGAAATCGTATAATTTCTCCAAACTAAGAGGGTTTTTTAATCTATTTACGAAATACAGGGGGGCGAGCGTTAAATATACTAAACTCGAGGGGGCCAGATGTAATTTACCCGAAAATAAATGCAGCCTAGGAAACTAAATCCAAATCGTCCAAAATTAGATACAAAAAGAACCGAAATATGGTTTCGTTAAAGCGTGCAAATCAGAAACTAAATGCAAAATCGAAGCCTAGAAAACTAAATCCAAAACATCGGCAAAGCAAAAGCCTCGTAAAAGCATCTGAAATTATACCTAAAATCTTCGGTAACTACATTCAAAAGCAAGCATCAGCAACTTAAGTCTAAGAAATAAAAGAAGTTGAAGAAATAATACCTTGAAGCGAGTACAGAAAGGGAGAGCGGTTGAGTTCGTTCGCTGGGGTTGCGGTTACTTCTTCTTCTTTATCTTTTTTGTTTGGCGGTTACTTTTTTTCGTTTCGAATGGGTTTCTTCTTAGGAGCTGAGCTGTGACTCTTTTATAGGGAGAGGGAATGATCACCGCGCGGGTTTTTGGTTGTGTTTCAAATTTCCATTGGGATGGGCCGGCTTGTACTGGGCCTTTTAGCACAGTTGAAAGAAAACAAATCACATTGTGATTCCAAGGAGAAAGGACGAGTGAGGGAGGCTTATGGTTTTTTTCTCTCATCTAAGAAGAAGGTTAACTGATAGATTTTAGAGGAGGGGACAATTTGATGTGTTTTAGGCATGAATGGCCGAGTGAATTTATAGGCAAGATAAATGGTCAACTATTAGGTGCATATTTAATTGTGTTAAATATTAATTCCAAAAACTGCCCATAATATAGAAAAGAAAAAGAAAAAAAAAACTGTATCATTCAAAGAGGATTTCACGGCAAATCACTCTCCAAAACGTTAATTGAATTGGGTAACTAATTCCCTGTAATTAATGTTGACAGCGCGATGTTGAGCATGTCCATAATTAAATGCGTTAAATATTGATTAAAAAGAAGGCTATTTTTTCATTTTAAAAAAAATTATGTCTTTTCAATTGCCATGTCCATTTTAAAATGGAAAGCACTTTACCATGGTTCTAGAGTTTCCAGTAGTAGAAAAAATTAATTATACGATGAACGAATCACAAATTAGGAAAATGTTTCGGAAGATCAAATCCAGAAACATGATTGGAGTTTTACTAATTGTGGGTATGGACCGGTGTGTTTTCTTTTCGGAATTAGAATAGTGGAATGTTATATGAAGCCAATGGTTTACTGTTATAGTATTTTAAGTTTGATTTCTTCTATTAAAAAAAAAACAGATATAAAAATAAAAACTTTTTACTTGAATTGCATCAATTCTTAAAATCAAAGTTACGTTACCAACAAATGGTTAGATTAATCAAAGAAAAAAGAAAAGAAAAATAAGGACTTTGAGTCTTTAGAACTGAATGATATGTATTTGGTGCCGAGTGACCATTTGGTCCAGTGGCATTGTTCCCACTCATGTGGGGTGAAGTCCAGGGTTCGACTCCTGGCATGGACATTTCTGATCTAATAGAATAGAATTTAGAATAGTATCTCAAAAAAAAAAATATATATGTATTTGGTTACCAACAGATGATTAGATTAACCAAAGAAAAAGAAAAGAAAGATAACGACTTTGATTCTTTAGAACTGAATGATAAGTATTTGTTTAATTTTTTTATTATAGATTTTACCAGGCTCCAAATAAAAATGGTGAAATTATACCACCCAGTATGAATACGTGTACTTAAAAAAGAAGAAGTTAAATCTGGATGTATCTCTTTGATATCAAACAAACTACAAGGAACATTATGAACTTTTCCACCGAGACCCGGGAAGCCGCCGTGGAGGCAATAGCGAAGGCACATCGGAGAAGAGCCGACCCGTCGTTCTCGGGCGCCTTTTTCGCGAAGCTCTTCTACTCCCGCCTCCCTTGCCTTTCTCCTCCGTCGCTCCCTTCAAGGTTCCTCTCTCTATCTCTCTCTCTCTCTCTCCAAATCCCAGTGTCGTATCTCTTTGTTAATTCTCTTTGTTCATCTTTTTTGCGGTTATTAGGGTTTAGGATTTGAAGATCGAAGGCCTGGGTGAATGTTACCTCCTCAGCTTCACTGCTCATCTGTCGAGGCAGTCCACCTTCCAGTGAGTTCTCGTTTGGATGGTGTGGCCGATGTATCGTAACGGTAGTTAGTTGGTTAGTTTGGTTAGAGAACCAATTATCGTTTCACTTAGATGATGATTGGCTTCGAGCTCGGAGCAATTCTTCTGTGCTTTAGAGATGTTTTGTTACAGTTACAAAAGATTTGTGTTCCTGGGGAACTGGATTTGTTGTTCTAAACTTCTATGATATGACTGTTGCCTAGTCACTTTCAGGAATTTCTATCTCTGTACGTAGCAGCGTAGCGTATTCAGGTGTCTCCGACCACCTTACTTTCCGAATGGATATTCAAAAGAGTAGCTCGCTTGCTGTGTATGGTTATTCAATTTCTCGGACACGCTTGCAAGTGTGGCAGCTGCTAGTGTGAGTGAACTATGAGACCCGTAAGAAGGTTAGTTTAGTGTACTTACCGCCACCGTAAGAAGTGTTGTTTCTTTTATCTGTCATCTCATTAGATAAATCTTTAAGAACCTCGAATATGTACTTACCGCCACCGTAATCTGCTTGTCTTTCCATCAGATCTCGTGATCTAGTTGCTTCTGGAAACTAATTTCATATCCTCTCGCGAGTGTACTGCAAGTAAATTGCTTGTCTAAAGTCCTACCTACTAGGCAGAGGATTGTACAGTGATTGCCTGGCCTGATTCTTTTTACCTTTGTTTGATGTTAGAACCATGCACCTCGTGGATTCTAATATGCAAGGTGGAACCGTGTTCACTCCGCTTGTCTTTCAATATAACTTTGTTCCTTTTTTCTTCTTCTTCTTTTGCTTGTGCTCATTGATTGCAGGGAGTAAGAGAGCAGATGCTCATCCAAATTCAACAACTGATGAGATAGGCAAAACAACTTGGCATCAAAGCTGCTGCAGCTGCTCCTAGACCCAAGTCCGGGTAACAAGTTGGTGCATTACCATCTTGTTAGTATATATATGTCCTAGAGACAATTGTAATAAGGATATTATATACGATCATATTCAGTTGTAATATTAATTTGATTAATAATATTTGGCATTACATAAAATGAATATATTGTTTGATTGTTTGCATATACTCATATTTATGTTCCCATGAACTTATGTTGTTATTGAGAATGTGAGATCTCAGATAATAGTAAACATAGTTCTTAAATAGCCCCAATCAATAATCATCGAGAATGGGATATCGGTGATACAATGGAGATTGGTGTGTGATCTGCATCATATTCTTAGAGGATGTAGTGGTTCTCACAACTACGAGATACTAGGTATTTCATGATGGATGCACAGATACTTTGGAGAGTATTGGTATACCCGACCGAGAAACCGTTTGGTGTATTCTATTTACGTGTCTACGATGATATCGGTTTGTGGAGTAGTGAAGTAGTCCTTTGACTTGAGGTCAATACGCACGACATGTACGGAGTGGTGGACCTAAACCATGACCGACGCTTGCACTCCTAACGGAGTAGATATGGCATGTGTTAGGCACATCACGAAGTATATGTGCGTGGTAGTTGAGCCAAGAATAGGATTCATTCCTCGAATAGACTTGGAGAGAATACTTGTCTTCTCATAGCTAATTGGATCAATAGTCATTGGCCAATGCACGTCACTTTTAGAATGGTGTCTAAAAGTGACAACATGATCAATTAGCAGGATGAGATAATATGATTAAGTCATTAGAACAGACACGTAATCATGTTCTAGACTTAATCAAGTATTCGTGAATGAAAGGACCGTACCACTATGAGCTTCACATTACAGGTAGTTGCAGTATCCTCGCAACGTACCTTATATATTGAGATAGTCTGGTTTATTGTCTAGGGTTAGACTAAGACCGTTAGTTTGACTAAGCGCTCGATATATAAGGGCCTATGGGTCACACAACACTAGTATTAGTTACGAATTAAAGTTGGATAAATTAAATATTGATTTGATCAAGGATATTTAATTTATAGAGAAATGTTGAAATTCTATTAGATAGAATTATATTTAAAATAAATGGGATTTAATTAAATATAATATAATATATGTATATTTAATTAAATTAGATTTAATTAAATAGTACATATAGAATTATATTTAAATAAATGAGATTTAATTAAATATAATATATGTATATTTAATTAAAATTGTCCTAGCAAATTCTTCGAAAATATCAACTAGTATAGTTCGTAGATTATTTACTACGTGGATACCATAGTAGAGGAATTGCTCAACGACAGAGATTTGGTCACGAAGAATTTCAAGCATCAAATCACTGTGAGCTATCTCTGACTATTTAATTATCGCAAATTAAATTATGTAATTTATATACTAGTCATGTCAGATTAATTTTGTTGGTTAAAATTTAGAATTTTAAATTCCGCTGCGTTATACTTTGAGTATATTTTTCGTAAAAATCTAACACATCTAACCAATGGAAGCTCCTCCAATTGCTCGTCCTAGACCTAAGTCCTATGAATTATAGGTTATTTTTGTTCACATTGGAAATCAAACATACTCATGCATAGCATTTTTTCTGGAATATACGTCGGCCTTATACTCAGGAGGTAAGTGGATTACCATGCCTTGGTATAGTTGAATGTTCTGAAGCTCCTGCCTATTATTCAAGCACCAGAGCTGCTAGTTTATGCATCTTTTGATTGTTACTGCTCTGACAGTAAATTTACTTTTATGGGTTCTGCTTATTGAGTGTCTTCTTTTATTGTGAAGCATCGTGAGCTTACTGATGGTGTAATGTATGTATGTCAGGCCCATTGGAGCTGAGGTTTACTTGCGACGAAATAATCTCCGATAAATTTTCCTGTGGATGCCAAAAGTAAATTGTAGCACTGTTGTATGTCGAATTCGGTTGAAATGAGCAGACCCCGTACTACTTCGTCTACTGTGGCTACCATAGAATTAGATTGTACACTTTACATTCAGATCAAATGAAGAAATGAGCAGGGAGTATTTAAACTTCCAAGAATTAGGTGCAGGAACATAACAATACCCTCCTCGAAACCTTGTACCAACTTTCTAAAATCTTCTCAATAGATAGAAGGATGGACTTCCCGGTAATTTGTCAGTATAAGCTTGCCTTCCGTAGAAGAGGGCCACATGCGAGATAGTGGAAGCAATGGTAGCAAAGCGAAATCCATAGGTGAGGGCGAAGAATGTGCTCGAATGGATCCGCCCTTGCTCTTTATATTTTGCTTCCTCGAGTTGAAACTTGTCTTCGGTAATTGCATTTATATCATATATGCTTGACCTGCGGCTGTAAACAGGTGGTGTGATGAGAATATTGGGAATTTGCTTGCATCGTACAGGTCTGCTCCCCAGTAAAGCAATCGGAATTGTGGCATAAATGATCAACGCATAGCCGACGATGATATTTACTATGGAAAAAAGGGTTGATGATTCCCGTCGCATGTATATTCTTCTGCCATGGAGGAAAGGTTCCAACAAGCTGTCAAACGTAGCTGCTGGTCTTAGTTAGAGTCCGTATCACCTGGTCGACCATGATTCCCTCTCATGTATATAGCATATCTTACCTCGTTTACTGTTTTTCTTAGTTTTCTTCTTTTATTTTCATGTAAATAGTTTTCTCATACTATTCCCAGTTTTTCTTATTCTTATTTGTTCTACTTGATGAAATATTTATTTAGTAGTATGAGAAAATTTATGATAAATATATCTAATTAATAAACTTGAGAAGGAATTTATATAACTCAAAATTTTAATAAGAGTAGTAGAGAATTAAGATTGTAATATGTAAAATTTAAAGAATAATAGATGGTAATACTAGAGTTGAATTTCTTTTGAATTTATTAGAAAATAAATAAAATACAAACTATAAATAAACGAGTATTAAAACAATAACAAAAAAAATAATATAAATTATTGTTGATGCAGGTGCTAATGTCAACTGCTAATGCAGGCAATGACATCAACTTCCCCTCCCCAATTTCCAAAATTTCTCCCCCTCCCCCCTTTTCTTAATGTTTTTTAGGGTAAATTATATCTGGCCCTTCTGGTTTGGCATATTTAACGTTGATCTCCTTGTAATTCACAAATAAATTAAAAAATTCCTTCAGTTTGAACAATTTATACCATTCAGTCCCTCACGCCAGAATTGGAGTATGTTTCTGGCGAAGAGGTAGGGAAAATAACAGAAATACCCTTATACTAAAAAACATAAAAATTCCTCTTCCTCCTTCCTCTTCCTCCTTCATCTTCCTCTTCCTCCTACTCCTCCCTCCGCCTCCACTCTTCCTCCACCTTCCTCCTCCGCTCTTCCTCCCCCTTCTCTTCCTCCCTCCTCCTCTTCCCCGACCCCGTCCCACCAACAACCGAGATCTTACCGAAATTTGAACTTCCGGGGCAAGAGCGCAACACATCATTGGAATTGCGAACTTTTTCCACTAATCAATCTTCTATTCTTCATAATGCTCTACTTGACACAATGATCTTCGAATAAATAGATTTTTACATATATTATTCTTGCGGTTATAAAAATTGAATTTATTTTTAACAATTAAAAAAATCATATATTTGAAACATTTATGTACAAATTATTTAGTATTGGTATATTTTGATAAAAAAATTTTGTTTCAAGTGCATACGTTTGTAACTTACTTAAATATTAATTTCAATCATATTTTTGATGTTATTATACTCCAAATTTAGAAAAATCATAAATGAAAAAATTGTATACATATGTCTCACTTTCGCAAACATAATTTGAATCAATTTAATTTGACTCTCAATAAAGAGTTGTGAGTTTTTTAACTTAAGCTCGTATTTGTAACTCGACTGACCATTGACTTCAAACATATTTTTTGCATTCTTACACTCCAAATTTTAGAAATCATATTCTCAGAAATTGTACACATATGTTTTATCTTCACAAATCAGTTTCAATTAACTTAATTAAACTTTTGAATAAAAAAAGTTGGCTTCCAAATGAAAATTTGTGCTCGTAATTTGTTTTTTAATAATAATTTTATTATTTAAAACAATTTTAATATTAAAAAAATAATATTAGTAGTTCGTTCTCTAATAATAATTTTTGTTATTTAACATAAACAAAAATAATAATAGATAACTTTTACGTTTAGGTTATTGGCTCTGAATTTTCTCCGATTTGATATGATAGTACATGAAATGTGTGTGTGTTTAATGTTTAAACGAGGTCTAAGAAACTATTAAGAGTATGCTTTTTATGCTATCAGTTGACAGTATAAAAGTTGATCTTATGTTACCAAATTAATTTGTGATGCTAATGTTGGTTTTGTGCATTGAAGTTCAATTTATGTCTTTCCAGAGTCAACAGACAATCGATCGGAGTTGTGGAACCTGCGGATGCTGAATGGCTGGAAAGACTGTCTAAGTTGATGATTCCTGAAAAATACAAAAAAATCTGCAAGGATGCATGTGAAAATGAGAAGATTCCAGCGAGGACGGAGACGGCATCCGGACTTGATTTACTATGTCCTTGTTGTGCTATGACAGAAGAGACGATGATACATTGTTTGAGGCGATGCCCTCATGCTGTCGAAGTATGGTCTACGAACTCGTTGTGGTCGCGTGTAGGTATGGTATCTTCAACTTTGAAGGAGTTCTTATGTGCTGTGACAAGGGTCCTGAACAATGACAAGGACCTATCCTTGTTTGTGTTGATCTGTTGGTGTCTTTGGGAAGCAAGAAATGATTATGTACAGCATCGTACAGTCCCAAACCCAGCTGATATCCTGAAAAATGCCCTGCTATATTGCTCGAAAAGGCCTCCCGTTGGGTAAGGGATAAATTTCTGCGTCCATTGATTGAAGACATGGACGCGCGTGGACCTAGTCAGTGGAAGCAACCGCCGAAGGGATGGCTGAAGATGAACGTGGAAGTGTACGTGTCAGGGCCTATGATGGCAATGGTTGCAATGGTCAGGGATGACAATGGCCGCTTTTTGGCTGCAGTCTCAGAGTTAACTGAGTGTGCTCGAGGTGATCTACTGCTTGCGCAATCCATAGCACTAATTATGGCGTTAAAATGGGCTGAAAATCGTGCCATGATACATCATCAGAAGTTGATCATCGGGCTGTCTTCATGGCGGTTAGTGGTTGTCTTGAACTTCCTGCCGTAGCTACACTTTTGGGGCCACAGTTACGCAACCTGCTCAAGCACTGTCGTCTTCTTTCATCCCGCTTTCCGACCCTGCAATATGCCGATGTCATCCCTGAAGATAATAGGCTGGCTTACGGCTTGGCCAGTTTAGCAGCATGCCAGGAATGCGAGGGATCATGGATTGCACCGGATGTTCCAGAGTGGTTGCAAGAGGCGATAATAGCGGATGCCTCAGTAGTCGGGATTAGAAGCGATATTCTGCTGCAAGATTTGTCACCTGCTGCAGAATTTGTGACAAGGGATGAAATCTTCTGCAATTGGCATTTTTGTCAACTTTCATAAATAACATAATACACTACAAGTATCACTATGAACTTCAGACAAATTAGGATTATGCATTATTATGATGACATTTTACTAATTAGGATTGATGATACTTGGCACCACAAAATATACAAATTCTTGTTGCAACTTGTGGTTGGCGCCAAGAACATCAATTGCTTAAAAATTGCAGAGAGAGTTCCTCAATTCATGGATTAAAACCAAACCTCTCCTTAAACAACACACTCAGGCTAAGCAAATCAAACTCATTTTAATAGTTGATTGATAATTGGCCTATGAGCTTTCTTATCCTGACGACGTAAAATTTGCACCAGGTTGTTTAGTTTGACATGGTCAACGATCACATAGTTAAACATCATCACAAATTACTGGTCTCTGAGATTACTTTTGTTTCTATATTTTTTTTTCGACATACGAATGGTGGCTGCTTCCGGATGGCCATATTTTTATCTTGGAAAAAATTTCACAAATTCCTAAAATTAGATGTAATATACTGATTCATTTCCTTTATACGCTTTTTTACCTGATTGTTTCAAAATCTAACACATTGATTTCTGGCTTAATTTTTTATTCCCCCAAGTTTCAAAAAAATTGTTGAGTTCCATCGGCAGTAGTTGTAATTTTCTTGAAAGTTGAGAGCTTTTGATGTTGGTTTCAAGGGAATGTACGAAAAGTTTCGTTCTAGCTATGGAAGTTGGGCCCTTGCTTTAAGAGATGGATTCAAGTATTTATAGAAAATCATATAGAAAATTTAATAGCTGAAGAAAAATAATAGCAAAATATAATAGAAGCTTTCCTTGTTTATAGAATTGCCTATTATTCTCCAAGACCATTAACCAATCTAAATGGTGTTCGAATGAAGAAATTTCCCAACTGATTCATCGTGGGCCTGAAGGCGCATTTAGATAGATCATATGCTATATAATTCCCAACTCAAAAGTTTTTCTCCTGAGCCCACCTTTTTTCTACGTTTTCTTTTGTTTGCCAGCTATTTGGTTATTGGCGCCCAAATACTTTTTCTGTTAAAACTCTTAACGACCAATCTCACGAAGAAGCAAGAAAATGGAAGAAGACAGTGGGTCCCAGTGGAAGAAATTAAGATGATCAAAATGTTGGGTTTTCTAGGGAACGAACAAAAATTGCAGACTTCCTTGACTACCAAGAGAAATTTGGTCGAAAGTTGACAGCTTTTGAGGTGGGTTTCATGGAAATGTTCATAAAGCTCTCAACTTTCAAGAAAATTACAACTACTACCGATGGAACTCAACAATTTTTTTGAAAGTTGGGGGAATAAAAAATTGAGCCAGAAATCAATGTGTTAGATTTTGAAAGAATCAGGTAAAAAAGCGTATAAAGGAAATGAATCAATATATTATATCTAATTTTAGGAACTTGTGAAATTTTTTCCAAGATAAAAATATTGTTGGGTCGTCGGATGGTGTGTACTTGATTAGGATCGGACTATAGTCGAGGCAAGTGTTGGACACTTTCTCTGTAAGACGAGATTGCCCCGTATATTTCAGTGCACCACGGGCTACGACAATCATTCCCAAGATACAATGACTATTTGGACACTTTCTCATAATCGTTATATAAAATTCGATTCTCAGGTATGCAGTGTTCCTATTCTCAAAGCAGCATGAAGAATTAGTTGGAATTTATGCTTCTCAGCTTGCACGGGAACGTTGTGTTGACCTCTTTGTGCACATGATGTAGCTAAGGCTAAATAGCAGATATCTGATATTTAAGTTTGTTTTCACTATGTTATACTCTTGATCTGGTTTTATCTTTTTAATAAAAGAAGATACTTTGGTTGATTGAGGATGTCAGAAAGTACATTAGTGAAGGAAAGCATGTTGAACTAGGATCTGCATTTACTTCTTAACTCTGATAAGCACTAGAGAGATGTAAATTTTGGAAGTTAAAAGGGCAACTCTCGTATAATGATTGTATCGATCCGGTAGGACTGTCATTGGTAAGGAGTTCATAGTATTGTGGACATAACATTGTAGAGGCCTTTAAGCTTTCTTTGATCGCTCATGGTTGCATTGTTTGCATGGTCAACTGGAGAAGGATTGCGAATTCATTTTGACATTGGAAAAGCATGTTTAATGTCAATATTATGCACTCTTTTGCCTTTTGCTTGCTACAGTGTGCATGTCAAGTACAAACTCTTCTTGTCAGCCATGGAGTACTTGCCATTTTCTTCACTTGATGATTCAAAGGGAAGTTTTGAAGAAATTGTTGAAAGGTACCAACCAGTTGGTGACGCATGCATTTTCTGCTCTCTGGATGGACATAGAAAATGATCAATAGAATATGCATGCATAATGGGATTTAGTTTCTTGCTGCTTGACTACGGTTTTGTCAAGATCTCGTGAGACAAGAGCTGTCAAGTATGATCAATCATAAGAGATTGCGGAGCAACGTGTGCAGAGTCTTGAAAAGGCCACGGTCATCCAGTGGCTCTGCTTTACACCACCGTCAATAATTAACAGTGTCAACGACGTCAGTGCCAGATTTCCAATCTTCTTCAGAGGGATCGCTTTTTTTTTCTTCTTAAAGTTTTGAAATTCAATACCTCGTCATTTTTTTACCATTTGAACCGACGTTCATCGAACCACAGAATTGGTTTGTTTTTTAAATTTTCCATTGGCTGAACAATGAATCGAACTACAACTAAAAGCACAACCACAAAGAGGCCTTATACTAATTCTTAAAGGTATACATCAGTAGATGAAGTCAAACGTAGCCATACAAGAAAATTTTCCTAAACCACAACCTAATGATCCAACTGTTAAAGCTAGTACTTCCTACACCTCCAAGCTGATACCGAGAAGAGATGCCGATCTTGCCAGCAGACAACGACACCCCCGTGTTCTTCCTTAATCCGGTATCCGTCGCAGCCATAACTTTGCAGCAAACAATTTGCCTGCAACATGCCGTAGTAGGGCAGGCTTCCAAACCCGGAAAATTCGAGCCTTTGCATCCATTTCTCGAGCTTTTCGTGTCTCTCCTTCCGCTCAGGCCCCTCACAGGCTATAATGTTCTTGATTTCTTCACCAAACAGCATCTTCTCGACCTTGAATCTGTCCGTCGAAGTTCTGGGCACGGTAGATTCCAGACAGTCGAAGAGAGCTGCATAAGAATACAATGCCTCCGATAGTCTTTCCATGAGGGTCGATCCGTTGTGGTTAGAGTCTTGTTCGGTCACCACCATGAGCTTCGGTGCCAAGCTCCAGAGTGTGTTAAGAAGGTAATCCATCTTAACTGAAGCTGGTGAAGACAATGGGGATGAAGAGGCCGAGTCCGGACTGCGGCTATATCCATTTACCATATTCTTCTCAAGCAACTCGGGGGCCAAAAATGGATGTAACTGAAGGACCGAACTAATCGCTAGAGCCTCCCCAGTTTTAACCCGCAACTTCTCCACGTCAAGGTTCTCCAACTTGCCAACAACGGGATTGAATTGAAACGGGATATCCAATTTCTCGGCCTCCTCAATCAGCTCACGAGCCATTTGATCCAACACCTCTTTCTGCTGATGAATCCCCGTGATTCTCAAATGTGGCGGTCCCTCAGGCCGTGCACTAAACAACCGAATCAGAGCAATCCACTGTGCTGGTTCGCCAGCGTGTAGATCAATTACATGTACCATCTTTTCCCCTTCCATGGCCTCAATAATAGCCTGGTTGGTCAGCACAAAAGCTACTTTCAAGAACGGGAACATTTCATAAAACAACTTCCGCACTAGTATCTCATCCGAGACCGAGGCTAGTCTAGTGCCATTAAGAGCCCTACTAATACCCGGCCACGCGTTAATGATCCGGTGAGCGAGCGCCTCAGCAAAATAGGCCGCAATACGCTGCATAGTATCGCCATCCGCAGAGGCCAACAGGGAGATCTGCCCAAGAGCAATCTCAGCATTCTCGAGGTTACCTGAGGCCACATGGTTAGCACAAGTGAGCAACAAATGGATGAGATACAAGCCCCTCTCCTCGGATTTGAGCTCTCGAACACACGGATACGGCGATCCTCCACCAGGTGACATCATAGAGAAAAACTGGAGCGGTGAAGATGTAGCAGATGATGAGCCATCATCTTGATACATTGGCAATCACCACAAGAACAATTTTCAACCTACAAACAAAACCACGAACTACAACAACTCGAAGCAAAAACTAAACTTGAGTGGGAATTAAGCACCTAAGAGATTGAAATCTTCACTAATGGCAGGGAAGGTGTCAAATTTACAGCAAAAATTCCCAGAATCAAATTATGGAATAAGAAACAGAGTAATAGCCAAACTAGGAAAGAAGTAGCTACCCACTAAGACAGAGTAACCAAGCAAGCAAATAAATAGACAGCAATCTCAAGTAGGAACAGGTTCTGGATGGATTCAGCTAAATTTTATCACAAACTACAGATAAAATGGGGAAAAAGTGCTTCAAGTGGCCAGAGGAAGAATGGAGAATGGAATGAGAGAGTGAAGGAGCTAAGCCAAGCAAAACCAAGATGAAATTTCAAATCCTTTTTGGGTCTTATTAATCTAGGAGTGGATCAGAAAACCCAAAAACGAAATCCAACGAAACTTTCTAAAGATCTCAACTTTTAAGCTCCAAGATGTTCTGGCTTTCTGGGATTTTGCTCTGTTTTTGTCGCGGGAATGAAAAATAAGTCAATTGGTACATTAAGACTCTAACCTTTTGTCTCTATTTCTTCTATAGGGCTGCCTATTTGTCTCCTTGTGGCTTTGTTGCCTTCCCTCTTCTCTCTTCTTTTCAAGTGGGAATTTGGAATTTCATCGTTTCATGGGAATATGAGCGTTTTTTTTGTCTTTTTTTTTGTTATTTTTCTTTTGAATATTTACTAAAACTAATTTATATTAGATAAAACCGTGAAACTATATTCTTTACACCTTAATAAATTAGAATAATTTACTTGATAGTTTTCAAAAAAAATTAATAATTTTTTTTTGTCAGGAGATGGGACTCTTATTTCTCATTGCAATTAGTTTGGATTTTCCTCTTTCTCTACAAGGGTTCTCTTGTCTTTTTTGTCCAATTCCCTCTCTTTCTAAAACTTCCACTTTATGGCGTTTTGTCTTGACGTTAGGTGGAGAGGAATCACATTGGCCTTTTGCAAAACATTTCAATATTCCCAAAGGGTGGAAAAGTCCAAATATGCCGCCTAACCAGAACAAACGTTGCTTCACCTCCCTGTCTTTTTTTTTTCTCTCTTTTTGAGTCTTGTTTGTGAATTTCTCAAATTCGAATATTATTGGATCTATTTAAAAAATCATTTTGTTAGCTATATATCTTTCATGGATAACTCTTGGATCAAAGATTTATTTAAGTGAAATTTAATCTTCTACAAATTAAAAAGAAATGGAGTTTGAAGTGTACGTGAGAATTGCAAGGAAATTAGAGATATGCTTCCAAAAACTCGGATCCTCCTTTTGTTTTCTCTGATGAAAGGCAATGACCATAAAATTGGTTCTATCTTGTTATGTTAGGACAAAGGGACGAGGACGTTGGGGATGCTTCCAAATGCTAAGTGGCGCTTTTTCGAACTCCAATTACTATCTAAAGACATATGGATAACTGATGATGGGTCATATTTTTATTAAAAGTTTCAAGTCTGACTTCTGTTTTGTAATTATGTTAAATTTAATTAAAAACTAATATCATTTTTTATTTAATTCGGATCAAATATAAATTAGTCTATTTTGTATTAGTTTTTAAAATCATAAAGTCAATATATCAAAATTCGATCAGTTCCAGTTAAAATCAATGACGAATTGCAAGTACCCGTGAAAATAATAATTTTTCTTATAATAAAAAAGAGAAAAGAATAATCTTGATATTATCAAAACCAAAAAACTTAGGATAAATTCAAAATCATCCCTTGGTTGGTTGGTCGGTTCAAAGCAAAGTTAACATGGAAGAAGAGCTTGGAATCACGTCCAAGTTTGTACATTTAACCAAGATTGCACATCAATTTCCAATGGAATTTGACAGGTTTTAACCAAGGTTTTAAAAAATACAGTTCGACTGGTGGCCCGACCGATTGGACCATGTTTCGGACACAATTCCAGTTTGTTTCTATGATAAAAATGGATTTTGGTCCGATCAGAGGATTTCCGGTCAGACCAGACATATCAACCAAAAATCTGGTCAGACCGAATGGTTCAACCAAAAATTTGTGTATATATATTATTTTTTACTCCACATAATCTATTTATTTATATACTTATATAAATTTCAAGAAATTATACTAAAATAAGAAGGAAAAAATGTATGGTCGAACCAGATATATGACCGATCCAACCGGTCGAACTAAAAACGGATCCATTTCCGAGTCAACATCCGGGTTGTTTTTCAAAACTTTGGTTTTAAGTAACATACATGGAAAAAACTTGTGGGGAGCGTCTAACACAGTGAATCGCCAAGGGAATTTCCTCACACAGTGGATGAATGTGGACACATATTATCAAAAGTGAGCCTTGGAAATCTAAAGTTCAATTATATCAGAGTCTTTTTTATATTATCTGCTATTTTCATATTTATTGTATAGATTAATTCAAATTAGAATCAAATACAAGTTTTGAAATATGTCAGTTTTTCCAATAAATATTTAACACTTGTATTTTTAAAATTTGAACTTGACGCTTATCAAATAAGAACAATCTCAAGAACATTGATATTTGAGTTTTTGCATTTTCTTTTCAAAATTTTACTTTGCTACATGTATGAAAATTTATTATTTTGCAATTCAATTTTTTTTGTCTAAATAATAAATCTTAACTAACTGGTAAATAAGTGACATTACTACTTAACTTATTTTATATGTCATATTACATCACCATATATATATATATATATATATATATGTATATATGTATATATATATTTAGCGTCTCTTAATATATTTAACTGCAGAAAAAATGTCCTAACTAAAGAGGGCAGGATTTACGTGTAATGTGGATTTGGAGAGGGAGAATAGTGAAAGCTTACAATAGCCTCTGACTTGCTATATTTAACTGCAGAAAAAATGTTATTATTTGTCGTCATATTTGTGATGAGCATTACAACGTTTAATTAAACTCATTAAAAATTATTAAATTTAATATATCAACTTATGATTTTGATATTATTGTCGCATAGTGGTGACCATGTGAATTGGCCGTCCTTGACTTCATGCTTTGTTAGTTTATGGGAGACAAGCTAATAAAACACGCATGTAATTGCCCATTAAGGTTATTTTTTCTTCGTTGTAAGATGTGGTTCCAAATTGGTGAATTTTCATAATACCTACCATATGACCTTTTTTTAAGAAGAAAACACATGACCTATATAAAAAAAAAAAACTCAAAGTTAGTAGACATTTGTTGCAAATGTCGGTCGGAAATTGTCACCACCATGAATTCAGAGAACCTATGTCACCAAAATAAATCGATCGAAAGCTAATCTAAAAAGTGTCAATCCTTTCAACCGAAAAAATTGTCAAATCGTATAGTAAAAAAAGTAGAATCTTTCTTGAAATTAATTCAGTTAGTTGAGTAGTTAGTCAAAAAATTTACGTAATGTGCCCAGAATTTTAAGGATTGCACGATTTTTTGTGTTTTAAAAGTCATATATCTTGTTAGACCAACTGACATTTTAAAATGATGACTAAATGGATGTTCTACACTTACAATCAGAATCAACATGCTTGACACTAGTGATTATCCAACAATTAGGAATAGATGTGTACAGTCGGGTTACAAACTTACTAGTTAAGGTGGTTAATTCCGATTACAAGAAAGTTATGGTGGTCCCTCCGCATTAATATGCTCAATAGTTAAAACTATTGTCAGTATTTAAAATTTATGGTAGATCCAACAAGATTAACTTCAAACAGAAGTCATTGAATGTCATTAGACATGTTAATTCAGTCTACAAGTGTCATCACTGTGAAACTTGAATAGCAAGGTATACCCGTTGTTGGGGTGCCAGGAAATAGTGAACAAGCTGCACTTGGCCAACATAATTTATAGCATCACCTGTGTGAAAAACCCAGAGAATTCTGATAATTTTTATATCAAAAGATACATTGTTTTAAGGTGGGTTGCATTTGCAAATTCTACTCTTTCACTTGAGGTCGTTCCAGTTATAATGAAACCCACAAAACTCAAAAAATGATATGCAGATGGATAATATGATCAAATCAAACATAAGCATTCCTCATTTTTTGAAGCAATCAAACAAGAGAAGGTCAGTTTGCAAAATGAATTCTATAAAGTTAAATGAATTTCTTTATGAACCAAACATAGCGTAAAAGAACGCAACTTCCTATTCTAAGCGAATAATATACAGAAGGAAAAAAATGGGAAATAGAATTGCAGAGCTCTGCATTGCCAAAAGTGTCAGGCTTACCAGGTTAAAACCACATACTGACCAAGCTCGAATGGCAGTTCTACTCCGCGTTTTCCAGAACAACTTCACTTGGGTCAAAAATCAAACAGAGTTCGACCCAGCATCACCTGTCGAAAGTCAATTTCAACGACAACATGTTGATAAAAAACGAGGCAGAAGCATTGTCTAAAAGTTCGCAGCTCGATGGCCGTGTTGGTTTTAGAAAGGAAAAACAAAACAAGACCTATGATCACGTTATTATAAACCACGCAAGTATAGTGTGCCAGGTGCAAGAGTTTAGAGCTCACCGTTAGTAGATTGTTCTCTGAGTCGAGCAAGGGCTACTGCAATTTGTGTGCCAACTAGAGCATTGTTCTTAACCAGTGCGATGTCTGGAAAGTCGGTTAAGAAAATGCTCTCTAACCGGAAAAGATTCAAAATTGCTTTGAAATCAACGTTATAATTGGGACTTGTCACCCAAAAGAAAGGATACTTGATGCCAGTGAGGCTCCTCCAGTGAGTTCATTCACCCTTTTAAGCAAGAAAGGAGTTTCCGCATTGCCGGTTATTTTCTTCTCCCTGAGGAACACAAATTTTGATCCTAATAATTCACCAAGCTACCAGGGAAAAAGAAACTAGAGCTCCTTGAGCCAAAAAGCATAACAACCTGGCTTCTTGGAGGGCTGTTTGTATGGCAGACTCGATAATGCCTCCGGACGCTGCGTGCTCTTTTGGAATTGGGACTGCAATCAGAACCCCTCCCAGCTTAAACCTCATGGATGCATCTGCCTCCGCAGATGGAGAAAAGAGACCAAACGTGAGTGCACCCATTTATTAGATCCATATATCATGGAGCAAATTATAGAACGACATTTCCATTTACCTATTAGACGAGCGCCATCCTCTGGACTGTCAACACGACAAGGTACCTGCATTTCGGAATGGTTAGATTGTTTAATTTCAATTTCTTTCGCATTCCAGCCAAGGATATGAACAGAATCAAGAATCCTAGTTTGTACGTAAAAACTGATACCTTGCAGCCGCTTGTTTCAATGAAAAAAGCGGGGAATTCGTTGGTCTTGTAAGCAGCGACACAGACTCCTTGAGTTTCCTGCAAAAGTGACCAAATGTAAATCACCTAAATCTACATGAAAAGGCCAATATACTTCCATAATATCTGGTGCAAAGGAAGGAACAAGCAAATACCAAATATTCAAGCGTCCTGGGAATATCCAGAATAGACTTCACTCCAGCAGAGATTACTGCCACTGGGGTCCTGCCCAGCTCGGTGAGATCTGAGGACACGTCCATTGCTGCAAAGAAGAAAAGAATGTTAAGAACAGAAAATTAAACTTGCAATATGATTTGTTTAATCTGGAGAAGGAAAAAGATGTAGCTCATTTAATCGCAACAACAAGCTCCACTGTTAGCTGCGAATAATACAAGAAATATTCTATTCTTGAAGTACTCTTGATTTCGTTGCATGTTGACCCTAATAAGACATTGATTTCAGATTTGAGGGAGGAAAGTGGGGAAGGAGGGGAATGCGAAGGAGGTTGGAGATTGAGCAGCTAAGGTGGGTTAAGTAGTTGAAAAGTAACAGTTCTTGGATAGAATACAGGGACAACCAACTCAGTTTTGCAGCAACACTTAAAAGTGGTCAACATGGTACAACAAAAGTAAGACCAAGTTCAAGTAAAGGACACGGTCAACCACGATACAGCTGGATTGCCTGTCTTCAAATACTTTCTGAGCAAAAAAGCAGACAAGGTAGCGAGACTTACTATCCTGGCCATTTCTGTGAACCCCTCCGATTCCTCCAGTAACAAAGACCGGAATCCCAACCTGAACTTTATTTCATGAGAATATTTGTACACCCACATCAAGGCCACAAATATGACAAGAAAGCAAAAAAGGAGGAAAAAGGAGTCACCAACGAGGCAAAGAACATGGTGGATGACACAGTAGTTGCACCGTTGCCTTTGCTTGCAATCTGATTAGGAAGTAGATACGAATCACAAATCAGTTAGTACAAGCTCAATTATCGGTGAGATTTTTAGTATAAATTACGCCTACCCTACTGAATACTCATCTATCATAATCTACTACCATGTTCTGAATACAAGTTACGAAGGACTACTTCTTTCATTATAGTAACATGACAAAAGACCACCAAGTTAACGGGAGAGTAGCATCTATGGAGTTACTTACAACGTGAGCAATGTCCCTTCGAGCTGTCTTCTGTGATCTTGGACCAAGGGAAGCAAATCTTTCCAATTCTTCCATACTCAAACCTAAACAGACAGTGAATCGGAAAATATAGCATATCGATGTGCGTTACAGTCGAGAAGAAGCACCTCGACAGACAAACAATAATGATATCTTCCACGAAAATATTGATAGACTCAAAGAGACAACCCATCTTAGACTCATAAAACTGAAGATCAAGAAGAAACCAGTAAAATGTCTCATTACCAATGCGAGGCACACCATCAATAATAGCAATTGTAGCAGGAACAGCACCGTTCTCCGTCACAATTGCCTGCAACTCCTTGGCAGTTTCCAGGTTCTGCGGATACGGCATCCCTACCACACACATTCATTGGATCCATTAGCAACCGAACGACATCAGATCATCCAAACCACAGAGGCACAGACACACACACACCAGCAAATCTGAACTTGGGTCATTTTCTTTCCTATCAAGATCAAAACTTCCAAACAAAAAAGAAGCTCCTTCCTTTCCCTAAAACATGTATTCCTAACCACGAGACAGATAAAGTTTGTATTTTTTTTAATCACCATGAGAGATTATGGTAGATTCCAAGGCCACCACTGCTTTCCCTCGGGACAAAGCCTCAGCAACTTCAGGAGACACCTTCACCAACCCTTTTATCTACACTCACAAACAAAGAGAGAGCGAGCAATAAAGCAAGGCATCAACATTGAAAATGAAGAACTGGAAAGGAACCCATCAAGGATCACGATACGGGGAAGCAGAAAGGAAGACACTTTCACTTAAAAATTTTATTTTTTCACTTTCGGAGTCTTGCCTTGGAGTTGGGGTCCGGGTGGAGGTGCCCATAGAGATGGGAAATTCTCGAAACAGCCGAGGAAGCCATTATTTCACTTTGCTTGGTGGGTTCTTCCAACTTCTGTTTATTACTTCAACGAAGAGAAGTCAATTGGGAAGAGGGGGGAATTTTTATTTTATAGTTGCTCTTATAAAGCAAGGTTTTAAAAAATGTGGTCCGACCGGCGGTCCGACCGGTTGGACCATGAATCGGGTTACACGTCGGGTCATTTTATGTTAAAAAATGGAGTCCGGTCTGACCGGTCAATTTTCGGCCCAACCTTGCACTTTGTCCTGAAAATCTAGTCAGACCAGTTCGATCGAAAATTTGATATTTTTATATATTTTTTATAAAATTTATAAATTATTTACCTATATGCTTATCTATATTCAAAAAACATTACTTAAAATCAGAAGAAAAAAATTTGGTCTGACCAATAGTTGGGTCGGTCGGACTGGCTAACCCAGAGGTAGGCCCAATTTTGGGTCGACCTCTAAGTCATTTTTGGAAACCCTGTTATAAACTGTTTTGACTCGTGCATCCATTCTTCGAAGCACAAGACGACAAAACACTTAACACACTTCGAAGTTTTGAGTTTACTAACTAATCTCCGAGAGGTCCAATTTCGTACAGACCCTTTGTACAGTCGAGAGTCAAATTTGGACCAAGTAGAAATCACACATGAGTTTAGGATTATTTGTTTCTTATTCATCCTTCTATTTTAAAAGTAAAGACGTATCCCCTTGTCTCTCCCCAACCATCTCTTACTCATCGTCTCATTCTCGGTGTCTTCTGTTGGGAGGCATCTTCGATTGTCTCTTGCTTGTCATATCCAACATGTCCTCCTCCATGGCCACCATGTCCTCCTCCATGGGTGCTGCCGCTTCTGCCTCATTACGGAAGCGGTCGTGCGCGCCTTCGCCGAAGTTGAACGTGGTCTCGAAACCTTCGAAGATATCCCTCATGTTACGGAGCGCCACTACTGACAGGTGGTCCAAAGTCATTGCTGCTTCTATATTCTTGTTAAACTTCTTGAACAGGCACGCGCATAAAGCGGAAGA
>SOPF01028329.1:430333-449114 GCA_012979155.1 Hypericum perforatum | reverse complement strand
ATACATTATCTTCCTTCCATCATATGTGCTACCGTAAGAACAGAAAATAAAGGATAGAAATCGCTTCACTTTTTAAGTTATTGTGGTCTTATTTTTTGATTATATTTTTCCTTTGAAAAAGATGAACATCTTGTACATGTATTCTGGAATAAATTACTTCACAGTATTTGGTACATATGTTAGATTATACATTATCTTCCTTCCATCATATGTGCTACCGTAAGAACAGAAAATAAAGGATATAAATCGCTTCACTTTTTAAGTTAATGTGGTCTTCTCACATAGTACTGTCACCTTAATAATTGATGCATATCATCTTCTTGTTTGATCTCAAACTAAGATTGTAAAGTGCTACATTACCTTGTTTTGATTTGCTTGAAGTTCAAATTTGGCATCTGAGAATTTTTCAATAATATCAGGGTAGAAACTGGGATGGAGAATATTCAGACGAAGATGGGGACAGTGATGATGACCTGGAGGTGTCCGATGATGATTCTTTCTATGAGAGGAAACCAAAAGTTGGACAACGGGTGAAAGTTGGAAGCAATGCAAAATCCGTAAGAGAGAGAAGGTCCTCAAACACCTCTGGTAGACAAAAGCGAGGGCAAACTTCATTTGATGCTGATGAGTATTCCGCTGAGGTCTATGACAGTGACAGTGGCCAGGATGTCAAGAGCATGGCCAAAAGAGGCACACATCTTCGAAAGTCTAATGCTCACTCTTCAATATCAGGAAACATTAGCAGGAGAAACAATGAGATCCGTTCTTCCGGTAGGTCCATGCGGAAGGTATCATATGTAGAAAGTGATGAAAGTGAAGAAGTTGATGAAGGGAAGAAAAAAAAGGCTCAAAAGGTACAGTCTGCCTTTTCTTGTGTAGTCATTGCTACTGGTAACATTTTAGTATATAATAATTTTGACTTCAGTTGACACTAGAACATTTGTTTTGTTAAACGTTATGAATTCGCAAGGCTGATTAGAGGAATAATGCATATTCGCTGTGTTAAGTGGAATCAAAACATTAGTCTTGGCAGGAATATAATTAAAATGATGCTGTGGGAAATGATTTGGAGAGGTAGAGCTCCACCAAGGTATCTCTCTAGTAGTAACGAACTAACGATTGGCAAGTCTTGTTTTGCTCTCAATATTTGTGATTGTGACTGTTCTCATTGCCGTATGTTTTGTTCGACGCGTGTAGCCTGAAAAGTGTCTTTTGCTGTTTAGTACTTGATAGTGCTACCTCGGGGTTCAAGAACTAGAATTGTCCCCCTGTAATGAAATTATATGGTCCTGATTTCTTACTTAAGCATGAACTGTGTGAAACTAGCTAACAGAGTTAGCTACTGTTCCTTACTAATTTGTTTTCTTTATTTTGTTTCATAGGAATATACTGAAGAGGAAGATGCCGACTCCATTGAAAAGGTCCTTTGGCATCAGCCAAAGGGCATGGCTGAAGATGCTGAAAATAACAATAGATCTGCAGATCCTGTTCTTTTGAGCCATCTGTTTAATACTGTGCCAGCGTGGGATGACATGGAGTTTCTGATAAAATGGAAAGGCCAATCACATCTGCATTGCCAGTGGAAATCATTTGCGGAACTTCAGAATGTATGACCCGATCATTCTGCTTTTCAATGCATAACGTGTGGTTGAACATGCCAGTTTTTACGTTCTACACAAATTCTTTGCTCCCGAGATATTGTCTGGGTGTCGTTTGACTGCCGTCAAATTCTTATTGTTATCCTTTCTATGCATTCTTCAGCTAAGCGGCTTCAAAAAGGTTCTAAATTACACCAAAAAGGTGACAGAAGATATAAGGCATAGGCGATCATTGACACGTGAAGAGGTAATATCTATTCATTGATGAGCTTAACGATGACCATCTTAATGTTGTTGCTTCGGAAGTATTATGTTCGTTGTTATGCAATTGAGTTCTATGCATCCAGTTCAAACATGTCTGCGAATTGTGGAATAAAATCCATCCCTAAGCTAATGAACTTGGTTAGCGTGTTTCATTTTTTTTTTTGCCTTCATATCAGATTGAGGTCAATGATGTCAGCAAAGAAATGGATCTGGATCTGATAAAGCAATACACCAAGGTTTGTTTCAAAACCGTATATGCAGTTTTCTACTGTAATTTTTCATTCTTGTCTCGTCTTTGAAGTTTTTAACTTTAGTTCTCCATTATTCCGTCAACACTTACCACATGCAACTATTAGGTGGAGAGGATAATTTCTGATCGGATCAATAAGGATGCTTCTGGAAACATTGCACCAGAGTATCTAGTCAAATGGCAAGGGCTCTCTTATGCTGAAGCGACCTGGTATAATTTATTTTTTTGTGCAACAATTACCTCTTATCTCTGTTGTCAATAGCGGATAGTGCTGTGTAGCGGCAACCCTCTTAAAATGGTATAGCGGTATTGTGGACAGCGGGATAATCATTGTATAAAATAAACATAAATACACGAATAGAAAAATACACAATTAAAGACACCATCGTAGCATAGACGGTGGATGACATTTTTATTGTACTTTCTGTCAACTACACGCGATACACAAAATATTAGCAAAAATCAATATCTAATTACTTAATACCCAGAGAAAATCAGTGACCCAACCAGCAGCTAATTACCCAACCAGTAGCTAATTACACAATACTCTTGTTCGCACACAGCAACACTTGCACAGCATCAGTTACCCAACCAGCAGCTAATTACCCAACACCCACCTAGAGAAAAAATTGCAAAAACCAGCAGCTGGACTAGTTAACCAATACCCAGAGAAAAGCGGCCGCTAAATTTCTTTCTTATCGCTATAGCGGCCACTACGACCACCACCGTTCGTTGTGTTTAGCATTCGTCTAGCCTAGCGGGGATGGTGGTTTTTCCGCTATAGCACCGCTATTGACAACAGTGCTTCATATAGAATGGAAACTTGGATTCTTGCTGTTTGATTTTCTTTAAGGTTCATCATTTGCTTAATTTGCTGTTCATGTATGTTATGCTTGTCAATCATTTTATGAATTTTCTCTGTTGTGTTTATAGGGAAAAGGATATTGATATTGTGTTTGCTCAAGATGCTATTGATGAATACAAGGTCAGCATCTCTCAACTTAGTAACAATTCATGAGCACAATGTTGTTACACATCTGTGAAACTGTATGGTCTCTGGTCTGAAATACAACGAGCAGGCACGCGAGGCTGCAATGTCTGTACAACGGAAGACGGTAGACCTCCAGCGGAGAACAGGAAAAGGTCCGTTAGTTTATGGTGATTGTGTAATTTTCAATTTGTTTCAGCATGCGTCTCTTTTGGATTGGTGCTTTTTATCTTTTTATTCTGTCTTCATGTCTTGTTTCCCCTGCTCTAATTGATATGCTTATACATCCCATCATTACGTATACCTTACTCTGTATCCCCCCCTCTCGCATTTGTTGCTTGCTTCTTCATTCTATTGTGGCGAGATCTAATATTTGAACATTGTGTTTCATTGATTAGCAAGTCTGAGGAAGCTTGATGAACAACCAGAATGGTTAAAAGGAGGAAAGCTGCGTGATTACCAGCTGGAAGGATTGAACTTTCTGCTTAACAGGCATGGTTCTCTATTTTTTTTGTAAGGGGAAGATTGGTTATTTGAAATACTTGGTTGGATTTGCAATCGTAAAATGTTTGTATTATTGTGACAGCTGGATTAATGATACAAACGTCATTTTAGCTGATGAGATGGGTCTGGGCAAAACGGTTCAGTCAGTATCCATGCTTGGCTTCTTGCAGGTAACTTCTTTAATATTTCTGGTCTTTATCATCCGGAAAGTCAACCTGCTATAACAGTTGAGTTTGATATTTTCCGTACACAGTTTGGACAGCAGATACCTGGACCATTTCTTGTTGTTGTACCACTTTCAACTTTATCCAACTGGGCTAAAGAAATGAAGAAATGGCTTCCGGATATGAATGTTATTGTATATGTGGGTACCCGTGCAAGTAGGGAGGTAATGTTTGACTGGCAGTACTTGGCCGAAATCTATATTTTTTTGCTTAGTCTGATACTCTTGGTGGCATTTTTAATCTTGATTTGATCATTGCTCTGTGGTTCTTTTTCTTTTCTCAATCCTGATTATGTTTTTTCCTTCAATTTCTTGCTGACAGTACCAACGTGGTAATTATGTTTCAAACCTAGGCAGGAAAGATGCATGCAGATGCTTTTGATATAACGGGATATTAGTTACATTATTTGCTTGTTATTGAATACTTGTGAACTTACAAACAGTATGTCCAGAAGATCCCATGTCTATATACTTTTTCACGCGGTTTATATCTTCAAATTACTTTCTTATGGAAACAGTTTATTGGCGGTACCTTTCAGTTCAAATCTTCTTTCTTTTTATACTTGGTTGCTTATTAAGTGTTCTCATTGCAGGTGTGCCAGCAATATGAGTTCCAAGATGATAAGAAAATTGGACGGCCAATAAAATTCAACACTCTGTTGACCACGTACGAAGTTGTTCTCAAGGACAAGGCTGTCCTGTCTAAGATTAAGTGGAATTATCTGATGGTCGATGAAGCTCATAGGTTAAAAAATAGCGAGGCACAGTTGTATATGACTCTTTTGGTAATGTTGCTTTCCTGATCTTGATCGTTCTAAAATATATGGTAATGGTACACCTCTTTGTTTGGGCCATTAACTTGTTGCAGGTTTCGGTCTGCAGGAATTCAGCACCAAGAACAAGGTGCTTATAACTGGAACCCCATTGCAGAATAGTGTGGAGGAGCTGTGGTATACATCTCTTTTCGATGTCAATTTCATTTTTTCCCTGAAGTTTGGTTGGACTCTCTCGGTTTATGTGAATAGAAGATCCCCCATGTACAATTTGTCTGCTGAGATTAGATGGGTTTCTTAAGACGTGGCATTTAGTATGGACTGAGATGAGAAGTCCATGGCTAGGAACTTATCTTCCATTGTAGAGGTCTTGATGTTATTTTGAGATTAATTTAGCTACTCCCATGATCAGTCATTGTCTGTATCATATTTTAAGAGAATAATTGATTGGCAATTAAAGCTTCTATTTAACTAGTTTGTCTGATTCTGTGACATGAGCTGCCATGAAAACTTTCTCGTGAAACTTCCTTGTGTTTGCTCGTGCCCCTTACGGACTTGCTCAAACTCTGTCAGGGCTTTGCTTCACTTCCTAGATCCTGGCAAGTTCAGGAGTAAAGACGATTTTGTTCACAAGTACAAGAATCTCAGCTCATTCAATGAAAATGAGGTATTAGTTTTTGCCATCTCTTGTTTGTTTCTTCATGCATAACATATTCGCCCTGCAAGTTTCCTCATTTCATTTAAGTTTGAAGTGCTTGGCTTTTTCTTTGGGTTATTGTTGTAGCTCGCAAACCTCCATATGGAGTTGAGGCCTCACATACTTCGCAGAGTCATTAAGGATGTAGAAAAGTCGTTACCCCCTAAAATTGAGCGTATTTTGAGGGTTGAGATGTCTCCTCTCCAGAAGCAGTATGTTCTTTGTTTCCGTTGTTTATTATTTCTTACTCCTCGTTTCAATTGCTTGGCTGGATCATAAATAACATTAGTTTTTACCATTTGCATTCAGATACTACAAATGGATCTTAGAGCGCAATTTCCATGACTTAAATAAAGGAGTTCGAGGAAATCAGGTTTGGGCATTGGATTCCATCTGAGGAAATGTCTTCTGTTTTTCTCGTTTTCCACGTCTAGTTTATCTTGTCGGCTTCTTATTTAACCATGTAATGGTGTAGTCTATGCATTTTGTTTATTGTTATTAGATGATGCTATTGTGGCTTATTTGCTCAGAGGTAATTGCAAACGTTGGTACTTGCTCTTTAATGTTGCATTCTTCTCTGGAAACATTGGTTCATTGTTTCAGCACTCATCATTCTTGATGTGCTCATTCATCTTATTGGGACTTCTCTTCCTGAACCAGCATATTTCTTTGAGAAAGCATGTGAACAGGTCCAGAACTTATAATGATTTTGTTCTAGCTGAGATTGAAGACAATTTTGATGCCTTATGATTGCAGGTCTCTCTTCTGAACATTGTTGTCGAGCTAAAGAAATGCTGTAATCATCCATTCCTTTTTGAGAGTGCAGACCATGGCTATGGTGGAGACATTAGCATCAACAACAGCAACAAGCTCGAGAGAATTATTTTAAGTAGTGGGAAGTTGGCTATCCTTGACAAATTACTTGTGCGATTGCACGAAACCAACCACCGTGTTCTTATCTTTTCTCAGGTTATTTTGTTGGCACTCTTCTCTGTTTGCTTATAATTGTTTTGCCACATAAGGTTTTATAGTTTTCTCATCATTGGGCTCACCTCTTCATATTTCCAGTAGTGCAGCTTTTTGTTGATTCAGCAGTTTCATAATTATCTGCCACTTAATATTCGTAAGACCTCATTATGGTCAATTTAGATTCTGTCGCAAATTCTTTTGTATTTTCTATAGCCTCACTTTGTGGTTGCCAGCATGATAGTTTTGGATATAGAAATCACTTGCGGGTAGTTAGATCATTTTCTTTGTTAATTTAGTAATTTCGTTCTCTACTGTTTTTGGGCTTTCCAATTACCTTGTCTTTGCTGGTAGCTCAGAACTGTTTTTCTGTAAATATGCTGTAATGCATGGTTAGTACTGTTTTGAATTTGTGATTGCTGTTCTTTTTTTTTTCTTCATGTGTTTGACATTAGATTCTTAGTTTGAGTAACAACTAGCTTTAGATTCATGTGTTTGCTAGCGGGCAGTTTCGGGAAGTTGGACGATCTTTCTTTTGTCGTGACAGAGATATAAAGCACATCAAATTTAATGTGTGACTTTCTTAAACTGTCACAGATGGTTAGATTGTTGGATATATTGGCAGAGTATCTGTCTCTTAGAGGGTTCCAGTTTCAGAGGCTTGACGGTAGTACTAAGTCAGAGTTGCGCCAGCAGGCCATGGATCATTTTAATGCACCTGGCAGTGATGATTTTTGCTTTCTCTTGTCGACTCGAGCTGGGGGCCTGGGAATCAATCTTGCTACGGCTGACACAGTCATCATCTTTGATTCAGACTGGAATCCTCAGAATGACTTGCAGGTTCCTAGTTAACTGCTTTCACTATTTTACTGCTTTCACTTTCCTTATTCATTTTAATTTTTTCTTTATTTGTTTATAGAAAATTTTCATTATGGTTTTTTTTGGGTCATGTCAGGCGATGAGCAGAGCTCACAGAATTGGCCAACAAGAAGTTGTCAACATATATAGGTTTGTCACGAGCAAAAGTGTTGAGGAGGACATCCTTGAGAGGGCTAAGAAGAAAATGGTAAGTAATGACTACAACTTAAATTCATTTAAATATTTACTCAGAAGATTGGAACGAGTAAATTTTTCCATTTGGTGACCTTATCATCAAGACTTTTAGACATAAATATGGAAATGACGGTGAAAAATGCAAGGATTTGGCTGCGTGCATATGTATGTGCACATGTTGCCTCTTGCCCCCCAAGTATATTAGTTGGGGTATGCAGGCAGACTGTGGACACCCATTTTTGATTACACGGCATTTGATTATAAATTTGTGTATTGATCCTATGCGTACAAATTACATTCCTCTTCTGCATTATGCATTGTTCTTCACTATATGTGGTTTGTGCAGGTCCTTGATCATTTAGTTATCCAAAAATTAAATGCCGAGGGTAGACTGGAAAAGAAAGAGACGAAGAAGGGGAGTTTCTTTGACAAAGTAAGAGAACTGCTGATGATATTTTCCTGTCGTTAGTATATTTTTTTTAACAATCAAAAGGTAACTCCATCATGGAGATCTTTTGATGGGTGTTCATATGATCTCGGTCTTTTCTTGGTAGAGGATGTAGCATTTTCTTGATTTATTCATCATGGTTTCCTTACGCAACTTCTTTGATATGCAGAATGAGCTATCAGCAATTTTAAGGTTTGGGGCGGAGGAGCTTTTTAAAGAAGACAAGAATGAAGAAGAAAATAAGAAAAGGCTGTTAAACTTGGATATTGATGAAATTCTTGAAAGGGCTGAAAAGGTTGAGGAAAAGGAAGCCGGAGAGCAGCCTGGACATGAATTATTGAGTGCATTTAAGGTAAACCTATGATGTTGGATTTTTGCTGTTTGTTCTCCGTTTCCATATATCTGGTCTGCAAGTACACCTGTTATAGCTGCTAAGTCATTTCATCTGTTTCATTTTTTTGCAGGTTGCAAATTTCTGTAGCGCTGAGGATGATGGGAGTTTCTGGAGTCGTTGGATCCAACCAGGTTCTGTGGCAGACGCGGAAGTAAATATCTACTTCTTTAGTTCTTTTCCTGTACTGCCCTAGCAGATTTTTCTCCTCTCCCTGGAAAACCATTTTTTACAGTAAAGCTTAGGGTTACTTCAATTGTTTTTAATTTAATTTGCTTGTAGGAAGCTTTGGCTCCTCGTGCTGCCAGAAACACCAAGAGTTATGCAGAGCCCATTCAGCTTGAGAGAAGTAACAAACGGAAAAAGAAAAGTTCTGATCCTCCAGAACCACTGGATAGAGTGCACAAGCGTCGTAAAGCAGCAGACTATTCAATTCAATCAGTGCCAACGATTGAAGGAGCATCTGCTCAAGTGAGGGAATGGTCATATGGAAATCTGTCTAAGAAGGATGCTTCACGATTTTCTCGGGCGGTATGGTTTCATTCATCTTTTTCAACATTATCATTGTTCTGAGCAAGTTAAGCCATGATTTTTACATTATGGTTGTAGCATTCACGTTTTATATTATGATTTTCTCGGGCAGTATGCTTCACGTTTTACACAATTCATTCTCATGATTGTATCCTGAAATCTGATTATAGATTTTTGTATAGTAGATCTCGACTCATGGTGTGGCAAGGTTTGGAGCAAGTGCGCCATTGCATGAACTTAACTTCAAGTTTATTTTTTGGTGAAGCATTGGATTGAATATTGGAAAATTGATTCTGGCTGTTGCGAGGGCTTACAATGCAGAAATCTTTTTCTATATGCTTGAAAGTTTTGAGTGCTAATTTCTGTTGAACGTCTGTAGCTAAAATACTCTTTTCTTATAATTAGGTGATGAAATTTGGTAACCTGAGTCAAATGGATTTAATTGCCGGGGAAGTTGGTGGGGTAGTGAAAGCTGCTCCACCTGATGCACAGGTTGAGCTGTTTGATGCCTTGATAGATGGTTGCAAGGAAGCAGTTGATGAAGGAAATTTGGATCCTAAGGTGTTTTGTTTTACCCCTGGGTTCTTGTTTGGCTTGCTGGACTCGGTAGTCTAAAATTCTGTAATGGAACTTTCTGCAGGGTCCTTTATTGGAGTTTTTTGGTGTTCCTGTGAAGGCTAATGATCTCCTTAGCCGTGTCCAAGAACTCCAGCTGCTAGCTAAGCGGATTAATCGTTATGAAGATCCTGTTGCACAATTTCGAGTATTAACTTACCTTAAACCGTCAAACTGGTCCAAGGGTTGTGGCTGGAACCAGAGTAAGTTCTGTTTTACTTCGAAATGTTGCTTAAGCACCTTTTACTGTCTAATTAATCTTGTATGTATTTTCTTCAGTTGATGATGCAAGATTGCTTCTGGGGATTCACTACCACGGGTTCGGTAACTGGGAAAAAATTCGATTAGATGAAAGGCTTGGCCTGTCAAAAAAGATTGCGCCAGTGGAACTTCAACACCACGAAACTTTCCTACCCCGTGCTCCAAACTTGAAGGACCGTGCTAATGCTTTGCTTGAAATGGTAAGCAATTAAGTTAGAGATCACTAGATGTCAATTGAGTGTTGTGCTCCACACACTGAATTTATCTAATGTTAATGCGGTCACTGTTTTTGTTCTTCTATTACTCGGGGATTGTATTTTTCGTCTTTGTTTCACTAAGATCAATGTGATATTTATCTGCCCACTACTGCATGAGAACTTTTTACAAGTTCAACGGTGGCATCTGCTGTTGGTTTCCCGACTGCAAATATTCCTTTTTATCATCATGTAGATCTGATGTCTTTCCATTTTGTAATTTTGTTAATCAGGAACTTGCAGCAAATGGTGGAAAGAATGCAATTGCAAAAGTTGGTCGTAAGTCCAAGAAAAAGGAAAGTAATTTGACCACTCCCGTATCTCAAGGCTGGGGCAGGAAAGCCAAGTTGAAACCTGGTTCAACAATGGCTGATAACCGAATAAACAAGAACAAATCTGAGAATCCCCAGGAAGATGAAGAATTGGCAAAGGAGGAAGGAGAGATGTCGGGGAATGAAGAATTACATGAGCAGTTCAAGGAAGTGAAATGGAGGGAATGGTGTGAAGGGGTAATGGAAAACGAGATGAAAACCCTAAAACGGCTCCAGAAGTTGCAGACTACTAGTGCTGATCTGCCAAAGGAAACAGTAGGAATATTTTCCTTGACCCCCATTTTGTTGTAGCCAGTTTTGGAATGCTAACTTACAGATGCTCGTTCTCTTTCAGGTTCTTTCTAAAATCCGGAAATATTTGCAGCTTATTGGGCGAAGAATAGACGAAGCTGTTTTTGGATACAATCGCAATAAACAAGATAGTAAGTTTTGGTTGATCCTTCCTTCGACTTTCTTTATTGCATATATTGATTACTGTGTGATGCAAGTTGTATGTGGTGTGTCATTTTGCTTCCTTGCTCTATTTAATTGCTACGTTGCTGTAGGGATGAGGACAAGATTGTGGAACCATGTGTCTACTTTTTCAAATTTGTCTGGAGAGAAGCTTCATCAGATATATTCCAAGCTCAAACATGAGCGGGGCGAAGAAGATGGAGTTGGACCCTCTTTCATGAACGGCTCTGCATCTGGCTTTGTTGGAAGGGATTTTGATGGAAACTATTTTCATCCCGGGAGGCAAAGAGAGTACAAGAATGTTGGTATGTATTCAATACCGGAGCCAGCTAATGGCAGTCATGAAACTGGAAAAGCAGAGGCATGGAAGCGACGGCGAAGATCTGAAGGTTATCCTCATTTCGATGTTCAGCCAGTACGTCAGCCAATTATTAATAGTCCAAATCTGACGGATGCCAGTTCATTGGGGATACTTGGGGCTGCACCGTCTGATAGTAGGCGTTTCACTAACGAAAGACCCTTTCTAAAGCATCAATCAGGTTTTCCAGGTAGGTGAAGTTTATCGTCAGGCACAAAGCAGATTTCGTACCGGATGGATTTGACCATGTCTTCGGGTCTAAAATAATTCGAAGACTTGATGGATGGAGAGAGTACACGAAGGAGAGATGGCTGGGGCAGTGGCCTTTCCCAGCGTCATATTGCTGCTCTAGATATACGTTTTGAATTCTTTTTCGACCACGCAATAACAGATTCGGAGTCCCTATCTTACGGATGGCTGCCCCTTTTGGGGGAAGTATCATCTTCCTGTAAAGGCAGCAGAGGGAAAAGGCCCATATTAATTAACATCAGCAAGTTTCAGTCTTGCTGCAAATTTTTTTGATTTTTAGAATTAGTTCTGGTCATTTCTTTTTCGTATATACTCCAGGAATTTGGAGAAAGAAATTCTACGTGTCAGACATGAAATACCCATACAGTAGCTCCAAAGAAGCTTTACGTGTAACCTGTTAGTTATCAGAAAAGTCAACATTACCAATTTTGCCCATTTTATCTCATTTCACTTGTGCCAGATTGCTTTTGTGTTGGTAGTATTTGCTCTGGAGTTTTCACTTTGGACATTTCAAGCTATTGCTGCTGGTGATGATGAGGATAAACTTTTCCAGATGGAACTTTTCCCTTTATTTCTTTGTCATTATGTAGTGGAAACACTTGTAATCTATTGAAATATTTGGTGGTTCGTGACTCTTCGTTGCCTTCGTCGTTTCTGTTTTAGCCTGGAATTCTGTCTTGATGAACATTGATCAAAATGCTTATTTGTTTGCGTTATGCACTGATTGTTTCTATTTCCATTCTTTTGGGTATTCGTTTCTAGTTCACCATTTCGAACTTGGGAATCGGGAGCATTGTCTTTGTTTAAACAGCTAGACAAATTGGTCATCGTCAAGCATCCGTATCAGAAAATCAGATTCTCTATGCCGGGGAATCGGATCGAGACGGCACCCGATATTTTATGGTTTGTGTTTGTATCCACAGGTTCAAAACTGATGAGCTTTGATATGTTTAGCCTCAAGTGAAGAGGATTGAGTAGGATCCTGAAGTGTTGGAGAAGATAAAGTGTTGGTGAGCCAAAAAGAAGATGAGGCCTGATTGTGTGTGTGTGGCCTTAATTCCAATGGGGCAAAGTGTGGTTGAAATCTCTTTATCACATTATCTCTAATATTGCTCTCTCAGCCTCATGCTGCCTCCTTCCAAATCCTTCTTATGTACTGACAAAAAAGGAGCTAACTAATAATAATCTTTTTTTTTTTTGAAAGGATAAATTTTGAATTTGCATAAATCTTTAGTCATACAAAAGAAACTCATTGAATTCACGAGGGTTTTGCATAACCAATCCGCGACATAATTAACTGATAATTATCTATAATATCAATTGTCTAGAATTATCAGCCTCTTCTTGCTGATTTACTCTTTGTAAAGTGTTGAAACTTGTGTAGGGCCCCAATTATTAATTTTCTAGAACATCTCTTGTGGGTGTAAGGCAAAATTGGTAATCTTACAAGGAATCGCTGTGCGTATCTCTTGCATTCTCCCCAATGTAACGTCTATTTATTGTTCATTAAATGTTGTGGGATTAAATAAATCCATGGGTCTAGATCATGACCCCTATTTGGTGTAGGACACGAGAGCAAACTTAGCTAGACCCACACAACATATTGTTGCAAAAAAGGGTTTCATATAATTTGGTATATACTACCGACTACATAGATTAATGGACGAGAAGTGTCATCTAAATTAATTTTCAAGATCGAGTTCTCTAAATATACATACAAACGTTAAAATTTAACAAGAAGATTCTGATTAATTAGAAATGAAGTGGTTAATTGAGACTTGATTGGATCTTGAGAAAGACTTGGTTGTGGCCCAATTGGGTATGACATCCGCTTTTAGAGTTCTTTGTTTTTAATTTATCAGGCGTGTTTTCTTCTTAAAAAAATTAATTACGCATAATTTTCAGAAAATTGGTACATGTCCGATGTTCGGAATAGCAATTGAATAACAGCCTCAAAAGTTCTTTCAGGAATTGGATTTTTTTCTCTCTAATATTGTAGTAGTAAATAGTAATAGCTTCTTATATGACAAGTGTGTCCAGGAGTGGGGCCCTTACTAACAAGCGTCGATTGGCTCTCCTGCACTCTCTTACTATAAACTTGAACTTTTCTGGTTTGGCTCTTCTATTAGGAAGGAACAACCAAAGCACCTCCTCCTCCACCTCCACCACACACAGTCCTATTAATTTCCAGGAAGAAGAAGAAGAAGAAGAAGAAGAAGAAGAAGAAGAAGAAGAAGAACCCACTTCTCTGGAGGGCTACAGGTATACTCTTAACTATTTTTCCTAGCTCTAATTATTACTTCCAACCAACTTGTCCCAATTCTTTGTTATGCTCAACTTTTTTGACAATTATTTATATCATCATATGAATGAATTGTTGTAGTTTAATTAAAAAAAAAAATTAAATTTGAATTAGCCATAACGCAGCTTTAAAATAGTTGTTAGACAAAATTTTGTTAACTTTAAAATACTATCCGACTTTAACATAAAGCTTGATGTCAATTAAAACAAAATTTTTCCAATTCACATTCCTACTTTCCGAAATCAACTAAAAAATTTAAAATGATCAATAAGCTTGAATCTGTACAGTTGGTGTGAAGGGCTTATTCACCATACTCCAACAACAACGTGGGATATAACACTAGCAGTTTGATACATAGATGGCACCTTCTAATTTACTGTTTGGTTTGGACATGCTTCATAAGATTGGATAGCATGACATTGATAATACAATTCTTTTAGTTTGTGCGGTCCAACGTTTAATTATTTTGGTTGGGTTTGATATTTTTCAAAATTTATGTTGGATTCAAATTTAAATTAGTTTGTGTAATCAATATAGTAGCTTCAACCAAAAAAAGTTAGCTTAGTCCATGTTTGGGTGGAAGGGAGGAATGAAAAATAGGGAAATGAGTAAATCAAGGAAGAGAGAAGGTTTGGATAGGAAAAAAAAATTAAGAAGGGAATTAGGAAAAAGTTAGGACAGAAAATCAGGGTTGGATAAGCTTGTGTTTTCAATTTGTGGGGCTTATTTTTTCACCAAACAATGAATATTTGTAGTTCAAAGCTTGTACTGTCACTAAAACCAAACCAAATGCTCCCCACATCCACATATAATATGAGAAAATTACCTTTTGAATATTGGATTGAAAATTATATGACCATAGAAAATCAATTGTGAAGATGTAATAGTAATAGAATAAAATTCTATTAGATGCTTGAAAATTATCTTTTTCGTTTGGTATTAATTCGTTCCGATACCATGTAAGAACAAATTGACCACTAAGTACTTTATGGTTGCTGCTAAATTGCAGGGAGTCTAAAACTAGGAGACCAACTAGTTGCTGATCTCATTCCTTGACCCAGAAAAAGATGGACAACTACTATGCACCTGGAAGGAACCATCTGTTTGTTCCGGGGCCTGTCAACATCCCGGACCAGGTCATCCGCGCAATGAACCGAAACAACGAGGATTATCGTTCTCCGGCCATTCCGGCCATGACGAAGACTCTGCTCGAAGATGTGAAGAAGATCTTCAAGACAACATCAGGAGTTCCATTCATGATCCCAACCACAGGTAGTAGTTTTCCACTCCAACAATGCCAACTTCGCCCGCGTGTTTCATTTGCACTAATCATTGGCATTCACTTTGTCATCAGGAACTGGTGCATGGGAGAGTGCACTGACGAATACCCTCTCCCCTGGGGATCGGACTGTGTCGTTCCTGATCGGTCAATTCAGCTTGCTGTGGATTGATCAGCAGCAACGCCTTGGGTTCAATGTCGACGTTGTTGAAAGTGATTGGGGTCAGGGTGCGAACCTCGACATCCTGGCCGAGAAGCTAGCTGCCGACACTGCGCATACTATCAAGGCAGTCTGCATCGTTCACAATGAGACTGCCACTGGTGTTACCAACAACTTGGCCAAAGTCAGAAGGATTCTCGGTAAGCACACCGATTTTCGACACTCGACTTTGTACCATGATACTAAGTACTATTCGGTTTTACAGAATTTTCTTGTGATGTCCCAGATGACTACAGGCACCCAGCTCTGTTTTTGGTTGATGGGGTATCCTCCATTTGTGCGCTTGATTTCCGTATGGATGAATGGGGTGTAGATGTGGCTTTGACCGGGTCCCAGAAGGCTCTGTCTCTCCCCACCGGGATGGGTATCGTGTGTGCAAGCCCCAAGGCTCTTGAGGCGACTAAAACTGCAACATCAAAAAGGGTCTTCTTTGACTGGAATGACTACTTGAAGTTCTACAAGCTCGGAACATATTGGCCTTACACTCCTTCCGTCCAGTTGCTGTACGGGCTCCGAGAAGCTCTGGACCTCATTTTCTTGGAAGGCCTTGACAATGTCATTGCAAGGCATACCCGTCTTGGCAGCGCTACAAGGTGAGTTCAATCTTGATTCAGACATTCGTTTCTTTTTCCAAATCGAGAAATCGTGTATTATATCTTTTGATACGAATGTGCAGGCTTGCTGTGGAGGCATGGGGGTTGAAGAATTGCACTCAAAAGGAGGAATGGTTCAGTGATACGGTGACTGCTGTGGTTGTTCCGCCCTACATCAACAGCGCGGATATAGTTAAAAGGGGATGGCAAAGATACAATCTGAGCTTGGGTTTGGGCCTCAACAAAGTTGCTGGAAAGGTTTTCAGAATAGGCCACCTTGGCCACTTGAATGAGGTAACAGCTCTCATGTCCCATATACACACTACTCTTTGCTGCAGAATTTTGCTGAGAAAATTTAAGTGCAAGTGTTGGATTCCTGGTATTTCCTGATTGTGAACAATCTCAAACCTTGATTTTGGTTCATGTTTATCAGTAGAATTTGACGTCTCCATAATTTGAACCCACCCGGGTCTTCGACTCAGTACAGTTATACCACATAATACTAATGTGAAGACGGTTATACCATCGTCATCGTTCAAATAATTGATAATAGTTTGACTCGTTTTATGTGTTTTAAACTACATGATACTTATGTGTAAAATGATCATACCACAATCTACTAAATTTGGACTCTCCTCGAAGTTTTGACTCGTTTTTGTGCGTTTTAAACGGTATTTTCAGCTGCAACTGTTGGGATGTCTTGCTGGGGTGGAGATGATACTGAAGGACGTTGGATACCCAGTTAAGTTGGGAAGCGGAGTTGCAGCTGCTTGTGCCTACCTGCAGAACAACACTCCTATGATCACTTCCAGGATTTAATACTCCTTCCCCTTCTTGTAATTATTCCCTTTTCTTTTTTGTTCATCAACAACAATCAATCTGTCAGATATTTTGAACTCTGATCTTCTCTCCATACGTACGTTGTCCTGTATAACAAACCACGTCTTTCATCCTATCTTTTCTCTGCATTTCTCGGATTTTTCGGACATGACTCGAAGTCGAGACATGTTGTTAAGTTCTAACAGAGAAGATCTGTGATCAAATTAGTTGTTAGTAAGCAAATGGTTGAGCTAGTAGACAGCAGAATGCGAGTCTTTTAGTGAACCAATACTAGAAAGTGTATTTAGTTTTAATTATAGCATGTTATATTTATTTAACAAAATTTATTTTATCATGAAGGAGGATCAAAAACATAATTATTCCAAAAAGAGGAAAAAAGTTTTAAAACCTAATGCCATGTCCAATAATGTCAATTTATAAGGGGAAGATTGTCCGAGGTTCATATGCCAGGGGTTCTCAGTTCTTACACCAATACTGTCTTTGGCTAAGTGGCTAATGCACTCTGCAAGAGGATTCTTTAATATATGGAATCCTATTATCCTAAGGGAAAATCCAAAACATTATTAGCCAACCAATTTGTAAGTTTTTTCTTTTTTAAAATAGAAACCAATTAGTTAGGTTATTCACTATAACAATGATCAATCTCAATTTGCTAGTTTAGATTTCGACAAATAATTACGAAAAAGGTTGACCGTATTCGGTTGCTCGAATTTGGTGACTCTTGGACAAAACCGATTTCTAATATATTTTATTTTAACTTGTAATTTTAGAGCTATTTTCTTTCACATTTATTATTATCTTTTTCAAGTGTGAGATAAATGGTGCTTTTGGTGCCAAATAATATTATGAAGGTCTATGTAATTTTGGTGTAAATTTAGCTTAAAAGAATCCTTTTAGTATCTCTTCCGGACAAATCTAAAGAGAAAAGATATAACAATAACTATTTGATCTAGTTATTTTGTCCGGTATTTAATAGATAGCACAAAAAGATTTGATTTACTATCAAAGTTAGATCAATTAGTAAAAGATTCAATTTAACTGAAGTAAATTGTCATAAGTTTCTGGTTTAAAAATCTTCACGGTTTGATAACATGGCAGTATAAAAGATAAAGGAAAATTGCAGCGCGTACTAAAATTTGCTTAAATTATTATTTTAATCCTTATTTTTCGAAATCATAAATTATGTCCCCTTAATTTTTTTTTATTGCCTAAATTTTCTTTATGAAATTTCTTTAAATATATAGATTTAAGATTAATTCTAGAAACTAAAAAATTTCGACCGTAAAGTCGTCCCCAATATTCGCAACACAAAATAAATACCCGCGAAACAGAATCACTTTCTTGCAAATCTGAGGTTAAACAAAATCCCAACCCTAGAGAGAGAGAGAGAGAGAGAGAGAGAGAGAGAGAGAGAGAAACCGAAGGAGGAGAGAGTATGGCCAACGTGGACGCCGAAGCCGTGGACTACGAGCTGGAGGACGACGACCTCATGGACGAGGACGGAGGCGCCGACGTGGACGCCGCCTCTCCCCGTGCTGCGGCGGCCCCCAAGCTCCGGTCGGCTATCACCGGCGGTTCCTCCTCTCTCGCTGCCGCCGCCGCCCCTAGGAGGACCAAGGGCCGCGGGTTCCGCCACGAGACGGACTCCGAGCGGACCTCTCGCCTCTCCGGCCGCGACTTCGATACCCTCGGCTCCGAGGGCGGTGGGCCCGGCCCCCAGAGATGTTAGTCTCCTCGTTTAACCTCCGTTTCTTGTTTTAGGTTTCGTGCCCTAATTGTGGGAGTGGCTATGCCGCGGTATAATGGTCGGGGTTCTCTAGGGTTTTTGGGGCGCCATTGTGGTTGTTAATTTATGCCCTTTTAGAATACAAGGATTAGGTTAACTTTGTGCTCGTGGGATTTATTTGGTTGGCGTTCAGGTTATCAGTTGCGGGTTTTGCTTAGCTCCTCTAATGGAGAGAACTCAAGTGATTCACACGGTTTATGGTAGTCTATAGTGTTGCTAAAGATGGTTATAGTTCTCCGGAGTGTTTGGGATTCCCTGATTTTAGAGGAGTGCCATGCTTTAAATGTAGCTTGGTGGGAACGAGTACAGAAGGTGGAGGGTCTGGATGCTCTTGTTGTGTTTGGTTTGAGGCTTGGTCTTCGGGTATCCAGGTTTTGGTCATGCGGTATCAACGTGCGGGATTTCCCTATAGTACTATTTCCCTATCATGGGTTTTTTCCACGGAGTTTTCCCACGATAGGATTTTGACGAGTTCATAGTTTACGAGGTTTAGAACATCTGGGATGTTTTTTCTCTCTTACTTCTGGGTAGTATGCGCTTGGATATGTATGTG
>SOPF01028329.1:394653-430323 GCA_012979155.1 Hypericum perforatum | reverse complement strand
TCAGCGTCAAGGGTGAAGTGTATTTGATATAATGTACTGTGATGTTAGTTTTTGAATAAAATTCTACCTTTGCGGAAAAAAAATGTAGCTGTTTACATCTTTATGTTGGCTCATTTTCTCATCTTGGAAACTGGTGCAGCCATTGAAGGGTGGATAATCTTGGTTACTGGCGTGTATGAGGAGGCACAGGAAGATGATTTGCAGAATGTTTTTGCTGACTATGGAGAGATCAAGAATTTGCACTTGAATCTTGACCGCCGCACTGGTTACGTGAAGGCTAGTGACTAACTCCTCCTTGGTTCTTTTTCCCTTACCGTGGTATACGTTGAAGTAGCTTTTTCATCTTGTAGCTTCTTTGTCAAACTGTCTTAAATCTGGAATGCCCATTTGGAATTGAGAGTATAATCAATTAGCTGATTTGGAAAGATTAGGATTTGCCAATTTTCTTTTGTTGCCCACTGATGAGATGAAATTGGGTTATCTAAGGTGGTTATGGTCACAAACACTAATCTATTCCTGATATCTATTTGTGTTTCAAGCCAGTTGACTGAACTCCAAACCTTATTTATTACTTGATGATGGGTGGTTGGTTGTGCATGTCAATTTATCTTGTATTTCTTTTCATTAATCCTTTTTTGAGTCTTGGGTCATGTTTATCTCTTTGCTGGAGCCTGGATGTTACCATCGTAAGTGCAAAGTTTGTTTTTGTGTTTGATAATCTCTCGTGTCACTCTTTCAGTCTCCATGTTTTCTTTGTGCTTCTGCTTTTATAATAACTTCCCTCCTCTGCTTTCACCTCTGAAAGCGACAACTTGCTGTCTATTGGGTTAGTAATGAGATTGTTATGCAGGGCTATGCACTGATAGAATATGAAAAGGCGGAGGAAGCACAAAACGCGATAGCTGCAAGGAATGGAACAGAGTTACTGGAGCACACTATTTATGTTGATTGGGCCTTTAACAACGGACCAAGCCATGTGCCCCAGAAAAGAAAGAACATGAGGTTTGTGTCTTGATATAAACAATTAATCAGGTGTTTTCTCTTTCATTGTTGGTGTGAACTGAAAGAGGCAAATTGCTGTTCAGGTATATAATGTCAGTGTCATGATTGGTCAACCAGATTACCTTATATCTGTGCAAGACCTATGTTTCCTGCATTGCATCACAAATTTCCTATAGGATCTAGTAAATGAACAATGTTCTTTGCTTGCGTGGGTGGTAATTTTCTTGATAGGATAAGTAGTACAAGTTTATACTACTTTCTTGAGGACTTTGTGACAAGATATATGTTGCCCTTCTCCTTTGTATGATTATAACAATATCTGTTGGATTTCCAGGTCAGGGAGAACACATCGCTCTCGGAGTCCTAGGAGAAGATACTAAGAGAGAGTGGTTTGCTGTTTTGTGGGTGGTTGAACTTTAACTCGAGAACATCTACTTTGTATTTTCGGCATGGTAGGTGGTTGTTGTGACTGGTTGTGTTGCGCAGTTTCTCCTGTTTTCAAAAGGATTTATCTATCTCAGCTCTATTGTCTTTCAGCTGGGTTTGATGCTGTAGAATTTGAGCCTCCAAATCTTGCTTATTTGGCTACTTCAAACATTGCTGTGATTCTCAAGTTTTATAGGAATTTGAGTATTGATAGAATTAAGTCTGCGCATTGAGTAGGTCAGCGGTTGTGCGTGCTCAGTTGGAACATGGAAGTCGGATGCTCCTGTTTATCAAGTTAATCCTATGTTTGGCTTGTCCGAGATGGCCTTTGTTGAGAACGTATGTTGTTCGACACTAGAACTGGGTTCGTTGGATCATTTAATTTGGATCTGAACACGTAGATTTGGAGAATAAAAATCTATTTCGGCTTCCCAAATCACTGGCCTACCTACATAAGGTCTTTATCTCTGGGCCCAGTAAGGCCCTTATGACGTCTACCTATTTGCTTGTTTTGTTTAGGAATGACCGTGGAACCAGATCTTTTACCCTCTGTTTAGAAAGGTGGCATAGATTTATACCCTTCTATTTTTTGAAATTGAAATTTGGGTAAAATTCGGATGTAAAATGTCGGGCAAGATAAAAGCGATCAATAGGTACGTAATATTTAAATATTATTTGATTTAAAGAAAACTGGACCCTACTTAGTTATCGGCAGTAAGTCAATATAGAGAAACCAAATAAGCCAATCAAAATAAATTTCAAGTCAATATTGAGAATTTGGCACTATTTTAGTAATTTGTATAATTAGTTATACATTGGGTAAGACCATGCCAAGATTTTATAGATTTACATACACGATCTTATCTTAAAAGTTAAAGATTCGAGTCTAGATCTTATTGAAGTCAACAAGTCATAAACACTTACGATTTAGATGTGATCAAATGACTATCAAGATAAGAATTAAATTGATATATTCTTATTTTTGTAAACACTTTATATTGATGAAAATATTTTTTAAAATAAAATGTTATTTAACTCTACTTTTAAATGTAGCTTTTTAATTCGGGTTTTTTTATTATATTCACGAGCCTTGCACTCAAGTATTTCTCAAGTGAATTGTGATATGCATGCCAATTGCCAATGAGTACAGTTGACTTGGGGGATCTTCCTAAGTCGAGAGTATCGTCAGGCTTACGTTGGGTATACATTACAGAGATTGACTTTAAGTTTATCGTTTCGAAATTGTGGGACCCTCATTTAATGTAGCGGTGATCATCTCGTGCTCCATCGGTTATCCGGTGTCACGTTTTGTCTTCTTGATAGGTATTTTTCGTATGTGCGAGTACGTATAAGCTTATATGTCTCACATTCTTTTTGAGGAATTTCCGCTCCATCTTAATTTAGTTGAAGATATCCATACGGTTTAACCAACAAATTAAAAACAAGCATGTTCACATATTTTCCATAATTAGATGACTTTTTAATGGAAGATATTCCATTTCAAGATTTGAATGGCACAAACAAATAGTTTTTAACTTTTATACTCTTTATCTTATTTTGAGGTTTGATCATATGCTAATGTTGCTTAGCTCTAAGCTCTATGGTGAGATAACGTTATGGTTCAATTATTGAAGCTCGAGTCTCGGCGGGGAATTATTCCCGTCATAGATAAAATATTATATGATCTAAATTAGATCTACTTAGACCCATCGAAATTAATATATAGATACTATTTCTATCTAAATCCTAAACTTTTTGTATGGCGGAATTAAGATTACTCACTTCTCAACTTAAAATTAAGTCTTAGTAGTTTATACAATTGAGCACGAAAGTAGAGGTAAGTGTGAGTGTATTATTCTGATGAATTATATTAAACTGTGAAAATATTTGTAAATCAATAGATCCTTGGCAATTCATAAAATTTGTAATATCTTTTTTTTTGAAAGGAAAACGGATTATATTGAAAACTCAAGGAGGATAGTCAGCGTACATAAATTCCCTAACATCATGGGGAAAATTAGTCGTCCAATCCGACAGGAGAGTGCGAAGCCGACACATCTTACTCAAACAATCCGCTAGGCAATTGTTTGAACGAGGTGTGTAGCTCAAAATACATAATGGGATACTAGCGAGAGTAGCTTTAAGATCATTCACAACGATTTCAAAATGCCAATCGTAATGCGGGTGAGGATCGTTGAGGATGGCATAGGCATTAAGGCAATCCGTCTCGATGACCGTCTTCGTAGTAGGAAAATTGGTGTTGATAAACACCGCGGCCAGATTGATCGCCTTGAGCTCCGCTTCGAAAGGAGAGGAAGCATGAAACTCGACTGAAGAGCCTCCGATAATGAGGCCTAGATAGTTACGAGCAACCACCGCACCTCCTGAAAAAGAAGAGTTCTCACTCCAGGAAGCGTCGCAGTTGACCTTCGTCGTTCCTTCCACTGGAGGGGACCACGAGGTTTGCTGGTTCAAAATGGTGGTACGATCATCTTCAGGCATGTCACTGCCCTGCAAGAATTCGGAGCAACCATTAGAAGCCTTATCTATAGTATCGATAGGGTTCGGAATGATCCCATCAAAGACGAAACCATTCCGGGCCTTCCAAATATTCCAACACAAGTAAACAACAAGAGAGATAAGCTGGGTGTGATCCGTATCATCAAACCACCTAATCAAGTCGGCCAACCAGTGCCCAAATGAAGCATGAACATTCGTATGAAAAAGATTACCAAACGAGCTAGCGAACCAAGTGGCTCGGGCATGATTACAATCGAATAACATATGGCATACAGATTCGCACTCATGTTGACAACAAGAACATTTAGAGGAGGGATAAAGGTGTCTCCTGTATAAACTGTCAGCCACCAGAAGGCAGTTTTTGTTGGTTCTCCAGATGAAGTTGCGGGTTTTTGGGTGCACCGTCAGCTTCCAAATTCTGTCCCAAATCCCGGATCAAACGACCCAATACTAGAACCAGCGGAGCTACTGGTAGCATCCAAAACCCGTGGGAGTTTGAGGATGTGATAGTCTTTACTAACAGTGTAAACTCCAGATTTATTGTGCTTCCAGATCAGCTTGTCTGGGGTATCTAAAGTACCAATAGGCAGAGTGACAATGGCATGTTTTTTAGCAGGACTGAACAAGCTCTGGATCAGATCCAACTTCCAGGTCCTATTCTGCAAGCAGATCAGTTCGGAGACAGTGGACATCGAGGTATCCGGGGGTGGGACTGAAAGGATCTGAGCAGATGGGAGGGAGGGTAACCAAGGATCCTTCTAAATACGAGCATGAGCCCCATTCCCGATACGAGTAATTATCCATTCTGCGAGGGCTTTCCTTCCTTCAAGAAGACTAGACCAAAAACGGGAGGGGCGATTTCCTTTACCTGCATCCATAAAGTCAGTATGGTGGAAATAGCGACCTTTAAGAACCTTGAAGCATAGGGAAGAGGGATTAGAGATGATCCTCCAGGCTTGTTTAGCCAGAAGAGCGGTGTTGAAGATATTAAAGTCTTTAAAACCAAGACCTCCAGATTTTTTAGAGCACGAGAGCTTGTCCCAACTCAACCAGTATGTTTTCCTTGTGTCTAAATTGCCGGCCCACCAAAAATCAGCAAGAATGCTATTGAGTTTACTACAAAAGGTACTCGGGAACATCATGATTTGCATGGTATAGCACGGGATAGCTGAGAGAACAGCCTTGATCAAAACTTCCCTACCCGCCATGGTAAGAAGTTTTTGCTTCCAGCTAGCTACTTTAGCCTTCAGCCGATCCAAGATGAAACTCAGGGCTTCAGTTTTTGATCTTCCCCAGAAGGAGGGGATCCCGAGGTACTTATCGTCCAGGGCCATACGGCTCATCCCCAACATATCGCAAATAGCTAAAATATTCTCCTCAGATTCAAACTTGGAGAAGCAAATGCTCGACTTGTGAAAATTAATATCTTGCCCGGAGGCACGAGTAAAATCCACAAGGAGGTTTTTAAGAGACCAAGCTTCCTCCAAACTTGCTTTCCCAAACAACAACGTATCATCCACGAAAAGAACATGAGTGATAAGAGGGCAATATCGATTCATGGGAAAGCCCATGATCCGATTATCCATATGCGCCTTCCTAATATAGTGGGCCATAGCATCGGATATAAAGAGGAACAGGAACGGTGAAAGTGGGTCACCTTGTCTAATACCTCTTGACGAATTGAAACTCGTGAGGGGTTGTCCATTGAACAAGATCTCGTAAGACGTCGTGTAAACACATCCCATAATACAAGCAACCCATTTAGGGGGGAACCCAAGTTGGACCATGACTTTCTCCAAGAAAGACCAATTCACCATATCGTATGCTTTTTTCAAATCAAGTTTGAGAGCCATCGAGAGGTTCTTCTTCCTGGAGTCCGTCCTAAGATAATGAAAAGTCTCATGGGCAATGATGATGTTATCTTGTATGCTTCGATTTTGGACAAAGGCCCCTTGCCCCTCCAAAATAAGTGATTCCATATAGGGTTTTAGACGATTTGCAAGCACTTTGGAATACACCTTATAGGCAAAATTGCAAAGACCAATAGGTCTGAAATCATTAACAGAACAAGGGGAGTGTTTTTTCGGGATGAGAGTTAGAAAGGTCTTGTTAAGCTCCCTCGGCACCTCAGTAGTCTCGAACAGATTAGAAACGAGGGCCATCAGGTCATGCCCCACAGAATTCCAGTACTTACGATAAAAACTCCCCGTAAAGCCATCGGGGCCCGGGGCCTTATTGCTACCCAGCTCAAAAGTAGCTTTTTTGACTTCTTCTAAGGAGATCACTTTGACTAGATTCTCAGTCATGATCGGAGTGACCAAGTGAGGAATGCTTTCAATAATAGTATTAGAATCCATGGTCTCGGTAGCCGTATACATAGCACGAAAATAAGACTGAACCAGGTTCTTGAGAGCCACATCATCCTCAATCCAAAGCCCATTCTCATCTAACAGTCTCTCAATTTGATTTCGTTGCTGTTGCTGAGTTGCAGTAGCATGGAAAAAAGTAGTATTTCTATCTCCACATTGTAACCAATTGATTCTAAACCTTTGGTGCCAATAGAGCTCCTCTTTCGCATAAAGAGAGGAAAGCTCCGCTTTGAGATCAGCCTCCTGAGTCTTGCATAAGGCTGCATGATCCGAGGCTTGAGCATGGTTAAGGAGAGAGATAAGTTACTCAATTCTCCCTTTTCTATTTTTGTTCTGATTCTTGCTCCACAACACTAAGCTAGAGGAGCACCAGTTGCTCTTCTTTTGGAAAATAATAGGTGGGGTACCACTTGCCGAGAGGGATCATGCATTGCTGACCACTTCCTTACACTCAGGGTCAAGGCTCCACATATTCTCGAATCGAAAGGGGCGTTTAAACTTCTTCAAAGCGTTAGTGTTAAGTAAGAGAAAACCATGATCCGACCCAATAGAGATAGGGCTATGGGTAATTTGAACAAGCAGAAAAGACCCAGCCATTCCACATTACTGAGGGCTCGATCCAGTCTTTGAACCATATTAGCCTCATTTTCTCTCAGGTTTGACCAAGTATACGGGTTTTCTTTGAAACCAAGGTCGATCAGATGCCCCTCATGAATGAATTCATGGAGGAGATTCATCTGCCAGCGGTCCGGGGCATTCCCCCCTCTTCTCTCCTCCCTAGAAAGTATGAGGTTCAAATCCCCAATACAGATCCAAGGGGAAAGAGAATTGCGACAAATACTTCTGAGATTCTAGGTGGATTCTTACAAGAAGATTCCACAATAATTAGGACGAGATTGGATTAGGTGCCAAGGATTAAAACTCTCCCTATGTAGGGACTACGATTTGGGCCATTAGATCGGAATATATTCTTAAATATTCTGATCTAATGGCTATTAATTACCAAGAGCATTTAAGACTTTTGCTCAAAATTAATAAATGTTAATAATTAATGTTTCCTACTTTTTAGGTAGTACTTCCTACTTTTTAAGTAATGATTGCTACTTTTTATGTATTCTTAAATTTTGAACCAGCAATTAATTAGCAAAAGAAGATTTGAACAAAAACTGTTCACATTCCCCCGGCCTCGTCGGTCTTGTGAAACCAGCAATGCAACCAAAAAAACCAGTAATTCAATCCCTTAAACCAGTAATGCAACTAGGGGTGTGCATTCGGTATATACCGATCCCGAATACCGAATACCAAAAATACCGAATACCGAAATTCGAAAAAAATCGATACCGATCCCGAACCGAAATTATTTCGGTATTATACCGAATACCGAATTAAAATTTCGGTATATACCGAAAATACCGAAAAATACCGAATTTTTCAAAAAAATAAATATCAGCCATTACAAATCCATACATTAACAAATAACCACCTCTAAATCATGTGTATCAACTCCCTTTAACCTTACATTAAATCAAGCAACTTAATTCAAAAAAACCCTAAATTATTTTTAAAATCTAAAACCTAATTAACAATAAATGGAGAAGAGAAATGGTTGTCTTCCTAAGAGAGTAGTTGTCCATGGTGATGAGATGGTGGTTCTCGGTTACAATGTCTATAGGTTACAATGTCTATAGTCCTGAGTATTTTTTTTCATGAGAGGGGGAAGGGGAGAAACAGAGAGCCAGAGAGGGGGAGAAGGGGTGAGAGAGAAAGGGGAAGAATAAGAGGGGGCCGTTGGTTTTCCAGGAAGAAAAAGTGGGGAGGAGGGGGGTTAATTATATATATATATATATATTCGGTATTTTCGGTATTACCGAAATAATTTCGGTATATCCCGAACTAATACCGAATACCGAAATTCACTCAAATTTCTCAAATGTCCATACCGAATTAAATCCCGAATACCGAAATACCGATCCCGAAATACCGAATACCGAAAAAAAATCGGTAATACCGAATACCAAATACCATTTGCACACCCCTAAATGCAACCCCTCAAACCAGCATTGCAACCAATGAAACCAGCAAAACAACCAAACAAACTAGCAATGCAACCAACTGAATCAGCAATGCAACCAAATAAACCACCAATGCAACCAACTGAACCAGCAATGCAACCAAATAAACCATCAATGTAACAAAGTAAACCAGTAATACAACTGAACAAACTATTAATGCAACCAAAAAAACTAGTAATTCAATCCCTTAAACCAGCAATGCAACCCCTCAAACAAACATTGGAATCAATGAAACCAGCAATACAACCAACAAACCAGCAACGTAATGCAACCCCTCAAACCAGCATTAGAACCAATGAAACCAGCAATACAACCAAACAAACCAGCAATGCAACCAACATAACAAGCAATGCAACCAAATAACCATCAATGCAACAAAGCAAACCAGTAATACAATTGAACAAACCATTAATGCAACCAAAAAACCAGTAATTCAATCCCTTAAACCAGCAATGCAACCCCTCAAATCAGTATTGGAACCAATAAAACCAGCAATACAACTAAACAAACCAGCAATGCAACCAAATAAACCAGCAATGCAACCAAATAAACCAGCAATGCAAATCAACCAAACCAGTAATGCACGGTGGTGACTTTTCATCTTCCAACTGGATAATGGAATCGGAAGATGGACGGTTTGTTTTAGGGTTAATTAGAGAGAGATAATTATGACATAAAAATAGGTGGTGACTTTTCATCTTCCAAAATTAGTGGCCGGTTAGTAAAGTATAATTAATGGAGAGAGAAACATAAATGGGGAATTTACACATATAGCATCCTCCCTATATAGGGAGAGTTTTAATCCTTGGCACCCAATCCAATCTCAATTAGGACAGAGTGTACGTCATGTCCCGTAGATCATTACCATGTTCTATCGAAATGACATCGAAGAAAAATAATTTTTACAAGACAAAAGTTTATACTGTGAATATAGAAATTGAATTCTGTATTTATGTCAAATTATTAAGTCTTAGGATTTGATCTGAGCTGCAGTTACTATACCCGTTGGTGTTAGTCAACCTACAACAAAAGCTACGTTAATAATATGAACACAACGACCACCAAGACACCTTCAAATCCAAATCCAGTAAGCCAATCAAACTTTGAGACGTGTGTGAAGGGAAAATTCGGATGGCCGGACTATTAATGGAACAAAGAAATAGACATCTAACTAAATAACCCCAACAAGCTACAATCAAGCTGTGTACTAACTCCGACGTCGTTTTCCGACCATTATTTGATCGGCACAAATTTTCCTTATGACTATCATATCTCCCAATATCACATTCACATGTTTCTTCTTCTTTGCTTTCTAATGGAGATAAAAAATATATTTATTTAGTTATAATTTTATATTTTATATTTAGTTATTATTATTAACTTTAAATTATTATTGAAAATTTAATTTTTAGTATGATTTTTATATATTAGGTTTATTTGGTTCTTTATAAATAGATATTATGGTCTATTAATTTTAAATTTAATAAAAATAAAAATAATTTTTTTTATTCTTGTCACTTTTCAATATTTTGTTACATAAAAAATTAAAATTTCATCTTATTTTTTAGATATTCTTGAAATTAACAAATTTACGATTACTATTAAGATACCTATGGGCGGCCAAACATCTTTGCTTTCAAGACAATTGTTTAGACGTGCCTTTCCGGGTCTAATCAGTCGATTGATAACCAGTCGTTCTTGCACCGGTCCTTACCAATATTTAAATTTGGAAAAACTAGCTTTGCAAATTTTGTTTCATTAAATATGATTTTACGACTTATAATCGATAAACTTTGAGATAGCATTAAAGAATTTAGAATAATTCGATATTCTAATACTAATTACTATTAATTATAAAAAACTTAAACCCTATCGACAGTTTATTGGTAGCCGGGAAGATTAATAGATGTTGTCCAGAAGAAACCCATCTAGAACTTTTTTCTAGTTCCGTCATGGTACAGTCGAGCAATATTCAATTTTCGATAGATATAGTTCCATTACAATACATCAAACTAAAGTACATAGATATTAGCCGAAAAGAAAGATATCACAAGATAAAAGATAAATGTAATTTACAATCCCTTCATTGATAACATGTTATAGATGGTATATACCAATGAGCGACAGTCAATATCTTCCTTCTTTTATTATAAAGAAAATCAGTCAATGTTTCTATAGGTGAGTGGGAATTCCAACTAAAATAGAGAAAGTGGGTCGGGAATTGGGTTGGGACAATTAATACTGGGCGAGAGACTCCGAATGTACAGAGTACAGGCATTTATAGACCACATGAACCCCATTTCCACCATTACTTAGTTTTTGACTCTTTTGATATATACGACGATTAAAAATGAATCTGAAATTAAAAAGACTCCCGTCCAACGGAGAGCACCTTCTCTCTCTTCCAAAGAGAGCTCCTAGGGTTTAATCCCTTTTATCTTTTGCTTAGATCTAACTACCATCACCACCATCCTTCCCCATCTACCACCACCCCCAGATCCGGCCACCCACCACTTCCAGATCCGGCCACCCACCACCTCCAGATCCGGCCGCCCACCTCGTCGCGCCACCACCTCTAGATCCCCTCTCCTCCGACGTTGTTCACCTTGCCGTCCGCCCGTCCCGCATCTTCCGGCGACCAAGCTCTTCACTCTCCTAGGTCATCCGCTTCCTCCCCCTCCTAACACGGTGTCCGAGCTCTTCCAACCCACCTTTTGCCTCTTCTACAGCAGGCCCCGTCGTCGGTAGTTCTCCGGTCAAGCCCAGCTCAGCCGGCCGCCCATCTTAGACCGGTCGTCCTTTCGAGCACCTCCGGCCTCGGTCCTCCACCCTTCTTAGTCCTCGAGTCCGCAGCCTTCCGAGCACCACAGGCTTCACCTCCCTCAGACCTCAGACCGCAGGAGCTCTCCCCTACCGGAGTCGTCCTCCGAAACCCGCGACAGCCCTCAACACAGCCCTAAAGCTTTCAAGTTTCGCCTCCGCGACTCTCCCCGAAGCTGGCCCTTCAGTCGGCCAGTCAGAGTACAACCCGGTGGATGATCGGAGGGGTTTGTCTATATGGACATCCCCTCCGATCCTACTTTCCGTTTATTTCGTTCATGCTTTCATTCATGTTTTCAGCTCTATGCTTTATCCGGTTGTTAGCTGTTATCTTCTTTAGGCTCGTGGCTCGCTTGCACTTGGTGACTGTTCTATACCACTTCTTCGGCTATACCGGGGGTATAACGAAGGCCTCCTCGGAGGCACCTATTCAAGCTGCCATTTGGGTCAGCTATTCTCTCGCTCCCGTGAACGCTTCCACGTTCACTTCCTCTTCCACGATGTCTACGGAGATACCATGCTATGCTTCCTTTTGTCGTTGTTTTTCCTTTCATGTTTTTATCTTTCCTGTACTTGTTTGGCTTTCTTCCATTGTAATGGTTATTACTTAATTAATACAATGGCTTAAAGCCTCCTTCCCTCAAAAAAAAATGAATCTGAAATTTGTCAAATTCTGACCTGTCCCATTGCCGCTTCAACCAACCACGTCGGCGCTTAGCTATAGTTATTTTTCGGGATAATTGCTCACAACCTCCTCGGGTTTGCGGAAATTAGCGACCCTCTATTTTTTTTTTTATTATTTAGCTCTTCTAGTTTGTGAAAAGGGTATTATTTAACCCCTGTTGTCGGAATCAGACGATTTCTCCGGCGATTTTGAACTTGAGATTACAACTTGCTTTTAAAAACGATTTAAACTCTTTTTATAAAAAAAAGTCAACCTCTTCTTCCTGGAAAAACTTCATTCTCTCTCCAATTCATCCAACTAACCTTATTGAAAACTCTCCTTTTCAATTAAAACTTCAAACTATAGAAATCTCATTAAAGACGAAACTAAATTAATCCTTCCACCAAGAAAATTCAACCCAGAAATTTATCTATGAAAAAGTACATAAACCCAGGAACTAAGCAACGCAAGCAAGCAACACTTGAAAATTCAAAGAAACTGGTAGAGAAAAATTAATTCAAGAAAAGACTCGAGGAAGAAGTCTACAAGGATATCGTCATTCGATGGTGGGTGTGGGAGGAAAAGACGGCGGGATGCCATGGGGTAGATGGAAGTAGGCGAAGAGGAGCCAAAGTCAAGTTCCATAGTCGGTGGGCCCCAGCATCGCTCTCTCTGTCATCGAAGATGAGGGAGCTTTAGATCCGATGGATTTGTTGAGAAGGTGCTCGTCGATCTAAGCCTGGTCGGTGTTGAGGCGGGAGTTCGGGAGGCAGGAGGACATGGAAATGACGGCGGGGGCTTGAGGACGAATTGTTTGAGAGGGTTTCTTATTCAAAATGATCTTGATGCGGCAAAGGGACGATTGGGAGTTTGTGACAACACGAGGACATGGAAACGACGGCGGGGTAGGGTGGGGAATGGCGAGAGGGAGAAGGTGTGGTCGATGGGTTTGGTTAATTGGATGAATTGGAGAGAGAAGGGAGTTTTCCCAGGAAGAAGAAGCTGATTTTTTTTATAAAAAAAAAGAATTTAAATCATTTTTAAAGGCAATGGTATTTTTGTAATCTCAAGTCCAAAATCGCCGAAAAAATCGTCTAATTCCGGCAAAAGGGATTAAATAATATCCTTTTCACAAACTAGAAAGGCTAAATAATAATAAAAAAATAGAGGGGCTGAATCGCTAATTTCCACAAACCTAAAGGGGCTGTGGGCAATTATCCCTTATTTTTCTCTTGTTATTATTCCTATATTCAGTTTTTTTTCCACACAGATATTTCAGTTATAGTATTCATACTGTTTTATATTTGCTTTGTTTTTTATATAATTAATTATATAAATTTAAATATGATTTTAAACGAATATAAACACATTAAAATTAGTTCTAAAAACAACAAATTAATAATTTTGCAAAATATAGATTTTATATTAAATTAAGAATATATTATACGTTAAATTAAAATTACATTATAATTAAAATAATACATCAACTAAAAAATAAATCATGAAATGAGAAAAAATAAGAGACATCTATTTATGAAGTCTTAAAACGAATGTTGACTACATAAATCTTACAAAATTTTTAAATCACATCAATTAAATTATTTTTGTATACAAATAATTTTATAAAATTATTGACAACATAAAAAATTTGGTTCAAATAGAATGATGAAAACAAAAATTAAATTTTTTTGATTTTTTTTAAAAAGAGTTGAGTGGAAAAAAAATTCCAAGTGAACAAATCAAGCCGTACCACTCAAACATTCTCATAAACGCACCGCGTCTAAGTCGGGCACAGACGCGCCCATTCGTACATTAGTTCACGTGGCACAACAGGGGCATAGCGCTCCCTGCCGTGAGTGGACTCAAAGAATACTCTTCCATTGTATAAAAGTAAATCCTTTTTAAGATGATGGCAAAATACATGTTATATACTAAAAATAACAAAATACTATTAGCTCTAGAAATTACTAGTGACCCGATGAGTAAATTTTTTGTTTGTACTTGATGAGTTAATTTAGCTTTTGGTCAAGTGGCAATTTAATAATTTAAAGAGAAAGAGATATTTGCTATTTTTAGTAGTGCTTAGCGGAAGAACGACCAGAATTCGGGTTCAGATAGTAGTCAGTTTAATTTGAGCAGTATTAGAACTAAATAATGCTAAACAGTCATCATTAATCAAATTTACAATTATCATAATATGACTATTTTTTTCTATAAATACAATTTAGGTTATGGTCATGTAGTAATTAGGAATTACGTATCTACATTTCGTAACACGCAGAATTAAGAAGCTGACAAGTAAGAGCCATGCAGGAAAATTAAGTGCCCCATGAATGCTCGTGGTTCCACCAACAAATGCCTAGATCATGACCCCTATTTATTTCCCTCTACGTGCCACCTACACTGACTCATCTGTTTCAACTCACACCAAAAGAAAATATCAAAAATTACACATAAAAAATAGACTAAAGCAAATAGAACATATCTCTTCCATCTATTTATATCCTTTTCTTTACCGCCATCTTAATCCAAACTTGCCTAAAAAAAAAATCTAAAGTACACACGCGTTTGAGTTACTCGGCCACATCATTAAATTATTGAAAACCCTTTTGCATTAATGGTTAGTTGTTTGGTATTTGTTGATTGGAGCTGACCAATAGCATTCAAATACCCATCTATTCTCTGGCTTACAATTATTATATGCTACCATCTTCTTCTTTTCTCCTCTTCCATCAACTTCTCTCCCTCTTCTGCTTCAACCATCTATGGAGATTGAGGGTGCTGCAAGTAGTAGCTACAGCACAAAAAGCAACAACAGTACAGTGAGTACTATTAATGGAGGAGACCATGAGAGGGGCACATACTTGGTTTGGGAGGACCTCACTGTGGTTTTGCCAAATTTTGGAGATGGACCCACAAAGAGGTTGATCCAAGGGCTTAATGGGTATGCTGAGCCTGGTCGGATCATGGCTATTATGGGTCCTTCTGGTTCTGGGAAATCCACTCTTCTCGATGCCCTAGCTGGTAATAATAATTTTAACATATTATTAATCTTCATTTCGTACATATTTTGTGCTTAATGTTGTGGTTGAAGTTATAGTTTATTCAGCGAGCATGATTAGAATAGTATACCAATAATTCTTAAGGCTAATCCGTTCAGAGGACTTTGGCACTTGATCTTTGGGTGAATTATGTAACATACATCTTTTGGCGTTCGAGTCGGGCTCTATGCCTATATTATAATTTTTTTTAATATTGATACATTTTCAAAGTTTCAATTCAAAAATTATAGTTAATCTAATACAATTAACAAATTCGTTACTAGTTAGATCTAGTTAGTTAGTAATAATTGTCAAATGATTATACATAATATGCCAAAATCATGCTGAAGAAACTTAATGTTTCTTGAACACAACAAGGTCCACAAAAGAATAAAATTTCTTCTGTTGGTCAATATGGTGGTCTCCTGCCTGTCGGCAACTATATTTAAATTTAATTCTTTCAGACACAAATATTGTGAAGACTAGCAATGATAATTGGATTTACACAATGATAGAAATTTAGGAAAGTTGTATATAGTTTACTTTCTTCCTTCTAAATTTTATTGAAAAATAACTTTCTAAAAATTATTACTTCATATGAAGAGACTACCATAAATTTTTTCTTATTTAATTTGGTTGTAAATCCAACTTTTAACTGATTGTGTCTACTATTTAATATACTTTTCGAGCTGTCTTTTTTTCAAACAACTTTTATATATTTTGAATTTCTGTGTATTCTGATTTAATATAGCTAGCAAAATATTGTATAACATTGAAGAAGAGTCATGAGGTGTGGTTGGAGGATGGCAACCGCCAACTCCTATGGAGTATTAATTGCTGGTCCCAGAATGCAGATAATGTGTGGTTATGGTCAAATTGCATTTAAGTTCAGATTTTTATTTCCAATTCCCAGGCAAAATTATTATTGTTAAAGCGAACATATATTTTTTCATAAGTAGAGTAATACGTATTAGTGGTGATTAATTTCTTCTGATATTAGCTAATTGAATATAAATAATTAAATACTGTTTATAATGTACTTTTTTCTTTTTTTTTGTCCTAATTACTTGTACTGGGCCAAGGCATCCGTGTAAACCTTAATAATGGGCGGTGCATACGTTTTTGGGTTGGTACAACCTTCTCAGGTGCATTTTATTTTGGAGACACGTAATTATTTTATTTACAATAAAACGTCTTTGAAAATGGAATTTCTACGGGCTCACAAACTTTTGAGAGAAAATATTTGTTAAAAACTTATCTTGAAAAAGCAAGCTAATTAATTCTCTTATGATTATAAAATATTTGTATTCATTGTTGATAATTGCCAGATTATATTTATGTGTGGATCTTCAATCTAATTAAGCCTTTTTAATCTATTCATAAATATGAAACACAAAAAATTCCTTCATGGCCAAAAATTTGCTGATTGTGATATTATACATCTTGCAGGTAGGCTGGCCAGAAATGTGATTAGAACGGGTAACGTTCTTTTCAATGGGAAAAAGAGGCGCCCAGCTTCTGCTGTTGTAAGTGCTCGTTTCTTTTATTTTTTGGCTTTACCAAAATTTTCAGTATCAGTCGCAATATTTATAAACACCATCATGAAGCCCATAAAATTGTGGTTATAATTAAATCAACGAGCCCTTTAAAATCTCTTTTTTTTAAACTATAGTTTCAGCAATTGAATCATCGTTCTTAAAATATAATATCGAATCTTTTACCACTTTATTTCGACAAATTCTGATACATTCCAAGGTAGTAAACCTCAACCTAATTTCAAGTTGTTTCTATAGTAGAAGAAGCCAATTAAAATTTCTAATCTCGACCAATTATGATTAAATTAGAAAAACGTGGCTAATTTTATTTTCACTGCCAAAACCAGGCCTATGTGACACAAGAGGACGTGCTGCTGGGAACTCTCACAGTGAGGGAAACACTCACATTCTCAGCAAATTTGAGGCTTCCGGCGAGCATGAGCAAGGACGAGATCGACGGAATCGTGGAAGGCACGATCAACGAACTTGGTCTCGAGGACTGCGGCGACCGGCTGATCGGGAACTGGCACTTAAGAGGGATCAGCGGCGGCGAGAAGAAGAGACTCAGCATTGGAGTTGAGATCCTCACAAGGCCGAGTCTCTTGTTCCTTGACGAGCCTACCAGTGGCCTTGACAGCGCGTCGGCCTTCTTCGTCGTCCAGACGCTTAGAAGCATCGCTCGTGACGGCCGGACAGTGATCTCTTCCATCCACCAGCCGAGCAGCGAGGTCTTTGCGCAGTTTGATGACCTCTTCTTGGTGTCCAGCGGCGAAACTTGTTACTTTGGAGAGGCAAAAACAGCCCTTGAGGTAAAAAAATAATAATAATATAGCTAAACTACCCTCTACTCTCAGTTTAATGATATCCCTGTCCTTGTCATTAATGTTCTGAATAATATAATTTGGTTCTCCAAGTTTACTAAAATACAGTTCTTGGGATCCTAAGTCCAATTATGTTCTGAATGATACTTTGAAACGAATACAAAAAATTCTAACAATTCAAATTTTATTGCAGTTTTTTGCTGAGGCAGGATTTCCATGTCCAAGTAGAAGGAATCCCTCTGATCACTTCTTGCGATGTATAAATTCAGACTTCGACGCTGTAACGGCCACCCTTAAAGGATCTCAACGGATTCGAGTAAGTGTATTTTTGCACGTTCTGCAAATTGTCATAGGTTTAATCGAATCGTGAACACTTTAAGTTCCGGTTGATGTTAATCGTTGATTGTCGTCTTTTCGAATGCAGGATGCTCCGGCCTCGTCGGATCCATTCTTGAACTTAGCCACAGCAGAGATCAAAGCAAGGCTGATTGAGAAGTACAGACGGTCCAGTTACGCCAAGAAAACAAAAGCCAGGATTAAGGAGATTTCCGCAATTGTAAGATCCATCACATCTCCCATGCTAATTAAGATTTTGCCGAATATACCACGTTTTACATTTGTAAGTGTGACAATATGGTATTGTAGGAAGGGCTGTCCATGGAGGCACCAAGTGGGAGCCAATCCACGAGGTGGAAGCAATTCGTGACACTGACTAAGAGATCGTTCATCAACATGTCGAGGGATGTCGGGTACTATTGGGCTCGGATCGCCATCTACATTGTCGTGTCGATCTGCGTCGGCACCATCTACTATGACATCGGAGACGGATATAGTTCGATCTTGGCCAGGGTGGCTTGTGGCGGGTTCATCACTGGCTTCATGACCTTCATGTCCATTGGAGGCTTCCCTTCGTTCATTGAGGAAATGAAGGTAAGGTCACACATTGTTCGTTTTTTATCCTTGTGACTCTCCCATATCCACTATTAGTAAATAAATATCTAGATGCATAAATTTGTGTTTGACATACTAAAAAAATTATGACTTAACTGTGTAAATTGAAAAACTAAGAACTAGAGAAGTCCTATATTTCATTCTCTTTCTTTAAAGGTTTTATAATAAATTCAAATTTAAATTTGGAATAGATAATCATAGTTTTAATGTTAAGTTGTTTCTCGATTTTAAACATTTTGTGAAGTTAGAAAAAAAAAATCAAATTCTATAAACGCCTAGAATAGAACCCCGATCAAACACAGTTAAATTATAGATTTCGTAAATCGTAACTGTAGTTTCTGATTTGTATATTAGCTTTAAAACGATCCAATATATTTTTTTCATGTGGTGGCTATATTGTTCGAACCATCGATCAAACTGCGGGTTTTAAATCCTTAGCAGTACGAAGTATATGTCTCTACTTGGACTAATAAATGTGCAACATCAAACAAACAGGTGTTCTATCGAGAGAAACTTAATGGCTACTACGGAGTGACGGTGTACATTCTGGCCAACTACTTCTCGTCGTTCCCGTTCTTGGTGGCCATTGCGATGGTCACCGGGACGATATGCTTTTACATGGTCAACTTCCGATCCGGATTCTCCTATTTCGCCTTCTTCTGCCTCAACCTCTTCTCCTGCATCTCCGTTATTGAGAGCTTAATGATGGTTGTAGCTTCTCTCGTCCCTAACTTTCTCATGGGTCTCCTCACGGGGGCCGGAATTATTGTAAGAGTCAGCCCCATTAATTAAATTTCGTTGATCCATAATTGCCGTATCTCTAGCTCATTGTTTGTTTTTTCTGATTAATTTGCAATTTTTGCAGGGAATTATGATGATGACCTCTGGTTTCTTTAGATTGCTTCCTGACCTTCCCAAGCCTTTTTGGCGCTACCCAGTTTCCTATATCAACTATGGAGCTTGGGGTCTCCAGGTAAATTCTTCATGAGTTTTGATTTATTATTATTCAAAGTATATAAGCTCATGAGGTTTAAAATACGTATATAAGTGTACCATATTATAAACCTCGAGATTGTAAGTGCCTATGTTAAATTAGTAAACTAAGTTGGTTGAACTCTGTGTAGGGTGCATACAAGAACGACTTCATAGGTATGGAATTCGAGCCACTGGAGCCGGGAGGCTTCAAAATCCCGGGCGAGTTTGTGGTGACCAACATCTTCGGGGTCCCTCTAAACTACTCCAAGTGGTGGGACCTGGCCGCAATTTTCGCAATCCTTCTCATGTACCGGATCCTCTTCTTCCTCGTCCTCAAGTTCAAGGAGAGAGCAATGCCAATGGTCAAGGACATGTACTCGAGGAGGACACTACAGAAGCTCGAGAGGAGGCCTTCCTTCAGGAGGTTGCCCTCCATTAAAGGCTCTTCCAATAGGCACCAGCCTCTCCACCCCCTCTCCTCTCAAGAGGGTCTCAACTCTCCTCTCAACTAGATCATGCAAGAAGTTGGTTTAGTGAGTATCCATCATATCGTTAATTAATTGTTGTTCTCTTCACGTCGGATCTACTTTTTTTTATATTTTTCTTGTATTTATATGTTAATCCATTTGTTAGCTATGTAGTTTATATACAGAGATAGGGTCCGGCTGGAATTAATTTCTTGATATACTGCTGGACTCAGGAAACGTTAATATTCATTTTTTTTTCAGTTGTTGAGATAATGGCCACATTACACAAGAAAAATACTTGGGGAATTTCCCTAATTTATGTTGTCCTTCTACTTGGTTGCATTTGGTAATTTTTTGTGCTAGCTATAGACAGTTTTTTTTTCTTCTGCGAATTTTATACAATATATAGGATTATTTTCATACACATTGCTTACTATAGACAAAATTATAATCACTTGACATTCTAATATTAAATAGAATTATTTATAAAATAAATATGGTCTAATCGCTAGTCAATTTTTTTTTGTAAAAAGTAAATTATTTAAACAAAAAATTATACCTTGCCATGAACTTTTCTCAAATCATATAATCTTTTATGTCTCTAAACTACTCTTTACACTTTTTATAGTTTTAAAACTTGTTTTAGATCCTTCCATGCTTGTATTTATATTAATCAACTCACTATATATTCGAATATTAAATGACTTAGGAAAAAAATCTAAACATAAAGTATAATATTTATCTTTCAGAAACAAGTTATTAAACTTAATGCTTCTTTTCCTAATGATATTTTAGCATATCTAATGCAGGTTTCAGTAGAAATGTGCGTATTATGTGTATTGGTGGATTAATGTCACATAAGTAAGTTAAAGGCACAATAATTAGTTACCCTAATTAGTTTGAAATTACTTAAGAACGAGTAATAATTTCATCAATTATTGGGTCAAATAGTTGATATCAACAAAATCTGTCTTCGATACTTAACAAGAATTATTTTCTCGATTTTGTTCTAAAATATCCATCATACTATAACCTGTCGTATGTAGTTTTGGATTTGAATTAATCGTTAGAAACTTATTGGGGATTTGTAATAGATAAAAGTAAAATACAAGATACCTCCCATTTATAATTCATGTGTGATTTGTTTTTTAAATTATTTTGTCAATGTAAGATTTGGATATAACCGTAGGAGAGTCCACTTGCATGAAAATGATTTTTCACTCTTATAAAGTAATTAGAATTTATTTACATCTATTTATATTATTTTAACTATTTTCCTCTACATTTGTTGCAACACAATTTTCTCTTTTTCTTTTACAAAAACTAATTTATAATTTTTGTTATACAACATAGTCCGTGTTTATTGTTTAAATTTACTCTATTATATAACATAAGAACTCTCCCTTAAAAGATAAGGTAGAAAATTAAATTTCCATCATGACGGTACCTTATTTTCTTTCTCAATGAATACAAAATACATGGTTCTAACTTTGTATTTCAACATTTCCGTCTTGTCTAGGTATTGCCACATTTACACATGATTGATTCCATCTTGATGTCTCTTTATATGGTTTCATATTTACATTATGTCATATACTGTCACAATATGCATATCGCTCGGCATATTGGACATGAATCTTTCATGTGTGTATATGATTCGATTAGACCTAGATTATAACAATGAGACCACTATAATATAATAATGAAACCACGCAAACAAACTTTTTGTAGGAACATAACAGAATAATTGAATCACTATAACTTTATAGTAAAACTATGTCAAATAACTAACGGGCAGAATTAACTGAAGTATTAATAGAATCGTGTAAAATTATTTTAATATCTCTATTATCATTAGTTTTATTGCCTTTAAAAATGAGAATGTAATAGTAAACTAATTGTAAAAGAAAAGTTGACAAGAAGAGTTAGTTACAAAATTTAATATCATGTTATGTAAAATATAGTACCAATTTTTTGTAGCTTTATTTCTATAAAAAATGAAGAGATAACAGTGTCTATAATTTTAGATCTTCAACCGATTCTTAGGAACATCATAGTAAAGTACCATAAGTAAAGAAATGAGAGAACAAGTACACCGTAGTTTTATTAGAAAGATGTCACTTACAATTTCATAAAAAAAATATGAATCTCTTTACGACAGTTTAGATAATTTTTTTATGTTAAAAAACCCAAGAGCCCAAATAGGTGAAACATAACCAAAATCAATAACATCAAAACAGATATCCATCCTTAAAAATGTTGACGTGAAGTGCACCATGAATCATATCAAATTCTTGAAGTTGTATCCAAGCATCTCGTTCTGCTGGTTTTGCAAGTTCTTCCTCTTGACAAAATTATTCGTAAAGCAAAAATCGAGATTAATTAACATGGTAAAGGACAAGCTTCTTCAACTTTTGATCAATCTTGAAATTCGGATCGTTCTGATACAACCAATACAATTCAATATTTTTACCAAGTCTTGATGGTTTATCATCAAATATCTTACCTTTTACAAGACGTCCCCCCACAAGCATTGACATACCAACTATCCTAAATGGTGAGATAGTTCGAAAACAATGGCTTCAAGCTTCTTTGGTATCACAAATTTTCACCAAAGCACACATTGTGAAAATTTTATTCCTATATAGTTGATAATTCTAACCGCTTAATATATCAATTTAAGTTATATATTATATATTATAACCATTGTATCTCAAATCTTACTATCGCATTTTATTTGAGAAATTAAATGAACAACAGAAATATATATTAAGAAAGTTCTAATAAAATTAGAAAAATTAGATGAGCAATATAAGCTCAGTGTAGATCTAAAGATGTTGAATCATAATCGATTAATATATCAATTCATATATGTATATATATTATAAATATAATATATCAATTCATCTTAAGAATGTAAATGTGAAATAGATATCTATAATGAAATCTAATACAATTAGAAAAATTAAATTAGAAATGTATTATTGGTATAAATCTAGAGCATGTTGAATAATCGTTTAATATATCAGTTTATAGTTATATATTGTAACCATAATAAATCAATTCATAATACATGAATTTATTATGAGAAAGTAAGTGAAAAATAGAAATATAGACTAATGTTTTTATGATAAGATAAGACAAATTAAATGAAAAACATAAATCATGTTAAATGCGGTGAATATTTAAAATAAGTTTCATCATAAATGATTTATATATTAATTAATATATGTAATCATAATATACAAATAATCATACTATAATCAATTTATCTCGAGAAGTTAAATAAAACATAGAAATGTATACTAATGAAATCATAATAAAATTAGAAAAATTATGTGAGTAATAAAATTAGGAATTTATAAATATGTTGAATCATAATTATTTAATTTATCAAATTCATATTTATACCACTTTTGAATTTTTATATAAGTAAAATTGCGTTCACCTTAAAGATTTCACCAAGAGGTTGCATCACTAATATTGTACCAAAGTTAACATATAAAATATATCAGTTACGTAATATTTTTTACGTAATTTAAAATAATATATAAAAAATGAAAAATACTTTAAACTTCCTAAAGAATAGACAAACCATGATCCGAATATACACACACCTATATAAACGACCTCAAGCGACAACTGAAGTTAATTAGGAAGATCGAAATCACATGCTAAGCAAACCAAGAGATGGTCTATAACTTTTTTTGATAGCTTAGATTGTCTAACTTTTTTTTACAATTGAGATGTCTAAGTCGCTCACGCATACTTTGACCGGAAGAAAAAAATTTATAAATCATCTTCTACGTCAACTGTCTATAAGACAGAAATAATTAAGAACATAACAGTATAGTGGACTTGAAGGGCTGTGTAAATTGTCCATCGTTTCCTCCAATGATACTTCGAAATTGTAAGGTATTCTTCTATTTTAATCACAGGTTTCAAGCTCAAGCATAGTAAATAAAGTAATGTGAGTAAATTTGTTAGACACGAATTAATATTAAACACAAATAAAGTCCAAAAATATGTTAAGATTTATGACAGGCTGAAAAAAAAATTAAAGTCTAATGTTATTTGTGATTAGAATTTTATTTAAATGTTCGTGATATATAAATTTGTACAATTTAAGAAAATTCGTACTAAACAAAATTTTGAGAATTTTTTTAACTTTGTCACTCATTTACGGTGAGTTTTTTTCTCGGACAGGGAAATGGGGAGCTCACGGGTAGGGACAAGTTAGAGCTTTTAGTTAAATTAGACTTACAGGAATTTTAGACGGTTTTAAATTTTGTTTCTTTCTTTATTAAGATTTTCTCGATTCACAAATAATGAAAATTAAACCTTTTATCTCTTAGATAGAAGATAAGATATGTTGTCATTTTATCTACCAAGTATTGTTGTTTTTAGTTTTAGATAAGACGTTGTAGACAACCCTAGGATTTTTTTTCTTTGCTTTCTTTTTGCTATTTTTTGTTAGGTTTTTAATGTTCTTTAATAAATATTATTTACTTATAAAACAAACTTTATTACCTCTTCCAACAAAAGAAGGTATCCACTTTTTTAGTTTTTTTATTATTTAAATTTAGGAGTGGTCTGAATCTTGACATTGAGATTTATTACCTCTACGTAGCGTGCGTGACGATTCCAACCACGTGGTCGTGAAAGTTGAAGATGGATGAGCCGATGAGGTCAACAACCATCACCTAACGCAATTGAATTTGTCAAAGCTCCGTTAGTCAATTTCAACGCCTTTATTGAATTTAATTAATGCGAGTATTTAGAGTAGAATATTCTCATTTTTTAACATGATAAAAATATTCGAGTTGTATCATCCGTGTTGACTCATATTAAGAATTAACATATATACATTTGGGCACACTAAGGTCTGTCTGATGCAGCAACATTTTAAGTTTGCAACTAATAAACTTAATTGAGAGTTCGGTTTGCCGAGTGTTTTGGTAAATCGAAGTTAGTGAATGCTATTAAATTGTAAATCTATACTATATACAATGATTTACTTTCCTCCTTCTAATATGTTGCCAAAAGAAACTTCAGTTTATCTTATAATCTGATATTAAATCAACTTTTTAGTCCAAGAATCAATGTTTAGTACAGTTTATGTCAGCATTGAGTTTGAATGACAATTTTTGGATCAGATTTTAAAAAAAAAAATTACAGGCAACAATTTTAAGATTGCTTTCTAACTTAATTTGGTCGGTTCTATACTCCGCAAAGTTTACCTTTCTTTATGGCTTGGTCTCTTTCTTCATGTCAAAGTCAAAAGCATCAACAATGGAAGTAGCATGACAATTTTTTTACATACTTGTTCAGTTTTATAAGAATTTGCAATTATTTTTTTTATAATAAAATCATATATAATTTTTTATAAGAACAACAACAATAAGCACTCTTACCATATCAGAGTTCGCGCAAAAAAATGGAGTTAGTTAATGTAATAAGCAGTCAATATATTTTGATTTATTGAGATTCCACCATGTTCAATAAACTTTTAAATATTAATATACAAAATATATGCAATAACAGCTATTAATTAGTCAATAGAGGTCACAATAACCTAAATAGTAAAAACAATAGTATGAAGTCAGGACTAAATAATCTTGGTCCAAAAGTTAGTCTACCGTCTCTACTAGCTTCTGTTTGAAGTTTGAACAAGCACGTCTGGTATGAATACTATGGACTTGGTCTTGTTCTTATTTGGATATCTGGTTTGGGTCACAGGATATATATATTTTTTATTTTATAGAAAAAAAAACATTGGTAGGAATTGGTTAATTACATAGTACACATTGGCTCACAAACGTACATTATTAAAGAGTCGCCGATGAGTCACGACTTATAAATCCCCGGGTCTAGCACTTATACTAGTTCACAACCCAATTTGTACTCCAAATTCCTATTTCAGTTTGTTTGAGGTAAAGAAAATTTAGCCAATTTGTACTCCAACTCTCTTGGCTAAGTTGGCTTTCATATTTTTCCCTTTGACCGCCCATGTCACATTAGACCGACCCTCTCTCTCTCTCTATTCTGTGTTCTTTCCTTTGTTTTTTTTTTGTCTTCGCTTTTGGATATTCTCTCTCTCTCTCTCTCTCTCTCTCTCTCTCTCTCTCTCTCTCTCTATAGCGACCACCTTCCTTCCCTCTCCGCCATTTAAAGCCCGACAGACAGTTCCCTTGTACATGTGTCTTAAAACTAAATCAAACCCACACACGCACTCTCTCTCTTCTCTCCTCTGATCACCCCGAAAGAGGAGAGAGAAAGGGTTTCTTCATGGCTCCCAGCAAGCTCAATCCCGCTGTAAGATTATTTTTCTCTCTCTCTCTCCATCATCCCGGTCTTTAATTCCGTGTATGTTTCATTTTTAATGCCTGTTTTAATCGTAATTTTGAATCCAAGACCTCTTTAACCTCTTACCTCTTGCACCAAGTTTGGTCTTTTAATTCTTCCAACTGATGGAAACATAAAGTTTTTTTACTTTCTCTATCTTTTTCTTCCGTTTCCTAATCGGTGGCATAATCTTGGATTGATTTAGTGCCACCCCAGATGAAATTGTGCACTTATAGCTATTGGGTTGCTGAAAAAAGTTGGTTTATTGTTCCTCTTTTAAAATAAGATTGAGAAGAAGAGTCAAAGTCACTGGCTTTGAGGGTTTCCTATGCTTATCAGCTAGATACCCTTTTATGTTTTCTAGATGGAGTTGTGTTTGGAATTGAGTGGAATTGATTTGTTTGGGGTATAGTCTGTATATGAACCTCACTGGGTATCCATGTTGATCAGGATTCTTTTAAAGGAGGGGTTGCAAGCTTCCCGATTGTGCAACCGGTAGAGCTCGGAGATGTGGGTTCGCATCTTCCACATCATTCCGAGAAGACAGAACATGAGTTTGTTCAGCAGACTTCTACCCCGGGCGGTAGAGATGACCATCTCATAGAGTTCTCCGAGGCCTTAAAAAGTGCGGGCTCTCCCTCTCTCTCTCAAACACAATTGGGTAGTTCATGTGAGCTTGGTAATGAAGGTTTTTTTTTTTTTAATCTTTGGTGTTTCGCTGTCTTGAACTTCAGCTGTTGCCAAGGCGCTTAGACAAGCTGCTGAAGTGAAGGCTACTGCTCAAGCGGAGGCTGCTGAATGGAAGCGTAGATATGAAATTGAGAGGGCTAGAAATGATCGGCTGGAGCACAGAGGTTTCCTACTTTATTATCTTCCGAAACTTTTCCTACTTTATTATCTTCAACCATGCTTTATGAAACTTATTTGAATCCTACCGTGGCTGGATGTTATGAGTATCCTACTTGTTTGGTACCCTGTTCTTTCTTTATCAAGCAACAATCTTGTTGACCTTGAAGTTGCAGCTCTCTGATTGCTGCTACTTCCCTACAAACAATTAGGCAGTACTATTTTACAGTGATTGTACATTTATCATCCAAAGCGGTTTGTCACTGCATTCCCATGGTGGATCAAACATTCAGATTATGGTTAGCATGATCACTTTTGTTAGCTTCTGTCCGCAATGCTTTTTTGTGGATTTAGGCTATTATGTTTTATTTTCCCACAATCAAACTTCTGAAAACTTAAAATGTTTCCCAAAAGTTTCCCTTAAATGGTAATGATCTTGTTTCACAGCGATCATCTAGAAGGCTATTAAAATATTCTGGTTGGAATGAGATTCAGAGAAGTTGATTTGCTGAATCATTTATATTCTGCTTGTTAGACACGACGGTTAAATGTGGCTATTAATGAAAAGTATATGGGGATAATATGAGTAGTTAAGTCTTTCCACCTGTATTGTCTTGTACTTAAGCTTGTCGATTTAAGTGCTTTCTCTTTTTTATTTCCAACTGCTTTGAATAATCTTTTTGCAATGTGATTTCTATATATCTTCAGTTTCTATTATCATTCTCTTCCGTAAGTTTTCTTGTGTGGTTGTCAGTGGATCACATTTGAAGTGAATGAGTTTCAGATTATCTTTACTGGATGTGCTAATGTGTTTTTTGCACCTGCTTTTCCTTTGGTTTTATGTATTGAAATTATTGTGTTACGCTACAGAACAGTCATCCGGCAAGTGTAATGGTACTGTGGAAAATGGCAGCATAGAGAAATTGTCGGGCCAGTCTGTTGTAGGAAATGAAAGAGTGGAAGGATCCAAAAGCTGCAGCGCAAATGGAATTTGTTCTCACGAGATCTTACGGGATGGAGCAGCTGACTCCAATTGCATATCATCACAGAACAAAATGATGAGAAAGGTAAATTTCACTGGCCTGGTTAATTCTCTGTTAACTACAAGAATTTGCTAGTGTGGCCTCATTGGGATATTGTTTGGAAAACAAGGCCGTTGCCTCTTTCACTGCACTGCATCTCCTCATCATCTATAATTCTACTTTAGAAGCTTGGTGAATGGGCATAGCTAGCTCGTATATTTAAAACTTTGTTTTTTAATGTGTTATTTGGATTAAAAGCTTCTCCTCTATCTCTTCATGATTTCTTAAGAAGGATGGATCAGCTTGTACTTGTAGTTACTGGAAGAAACTTTATCTTGTTCCAGTCACTTGAAGGTGTTGGTATTATTTAAGCATTATTAATGTTCCAAAAGTTGCTACAATTGAATGATTATTCTACTTTGTCGAAGGGAGAGAATGATGTAAATACATCTTAAACAGGCTTCTTTTAAACTTTGTTGGAGATCCAGCGGTGTTAGTGATCAGCACAAGCATGATATTGTTTCTTTTGAAAGAGGCAATATAACGACTGCAGAGCGTAGCAGTAAGCAGGTATTTGCCAATTGGCCTCAAATCATGCTGTTATATTACTATACTGTATTACAATCATTGATTAGTTGTTTTGATTATTAAAATTTAGGAACTTAATTGGTGCTACTTTTCTCAGATTTCATTGACGTGGGAATCTAACCCGCAGACTGTGCTTATTATGACAAAACCAAACTCAAGTTCTGTCCGAATCTTATGTGCTGAAATGGTCAGGTGAGAGTCGTTTCACTGATTTATGTTACCTGTTCCATTTTGTGTTTCGTAAGATAATGTCACCAGAGCCGTACTAAATGTTATGTGGTCCATCTTTAGAATATCCCATGATATAGGTGCTTTGCTTCTATATTAACTGTTTGCTTTCCATCTGCAGATGGTTGAAAGAAGATAAAAGCTTGAACATTTATGTGGAGCCACGTGTGAGGAGTGAACTTCTAACTGAGTCCGCCCACTTCAGTTTCGTGCAAACATGGAAAGATGGTGAGCTTCCAATGTTGACGTAGTGAGAATTCAAGTTCTTTCACTATGATATGTAACGTACACTCTCAGATTCTCCATTCTCACTTCTCATTACATAAATTCTGCATATATGTTGCTCCTCAGACAAGGAGATTATGCTGCTGCACAATAAAGTTGACCTTGTCATAACCCTTGGCGGAGATGGTACAGTTCTTTGGGTATGTCAATTCCCCTTGAAAATTTGTCATTCATTAGAGATTTTTACGTTCCGCTTACACCTTACCATTTGCCTTGTTCTCAGGCTGCATCAATGTTCAAAGGGCCGGTTCCTCTTATCGTTCCATTTTCGTTGGGCTCACTCGGCTTCATGACCCCATTCTGTATCCTTAAAATCAAATTTAGCACCTTCATGATGAAATCAGTGAATCACTCTTTTAGCTAATTGATGATATTCCTTAATATTTTCTCAGACAGTGAACAATATAGAGAATGCCTCAATTCGATCCTCAGAGGTCCTATAAGTATCACGTTAAGGCACCGGTTGCAATGTCATATTATTAGAGATGCAGCAAAAAACGAATATGAAACAGATGAGCCTTTTCTTGTCTTGAACGAGGTCACCATTGATCGTGGGATATCATCGTTCCTGACGAATTTGGAATGCTACTGCGACGACTCCTTTGTCACGTGCGTCCAGGGTGACGGGTTAATCTTATCAACCACATCCGGCAGCACTGCGTATTCACTGGCAGCTGGAGGATCTATGGTACATCCACAGGTACTTTACGAGGCTGCATTTTCTTTTGTTTTCTGTTGTACAGAATTGGCAGCTGTCTGTAGGTTGTCCTTTCCCCCAAAGATTCTGCAATGCTGTGTCAAATTTGATCTATTTGTGTAGTAATTTGACACGTTTACTTGCCTTGCAGGTTCCAGGCATTCTTTTCACTCCGATATGTCCACATTCTTTGTCTTTCCGGCCCCTAATTATGCCCGAACATGTGACCATAAGGATCCAAGTTCCTTTTAACAGCAGAAGCCCCGCGTGGGCATCATTTGATGGCAAAGATCGGAAACAGCTAACGGCAGGTGATGCACTTGTATGCAGTATGGCTCCGTGGCCAGTGCCGACAGCATGCCAAGCAGATTCTACAAGTGACTTCCTCCACAGCATCCACGACGGCCTCCACTGGAATCTACGTAAGACTCAGTCATTCGACGGTCCTCATCACTAGCACTTCTCTCTGATTTCATTCCATTCGCAGCCATCCAAGTGAACCATGGTTCGTATTTCGGGTTTCGTCATGGGACCGATAATATGATTATTCTTAGCCTCTATTCGGGTACCAAAGATATCACCTCTAGATGCTGTCGATTTCTCTTGATGGCTCTCGAATACTTATACGCTCTAGCTCTTACGGTAGCCAGTAAACCAGTAGCTGCAAGAAGAAATGTAACTGTTGTATGTAGTAGTAGTTCATACTGATGGCAGATGTATCATCTGTAATCACTTCTATGGCAAAATTGATAAGCTTACAATATGTTCTGTTGCACTATGGTACAGAATGAATTAAAAAAGCCATTACATCAAGAGCAACAACAAAGCCTTGTCCTATCTTAGTTAAAGTAGTGTTCCCTTACGAAAAAGTTACCTTTGACATTCCGAATTGAGAATTGTCCGAGTCCCGCCTTAAAGAGTGATTCATGCGTTGCATGCAATTGTAGAACTAGCTCAACTCACGGGTACAATGCTTAATAATAGCACAAAAATTGCATGTTCGCAACTTTGGTTAACGCTTATTACCTAACGGATGTCCATGTCACATGAATTGTTAAGCATCACCATGACAACTAATCTCCTTGATATTGATAATTAATTAACATCCATCCAATTGCTCGTTAATTGTTACTACCAACAACGTAAAACCATCCAAAATGCCCTCGTCAGAGAAATCATCTTTGACAAACTTCAAGTTGGTATCAGTTGGAACCTTGGGCAAGTTCATAGCCCTGTCGGGACTCACACTCATTGTCTTCTACACCTTCCTCTTCCACCCTCCCAACACAAATTACCAATCTTCGAATTGGCTACCGCATTTCCACCAACTAAAATGGCCGCTCTTGCATCGTGGTTCTCTCGATGAAACCACTCCAACAAACCTCAACCACATCGTCTTTGGGCTCGTCGGTTCAGTGAAGGCATGGAAGCACAGGAGGACATACATGGAAGCATGGTGGAGACCAAACTCCACCCGCGGATACCTCTTCCTAGACCGAGCCCCCTCACCGGTGGACCTCCCCTGGCCATCAACCTCTCCGCCTTTTCGGATCAGCGAAGACTTGACCAAGCTCAAAGTGTATAGGAAACTCGCTAATCCAGTTGCCGTTAGGATAGCACGTACAATCTTGGATATGTATAGACAGGGGGACAAGGATGTGAGGTGGTACATAATGGGAGACGACGATACTGTCCTGTTTTTGGACAACATAGTTGATGTCCTGGCCAAGTACGACCATACCGAGTACTGGTACATTGGGACGAACTCAGAGTGCGTGACGCCGAACGTCGACTTATCATTCGACATGGCATTTGGGGGCGCCGGGTTCGCCTTGAGTTACCCGTTAGTGGAAGCATTGTCCGAAATGTTGGATGGCTGCATCGAAAGGTATCCAAATTTGTTGGCCAGTGACCTGATACTTCACACGTGCTTGGCTGATGTTGGAGTTGATGTTACTTGGGAGAGTGGGTTTCATCAGGTAATTGTTATTACATTATTTCTCATTCTTTTTCGGGTCCGGTGAGAATTTTTTAGCACAATCTGAATTAAATTTCGGTCGCCGGATCATGCAGATTGATCTTCGGGGAGACATATCAGGGCTCCTCTCATCTCACCCTCAGACTCCTCTCCTCTCCCTCCACCACTTAGAAGCAACAAACCCTCTCTTCCCCTCCATGAACCACTCAGCCTCCCTCAACCACCTAATGAAGGCAGCCAGGCTCGACCCTTCGCGCCTGGTGCAGCAAACCATCTGCTTCCAAAGGCGGACCAACTGGACCTTCTCTGTCTCCTGGGGCTTCTCCGCCCACGTCTACGAGGCGATCCACCCTCGGAGCTACCTAAGGCGGCCCCTCGAGACGTTCGAGCGATGGTTGCGAAGATTCAAGCCGCCATTTTACATGTTCAATACGCGTCGGCTCCCCGGTGACCCTTGCATTGCTCCCCATGAGTTCTTCTTGGAGTCACTGGAGGTTGACAATGGGACAGATCAGTACGTTGCTACATATCTTAGAGCACAGGCCCGGAATTTGCCACCTTGTTCGTCAAGTGGGAATCATTCTGCAGATTATTTGTACAGGATTCGAGTAGTTTCTCCTGCCACTACTCGTAAAAAGGTTGGTATATTGTCTGAAACTTTTTTTTTGTTTCTTATCATGCTTGGGTTTGACCCCGAGTTAAGATAACTAATTTTAAATAAGATCCGATATTTTTGATTAATTCGGATGTTATTTGATTTTTGCAGACTGGTACAATGGAATGCTGTGATGTTGGAGAGACTAACAATAATGTGATCAATGTGAAGTTAAGGCCGTGCATGAAAAATGAAGTCATCAGCTAAATTATATCGTCGCAAAATATTATTGCAACTATTTAGCTAAGGAGATATGAGACCTTTTCTAGATCAGTATATATACATTTGGGTTTTTGTTATTTCAGGAGGAATATATTTGGTTTTGATTGGTTTAAAATGACATGGCTGTCAATTTTCAATATTTTTTTATATAAAAGAAGGGCAGTGCTCCGATGTAGAGACAACAGCAAAATATCAGAGACAACATCGGCCTCACTACTTAGATGATACAAAAAGATGATACGTATGAGCAATGCAAGGCACCCCTTGAAATGTAAGAAAATCCAGTTGAAATTCTCCAGATCAAATCCGAAAGATAAAAGGAAATACAGAAGAAAAAAAAACGAAGTCGAAGATGAAATCCTGAGATGAAAATTACAGAATCATTTTGTCGCATCAAAGGACAATGTATCAGCTATTTCGACTAATTCCGACGTATCTTGGCTTTCGAAACGAATCTATGTTGCAGCATCCATCCAGACCTCCAAAATTTTAACTCATCTACTTAATTGAATTTGAGAGAAGTATCTTATCAATGTTGAATGCATCATATATATAGTTCATTCCAAGGCCTTGTGCCCCTCGGGAGCCTTCTGGAGTCCAATCAAGCGAGCATAGTCCACCCACCTGCAGAAACAAGTTGTAGATGTTGACAGTGAGGTGCTACAGTATGACAATCTCGTGCTTTTATGTCTCGTCAAGAAACTTACAGCAGGGAACCCAAGAAAGTGTTTCCCGTCCGAACGGCGAAACAAATTGCGGTAAGGATGAGCTTGTGCTGGTGTAGCAAGGGCTCCAGCATCCGCTGTTCGATTACTCCAGCCAACACCTGATACCTGTTCAACGAGCCAGTATAACACGCTTAACAATTGAAAACCCCAGCGAGAATATTGACAGAAAGAAACAAATCCAGAAAAGTACCAGCAAAACAGAGTATGACATACCTGAGATTGCTTGAAACTGACATGTAGAGACCATAAGCAAAACTGGTGGAAAGTATGGGAACGTGTTCAACTTCTGCATCGGAAGACTTCTCCACAGCTTTTCGTGCGTTGATAAAGACATTTGTCACAGCTGTCCCAACCTTGTAGAAGTAATAAGAAACGCATTAACCTCTTGTGCATCAAACTATGATAATTCCTTATTCCATAACAGTACCAGTCACAGGGGGCCCCAACATTGAGATGTGAGGGGAGACTCGATCAATTATAAAACCAGAATATGTTTTTGCATAGGTGGGAACTGCTTAAACTCCCAGAGTATAGCAAAAGTATTGGACCAAAATTATGGGAATTAACCTAACTAGAGGATCAGACAACAAAAACATTGATGCAAACGTCCAGACATCCAATTTCATGGGGTAATCACATGAAAAATCAACTGAAGATAACAGACAGAGGCCAACAGTAGAATCAGACTCCTATATTTTCCCATTAATTTACTCCCCCAATACCCCAAATAGCTGATTAGACTAACAATAGAACTGACAGACATTTACATAGGTATTCTATAAAAAAAAAAAAAAATTGGCATCGCAGCATAAAATAACAAAGAGTCAGAACAGAGCAGAGATGTAATCTGGTGAATGGAAGCTCCAACTTACCAATGAAGAAGCTGTCCCCACGGCAAAGAGCTTTGTCCCGTTACGCTGCAGAGACATGAAAAGTGGGTTCAACGAGTCAGCTATCAAAAAATTTCATTATCTACCTTATTGGACGAAGAAACTTGCTCACCACTATTGCACCGATTCGCTGCAAAAGTGAATACGAAGTTCCAGAAAGAGCAACCTACAACAAGGATTGACGACTTGGGAATTAGCTGCTTCTCATTTTCAGAAACCCAACTCTGGTATAGAATGCAACAATATGACCAAAAGGAAACCTGGAACGCATTATCGGGGCAATTATGGAAGAACTTTGCAACCCGTCCAGCGTTTAATGTGAGAGCTGGACGGAGTGACACTGTTGGTGCAGGAAGATAAACGAGCATGAAATCTGCAATCACGGCCATCACCTGAGAAGTAAATGGATCCAATTCGATCATAGGAAGAAGCGTAAGTTTTACCAAACAAAGAGCATAGAGTGGCATTACAGCAACAATTACATGGACATATGACCACAGATAACCACCAAGGATGAAATCCAAATAGAAAACGAGTTCACCAAGATTACAAAGAGCAAGCACAACAACGAAAATCATACCACATCCGCAAAAACAATTTCTAGCTCCTTGAAAAAGTTCTCCTTGCGCTTCTGGTACTCGGCAGCAGTCTGAGAATAGACAGTAACAACAGCATCAAAAAAAATTATTCCAAGATTCACAAGAATCCTGAGGTACATATACGAGGAAGAGAAAGAAGTGAAGGCAGAGAAACATAAAAGCGGACAGAAACACACATTCCGCAGATATATATGCCCCACTCATCTTGTCTCCATCCAACCAAAAGACACAGCTCATCACTGAAAAAATCAAGATCCAGAAACCAATTCCCAACTGTGGCAATTCACAAGGGAATAAAACATAACCCAATTGAGACAAAGAACAGGCATCACATCAAAAACTTGGAAACACAGAGATCCAACTTGATTCCATCACAACATCACATCCTAACCCAATTCCGCTTTATCCTCCACCAATAATAAATACCAAATCAACCCCTTTCTAGTCCTTTTCCATCCCAACCCAGAAAAACAAAACCAACAATCACCAAAGACTCCATCTTTTGCCGATAATTCAATCCAATACCAATAAAGTTCCAATCTTTTTTTACCTTAGTGAACATACCAACACCACACTCCATAGCAACTTTAGCAAGGAAGAGATCATCAGCCAAGAGCCTCTCCTTGAACCCACCAAACTGAAGCAGCCACTTGATGAGCCCACCGGATCCCTCCAGCTCCAGGAACTTCTCCACCACCGACCCGGGTATCCGCCCCTTCTCGATCGCAGCCGCCAGGTCGGCCGGAAGGCTCCCCAGCGCCCGCCCAGCCGCCGCCAGCACCATCATCGCCTCTTCCAGGTTCCGGTCTCCGGCCGCATTGCTCCCCTCCTCCTCCTCCTCGTCCCCTTCTTCCTTCTCATATCCGTCCTCGTCATCTCCGCCGCCGCCTCCGCCGGGTGGAATACGGTTTTTGACGTCATCGT
>SOPF01028329.1:363568-394643 GCA_012979155.1 Hypericum perforatum | reverse complement strand
CCATTTCTTAAGGCGAAGAAGAAGAAGAAGAAGAAGAAGAAATGGCGTCGCTTTTTTGAAGGGCTTTTGGGGGTATTAAAGGTCTAATGGAGAGTTACAACTGTGTGGGGGTGGGTCGCTTGGTATTTGTTAGGAGGACTTGGAACTTTTTAATGTTGGGACAAAGGAGGGCCCAGGTGGAAGGAAGATCCTGAGATTCTTTTTCAGAGATTTTGATGCTTGTCTTTTTTCCCTTCTTTGGTTTTTTTTTTATAGAAAAATTATGGGAAAAACTGTTTTCACAATTCCGGATTTTGGACGGTCGTTGAAACTCGATCTTTCCACCTTATGCTTAAGGACTGATATCGTATCTATTAGACCATACATGCGATGGTCCTCTTTGGTTTAAAAATGCTTAAATACATACATGTAGTTTGAACGACAAAACATTTAAGGAAAGAACAATTATTTGGAATACGACGTCAAAACAATGTTTTTGATCATATAAGATTACTGTTTTCATACCGAAATAAAGTTTTTCCATGATTTGATATTTAGATTAAGAATTTTGCAACAAATAATAATAGATCATTTAGGATCGTGGTAACTAGCGTTTAGGACCAGACGCTCCAAAAAGTCGATGATGGAACTGCCTCGGACTCGGAGGCTTGAATTGTACACACTAAAAAGACAGTAAGTTCGTCCCAAAGTTAAATTGATAATTTCAAAACATTGCGGATGCAAATGGGCAATCACGTTATTTCTCTTTCTGCGCTGGGTTTGTAATTATGTTCCGTTGAGAAATAGGTTTGGAGCTTAGCTACATCTTCTATCAAGATTTTTTTTCAAATGATCATTAAAATATATGCGTGGACCAGTGTATTATTATTTCATTCGTAAGAAAATAGGCTTGTTATATCCTGTGAGGTCGGTAGCTTTTATCTAAAGTTGAGGAACGCCCGGTTTTATTTTAGGGGTATATAGATTTCGATGCTTCGGACTCTGGAAGGTGGTCTCTTAGAAACCTTAGAAAAGTACATGAGTCCCTCTTCCAAGCCCTTGATGAGCTAGCTCTTAAGCCTTTCGGATCTCATATAAACGTTATTCAATGGTAACGTGGATAAGTAAAATACTCCATAATCATTGATCTTTTGTAAAATTTAATTTATGTTTATAATATTTTTTCTAATCAGTCTAACTAATTTTATAATTATAAATTTTCATAATATACCACTTTTCGAGGCCTTTCTTTTTTACCTCTTTTCTCTCATTTCTTTCTTTTTATCATTCAAGCATCGCATAAGTGCAATCCTTCAACATGATTTTAACAGAACATGTGCACAACTGATTTTTCCTGTAAAATTCGATTTCTCTAACGGGTCGTATCCAAACTCCATAACTCTTCAAGTAAAGTGACTCGGTGCCCAACTTTCTTGATAGCTCGAAATTAGGTTGTACGATACTTCAACACAAAGTTAAATAATGGCGTGGTGTGTAAAGAGTGAATAAGATATATGATGTGTATTATTTATTTATTTTTGTATAAAAATGTATTATTTTATTTTTAGTTTAGAACTGCTACGCTCATGGGAATCTCGAATTAAAGGTCTCTTTAGAAATAAATTTAGTGAGCTGATTTCCAGGAACATGGGAAGACCAGAGTCAGAGCAGTTGTTTTCTGTTTGTCGTCCATTGGGTGGACCATCATCTTCAATAGACCCAACCAATCAATGCCACCATTCTTTCACTTATAAAAACTAAACCACCATTCTTTTTTTTTTCTTTTTTCGATAAGCATACTTCTTATAAAATTATTATATTAAAGCCTTGAAGGTATTTAAAATGCATGCCTTATAGTTGTTTTCTTACTTTAGGTATATTTTCGCATAAGTTTGCTCATGCCGTGTCATGGACCGATGAAGGGGTGAGGCCGCCAACGGTGTTGAGCTCCTCGAACCTCATCTTGTTAGTCTCAGTCGATGACAATGTTTGGATCTGGTCGCTCTCGTCGTCACACTCCCAAGCCATTCTTGTTGAAGATTGAGCGTTTGTTAGAGTGAAGGAGCCCAAGAAAACCCAAAAAAGAGAGAATTGTTTATGACGAGTTTCTCATTTCTCTTATTAGATCGAGAACCTTGATGGCATCATGTTGGTGCAGCCATAGTAATAATTTGTCTGTGATGGACTTCTCATTTCTCTACTTTCTCTTTTGTTTTATCTTTTCTCTAGAGGGAGCATTCTTATCAGATCAGAAGAGTTAAACTAAATTACTTTCATTTCCAAGGAGAGGCGTTGAAACAATGATGAAGTTTAGTTGAGTTTTGGATTTCTAGTTTTAGTTTTGTGATTTATAAGGTTTAAAAGTTGTGGATAATGGTTTTAAAGGATGAAAAGAAGAAATTTTTAGTTTTTTAGATTTTGTAACTCAGATTTTAAGTTTCGATTATAGGACATTTTTATTTTTTCGGATGTCTATTCGTCGGAGAAAATCTATGTTTCCAACGTATATTTCGTCATGGAAAAGAGACCCTATACCAAATTTCAATAATCCAAAGATCATATCACAAATAAAAACATAAATTAGGGACTTAATAATAATTTGCTCAAATAAATAACACTCAACGAAGACGTCTACCAAATTAGACACTTCTCCCACCACCACCACACAATTAGTCAGTGAGCTCTCTCACTCGGGTGGCAAAAAAAAGGTGACCAAAAGCAAACCGGAACACGCAAAAGAGAAGAGAAGATGAGCGGAGCTGGAAAGGTGGTTTGCGTTACCGGAGCGTCGGGTTACATAGCGTCGTGGATTGTGAAGCTCCTCCTCGCCCGCGGCTACACCGTCAGGGCCACCGTCCGCGATCCCGGTAACCTCCCCCTCCTCCTTTTTCTTCCTCTTCTTATCTCTTTTTGTGTGTAAATTGGGGAAATAATCGGGTGTGGTGCGGGTGCAGGCGATCCGAAGAAGACAGAGCACTTGCGGTCGTTGGACGGGGCGGGCGACAGGCTGAAACTCTTCAAGGCTAATTTGCTGGATGAGGGATCCTTCGACGAAGTCGTCCAGGGTTGCGATGGCGTTTTCCACACCGCTTCCCCTTTCTACCACGACGTCAAGGACCCTCAAGTTAGGGTTTCGCAGTTTAATGTTGTTTTTTTTCCTTTTTTTTTGTGGTTTGTGATTGTTTGGGGATTTGCGGTTTCTGTAGGTGGAGCTGCTGGACCCCGCGATTAAGGGGACGCTGAACGTGTTGGGGTCGTGCACGAGGTTTCCGTCCATCAGGCGCGTGGTGGTTACCTCCTCAATGGCAGCTGTTGCCTACAACAGGAGGCCACGGACTCCTGAGGTTGTCGTGGACGAGACCTGGTTCTCTGAACCTGACTTATGCAGGGAGAATAAGGTATATAAGTACATGTCTCGCACGGGATTGGGTTTTTGTCTCAGAGAGTTGATGGCGTTTGTTGTTTGTTTTGGTTTTGGTTTTTGGACCGAAACAGAATAGAACAACGGATTTGGCGCGAGCCCTTTAAATGAGGGGTTTATTTGATTATAGGATAGGGAAGATAAGGTAAGGAGACGAGGACAACATTTGTGGTGTATAAGATGTTAATGTGTTAAGGGAATTTTGTGCATTGTTTTCTCATAGGATCATTGCAACCTTAAATAGAGGAAGTTTTTTTCATCAAAATAAGTTGGGTAGCATTCTTCTGATTAACCTAATAACAATTTTGAATTTCGGAAATTTTTTCCCCTTTTTAGTTATTGGTATCTCACATCTATTTAAAGTTCCCGCTGGTGTTAAATATGCGATGGTATCTACCACATTATTGGTCCTTAGCTTGTTCATTTGTTTCTGATTTACATTCTTTTGAATTCAGTCATGGTATGTGCTTTCGAAGACTTTGGCCGAGGATGCTGCATGGAAATTTGCCAAAGAGAAGGGTTTGGACATTGTTACTATAAATCCAGCCATGGTCATTGGTCCTCTCCTACAACCAACCCTTAATACTAGTGCTGCTGCAATCTTAGGATTGATTAAAGGTATCTGTCTTATAAGTTTGGCTAGTCCGGTAATTCTTATTTGTTCTGCCCATTTGTATTATGAGACTATTGTTCTGATGGTAATGCTAATGCAGGAGCGGAGACATTTCCCAACCTAAGCTTTGGATGGATAAATGTCAAAGATGTTGCAAATGCTCATATCCAGGCATTTGAGGTCCCATCTGCAAATGGAAGATATTGTTTGGTTGAGAGGGTGGCCCACTACTCAGAAATTGTGAAGATTTTGCGCGAGCTTTATCCTGATATCAAATTGCCTGAGAAGTAAGTATCTTCTAGTTGATGCTTGTCATGGCTTCATAAAGCTACATTCACTTACCATTTTGGTACTTTCTTATCATCGACATGATGTATTAGTCTGTTTGACTTATAAAACAACCCTGTACACGAAAGGAAAACAAGAAAGAGCAAGTAGTTCAAATTTTCAACTGACTTCACATGCTGCCTTTGTGAACAAGCTCAACATAGTCTGATCTGTAGAGCATGATAAACTACAATCTTGTACTTTATTTCATTTTGTGGAATCTTACTGTTTGTTGACCACAACATCACTGGGCGGATATATGTAACTGCCCTTTAATCTGGTGGACTACGTCGTGATTTGCATTTGATCACCGATACCTTTGCTATGAGCAATATCTATCTTCTACTGAAGTTTTTGGCTGATAAACTTTGCCGAAATGTTGGACAGGTGCGCAGATGATAAGCCTTATGTACCAACATATCAAGTGTCGAAGGAAAAAACTAAATCTTTGGGCGTGGAGTTCATTCCTTTGGACGCGAGCATAAAGGAAACTGTTGACAGCTTGAGGGAGAAAGGTTTTGCCAGGCTTTGAGCACCCTACTGCAGATTTCATCTTTCTCTACGAATCTCTCATATCTGCATCCTCACTCGTAAGTGAAGATCGGAAAAAAAATATATCTAGCAAGCATTCTACTGCTTGGAATAACGTATGGAACTTGACTTAGTTGGAGAACATTGAAATCTGTCCCACTATAATGTGGGATAAGAACTGTTATTTCTATTGATGTGGGTTTTCTTCTTTTAAATTGCAATGTGGATCGGAGCATAGACATTTTCCATGTTAATGTTCTGTTTGAAGAACCCTACCCCATTTATCTTTTTTTTTCAAAAAGCAAATATGTGATGATAAATCCAGTCTTTGGCCATGATTTCGGATAATCCTAAAGATGCTCGCCCTAAATACCAAAAGTTAATGGATTTTTCCGTGATAAGTTACTCTATTCCTCCACGGATAAAACGAATCAAGCCACGCAACTCCGTTCTTTTTTGTATTTTTTTTTACATAATCACTCAATTTTAATATTTTTTGAGTTTTTCTAAACTTTATAAAAAATACAAAAAAGACACTAGAAAATTTAAACATCTTTTGAAATTGTTTTTATTTTTTAAAAAAATACAAAAAACTACGACACAAGACAAAAAATTAATTTTTTTTTCAAATACACAATTTCTTTTCCAAATTACCAAAAAAATTAAAATTTTCAAAATGATGTCTAGATTGTCTTGTCCGAACAAAACAAGAATTCTTTCCATCTTTCTATTATTTTTGTATTTTTTCGAATTTATAAAACTTCAAAAAAATTTAAAAAAATTCAAATTGAGAGATTATTAAAAAAACTTGGAAAAGCAATATGCGGATTAAAAAAAACTCAAATCTGACATCTGAGCACCAAGATATTTCTCTTCCAAGTTTTTTTACATAATCTCTCAATTTGAATTTTTTTGAATTTTTCAAATTTTTATAAATTCGAAAAAATACAAAAATAATAAAAAGATGGAAAGAATTCTTGTTTTGTTCGGACAAGATAATCTAGACACCATTTTGAAAATTTTAATTTTTTTGGTAATTTGGAAAAGAACTTGTGTATTTGAAAAAAAAATATTTTTTTGTCTCGTGTCTTAGTTTTTTTGTATTTTTTTAAAATTCAAAACAATTTCAAAAGATGGTTAAATTTTCTAGTGTCTTTTTTTTTATTTTTTATAAAGTTTAGAAAAACTCAAATAATTCAAAAAAATTAAAATTGAGTGATTTTGTAAAAAAAACTTTGAAGAACCATATCTTTGTGCTCGGATATCCAATTCGAGAATTTTTTTTTAATCCACATAACTTTCTGAGATCTAATCAAATGCTGAATTTTTTATTAGTTATTTGACCAAAAATTGGATTAAAAACCCGATATTTGGTTAAACCGAATTTTTTTATTTACCAAATGCCGGATATTTGTTTGGTGTTTTGGTTAAACGGGTAAAAAACCCGATTTTTGGAGAGAAACACCATTTTCATAATAAAAAAACTGGGTACCAAATTTGTAATATTCGATGAACAGTAACATCAAATAAAAAAAATCCCTCCGTTACAAATCAAAAGCTCTCTAAACCCTAAAACTCTGAGAGATAAATTCCAAGAGATCATAAAGATAGACATACAGACATGTGGGATCCACCGCAAATCCAACAATGACACCGATATGACTGGTTCAAATGATACAACAGCTTAACTAGCTGCCAGTCCGCCCGGAACACTCGCTATTGAAACCCCTGTTGCTGCGTCAACTGCTATAACAGCTGCTAGTCAACTCGAAATGCTCGATATCGGTCTTCGATCGCATGCATCCGCTGGTTATTCCACCCGTTTGCTGCTGCAACTTCTGTAACAGCTGTACCAGTTGAAATGCACGCTATCGATCTTCCAACGCATGGAATCGCTAGTTATTCCAATGCATTCACTGATTTGGCCGACTTCGATTTCGGATTTGATTTCATGGACTTCTCCAATGACCTGGTACATGGTTGGATGCCCCCTAAACTGAACAATCAGTGTCCTCCACTTGATCCAAATCAGCAGTGGGCAGCCACAATTTTCTCTAAGCTATTAGTGCAGCTTGTCTAGGTAGTTTCTAGTATTGTATCTTTTTTATTGGAAAAAGTACAATTTTATTAATTGTGATTTTGCGCTTTTTGACATATGATCATATACTTAAAAAACGGCCAAACGAGTCCTGACGTTAGCGTTGGAGTTTTACTTTTAGGTTTGGGAGGCCTCCCGAGCCTAAATTCGTCCCAAACCTCAAAACTACGTCGTTCTGAGACCGAAGTGGCTGATACCTAATTAGTTTTTCATCCTCCATTTTTTTACATTTTAGTCCCAAAATGTCTTCCCCAATTTTAGCTGAAATTCCGAAGCTAACGTCAGGACTCATTTGGTCGTTTTTGAAGTACATGATCATATGTCAAAAAATGCAAAACCACATGTACTAAAATTGTATTTTTTTTATCTTTTTTATTTGGAATAAAAATTTCAGCAGAGTAAATTGAGGAATGCAAAAAGCTTCATTTTTCTCACTCTATACAATTAATGTGCACAGATCAGAAAAAACCTCTACATTTCTGTTAATAAGCAATTGTTCGACAAAGATGTTTGTCATTCTTCATTCTATTTAGCATTTCCGTTGCCGGATATATATATGCTATTATGGATGACAGAATTACCTAACCTGTGGATCAAGCCGTGCCTTTATTCTGTTGGATTAAGGATATGGATATCGGTCCACTTTTATAAATAATTATAGGAAAGATTACTAAATTTATGAATTCTATCGTATTGTATACTATATCTTAATTATACTTTAATTAATCACTTTTTATATTTTTTACTTGTAAATTATAACAATATTCTCAAATATGCATTAGTTATTGATGATATTGATACTGAAATTCAATGTTCATGAATTTCAAATTTTTTTTATTAATATGCTAGATAATAGATATACTCTTCATTATGTTTAATATATTTGGAACTTAAAAAGATACATATTCTACAATTTAAATTAAATTAAAAAATTTGATGTATTATTATAAAATGACACTGATTACTAAACAGTTCGAAAAAGAGCATTTCGCACTCAATCTGGCCGACCATATTGTTAATTGCAGTCAGATTCATAGGAAGATTGTTTGCTGAATTCAATTGGATTTTATTTGTATTAATTTAGGGTCCATATCAGAATCGCCTAATTGTCTGCCATTATTATTTGCACAAATTTAAGAGTGTCTCCTACGATGTATCCCAACATTTATCAATCAATTTCCCGGAAGTTCAGCGTCATTGTTTAGTGGTTCAAATAACCTTGTTCTTTTTCTTATATAATTCTAATAAGAATCTTGAAAATAATAAATGGATTATATTAGATTCTAAATAAAGAACTAACTATCGAATTAATTCCCAACTCTCCCTCCACGAATAAATCCTATCAAACCACGCAACTCCCTATATATATATATATATATATATATATATATATATATATCAAAACTCGCTCTCTAAACCCAAAGAGAAATCCCAAGAAATCATAAAGAGAAGACACATAATAGATACAACTCTTCCTCTCTCGTCTCCCTAACTTCCAAAAATGGCGGACCAAGATCACGAACACCAAGACCCCTCCTCCAAGCGTCCAAGACTCATGGACCAGCCGGTCAACTTCAACTACCAACTACCAGCGGCTCCACTTGGTAACTGTCAACCGCATATCGTCGCCGACATTCCTCCTCAAATGCAACTCTTGGAAGGAGGAGCACCTCGGATTAACCATGATGACGCGCTCCCCAATCAGAATCCTGACGATCACTGCAGTTCCTTCCCGCCTGGTTACAAGTTCAGTCCATTCGATGATGAGCTGGTCAAGTATTACTTGATCCCTAAGGTGTTGAGGAAGCCATCGCCGACTAACATGATCCCCGAGGTCAATATTTATCATGACAGTCCGCTGATGTTGGCCGGTACGTAAATATGCATGGTTGTTTAGTTTCAGAGGTGTTCTTGATTGCTAGTTTACGTTCTTGTTTTGAACTTTTCGCGGATAACCCGCGAAGGTCCATGATCTTGGTTGTTGTGGTTACTCTTCAATTACTTTTTTCTATGATCAGAAAGGTGAATGTTTTTACATTTTTGTGTTACCATTCCTACAGCTACATACACAGCTGCATACGAGAAAGATGGTGAATTTGAGTGGTACTTTTTCACCCCGAGGAACAAGAAGTACCCCAATGGAAAAAGGCCAAGACGTTCGGCTCCTGATGGATTCTGGAGGGCCAATGGTACTGAAATAGAAGTGAGAGATAAAGCTAGTGGCAAGTTGCTTGGACACAAGAAGGGGCTCGTCTACTACAGGGGAGATCCTACAAGGAAACAGAAGACCGCGTGGATTATGCACGAGTTTCGCTTGTCCGAAGAGATTAAACGGGCTTTACCCACCAGTAGCAGCAGTGTTTCTGACCCGATGCTGGTATGTCAATCGTTATATTTGGACCCGAAAAGCATATTCCAAGTTAGTTTGGTTATGCTGAGAGAAAGCAGTACTGATATCTTTTGTTTGTTGCAGTTAGATGAATGGGTGCTGTGTAGGATCTTCCACAAGCCCGGGATGAAAGACGGCATGAATTCGGAGCTGCAACTGCTACAAGAGATCCACCAGTCAAAGGAGCCTCCAAGTGATCCAAATCACAAGTGAATTTGCTGTGGGAGAGCCACAATTTTGTCTAGGCTATTATTGCAGGCTTGTCTAGGTATTTTCTGGTGGTTGATATCTGTATAAAAGCTTTGCAATTGATTGCACCTTGTCTACTTAGCTTTTGTGATTTGGTACAATATGAGGAGCAGAGTAACCGATGACTACTTTTCTACTGCAAAAATCTCTCTTTTTTTCCCATTCTGGACAATAAAATGTGCACAGTTTAGACAAAACTCTCTACATTTCTGCTAATAAGCCATTGTTTGAGAAAGATGTTTGGCCATTCTTCCTTCTCAACGGAGACAAGTTCCCGATATCGACAAATGCTCGACAGTGCTTTGCGTCTCGCTTTAGTAACGACTTCCTTCTCCTTGGAGCTGTTGTCATTTGCATGGCAAACAACTTTTCGTTGAACAGAGTATAGACCGCTACCCGCGCTTCTCCATCTCGAAAGGCGAGTCCCTAAAATACGCGGGCGGATCATTGGCGCACGACCTTGACAATCCGAATCAAGTGCTCGATCCACCAAATATTCTCCAGACGCCAGCAATTATTCCATCTCATCCCTGAATTGCCCCCATCATCTCTTTCATTTAAGAACATTGCTCTGTCTTGGCTCGAACCTGCTCGAGAACCTTACTGAGCTGTACGGAACGGGGGCAGATTCGAGGCATTTATGTTTCTGGCTTCTTCAGTCTGCCCTGAGGCAACGGCAGTCCCGGAGCGCGTGGAAGGTACGCGCTTGTTTAAGGGGCGACGAAAGCTGCAACGGTCCCTTCCTCGAGCGTGACTTCCACGCGCCCATCTTTCTTCACAATTGCAGCTTCTCCTCCCGGTTTCGCTAAATTCTCCGCAACTTTCAGCTCTCCCCCATCTTCTCCTTTGTTCGAGTCTAGGCCGGTCGTCTGACGCCCCAGCTCCAGCTGCCGCAGCCGGAGCCGCCGTAGGTCGTTGCTTGGTTTGGATCTCCCCCCTTTCTTTACAAATTAGGGTTTATGTTTTGGGAAATTTTGGGACCGATTCTGGAATTGGTGAAGCTCGAGGACTGCTTGAAAAATTTATATAAGTTTGATGATCTATTGTGAATCTAGTAATTTTTGTAGACTAATTCTGTGACTGACAAAAAATTGAGGACCTTCTGGTACTTTTTCCGAATCAGCTGTGGCTGATTGAGAATTTTGCAAGAGTGCCGAGTTATTGGATATTTTGCCAGGACGTAAATCAACGAATTCCACTGCATGGTTCAGAGAGTAACAAAAAGTCCATTTTCTTGGATGGAATTGATGACGTTAGACCTTGCTAATTACATGAAGGGTAAAATGATATATTCTTTAGCAAGTGATATCCATATACTTGAGAGGAGAATACAAAAACATTATATTTTTATTACAAGAAATTTGTTAAATTATGCTCAATTGCAATTTGTGACTTCCTCCTGATTATAAGACGATGTCTTTCATTTATGGAGTATATTACAAATTCGAAGACAATGAGAATTTCAAAGGAGAAATCTCGTAATAGATTACAATGAGAATTTAAATTATTTTGATGAAATTTTTAATCTTGCTGGTACAAATACACTCCGCTAAGGTTCATGATCTTGCTTGATATCTTGATTGTTGTGGTTCCTACAGCTGCACAGGAGAAAATTGGTGAATCTAAGTGGTACCTTTTCACAGGAAGGACCAAGAAGTATCCCAATGGAAAAATGGTAGATATGTTTTCTAAAAAATGGGGCCCAACATTGGGTTGGACTTCTCCCTCGTGAAGGGCAGGAGCGAGTTACCAAAGTTTGCATCAACCATGGTTGTTGAGATTCACAATTTGCATCTAGAAAATCAAAAGTTCGAATTTTATTCTGTTTTCAATTATATATTATTCAAATTTAAATTAATAACTCTACTGTTTTTGACAAAAAAGAAATCGGACGCAACTTTTAGTGCTCATCATAGAAATATGATGTATATCTATATAGTATTTTAAGTATTATATCTTGAAAAAATTAGTGTAATTTCCCTTAATGGTGAAATATAAATTTACTTATAATTGTTTTTTCCGAAACATCAATTTGGTATTGGCAACACAAAGTTTCAAAAGAAAGGACCGATACTGCAACACAAAAAAACTAAGATGACCGAATAGTAAAAACACTCAACGACAAGTCAACAACGACGCCTGCTAAACTAGACACGACTCCTTCCCGCCACCAGGCCCACCACGCAATTAGTCAGAGGCTCTCACTTCTCAGTAGCAAAATAAACGGTTACCAAAAAAGCGAAACGGAACACGCAAAAGAAGAAGAAGAAGAAGAAGAAGATGAGCGGAGCTGGGAAAGTGGTTTGCGTCACCGGAGCGTCGGGTTACATAGCGTCGTGGCTGGTTAAGCTCCTCCTCGCCCGCGGCTACACCGTCAGGGCCACCGTCCGCGATCCCGGTAACCTCCTTCTCCTTCTTCTTCCTCTTCTTATCTCTTTTTTGTGTGTAAATTGAGGAAATAATCGAGTGTGGTGTGCGGGTGCAGGCGATCCGAAGAAGACAGAGCACTTGCGGTCGTTGGACGGGGCGGGCGACAGGCTGAAGCTCTTCAAGGCTAATTTGCTGGATGAGGGATCCTTCGACGACGTCGTCCAAGGTTGCGATGGCGTTTTCCACACCGCTTCCCCTTTCTACAACGACGTCAAGGACCCTCAGGTTTCGGGTTACGCCTGTTGAATTTTGTTCGTTTTATAGCTTTCGGCTTTTTTTGTTTTTCTGATTTGTGATTGTTTGGGGATTTGCGGTTTCTGTAGGTGGAGCTGCTGGAGCCTGCGGTGAAGGGGACGTTGAATGTGCTGGGCTCGTGCGCGAGGTCCCCGTCCATCAGGCGTGTGGTGGTTACTTCCTCTGTGGCTGCTGTTGCCTACAACAGGAGGCCGCGGACTCCCGAGGTCGTGGTGGACGAGACCTGGTTCTCTGATCAAGACTTATGCAAGGAGAATAAGGTATATACAAATACATCTCTTGGGTGTTTGTGGGTTGGTCTAAAAAATTTGATGGCGTTTCTTGGGTTTTTTTATTTTTGGACCGAAACAGAATAGAACAGAAATATTTTGCTAGGGGCCCTTTGAAATGAAGAGGCTTTTTTTTAATTTTAAGATAGGGAAAGGAAGCTAAGGAGACGAGGATAAACCTTGTAGTACAGAAGATGCCTGTGTGAAGGGGACAATGTAGTTTTCTCATATATGTATAGGTCTCTCACACGTTTGTGGTTTTGTCTCAAAGAGTAGAGTTGATGGCCTTCTGTTTTGATTTTTGGACCAAAAGAATAGAACAGCCAGATCTTGCTGGGCCCTCTGAAATGGGGGGCTTTGTTTGAGTCTAGGATGGGGAAGGGAAGGTAAGGGGACGAGTGTAGAAGATGCCTGATATGTTAAAGGGGATAATGTTGTTTTTTCATCAAAGAAAGTTGGGTAGCATTCCTCTGATTAACCTAAAAACAATTTTGAATATTGGAGAAAAAGAAGAGATTCTGACGGATCTGGAATTTTTTCTTTCTTAGTTATTGTTCTCTCTTTTCAATTTCAAGTTCCTGCTGGTGTTATACTTGCAACGGAATCTACCATGTTATTGGTCCTGAGCTAGTTCATTTGTTCCTGGTTCCATTCTTTTGAATTCAGTCATGGTATGTGCTTTCCAAGACTTTGGCCGAGGATACTGCATGGAAATTCGCCAAAGCGAAGGGTTTAGACATTGTTACTATAAATCCAGCCATGGTCATTGGTCCTCTCCTACAACCAACCCTTAACACTAGTGCAGCTGCTATCTTAGGATTTATTAAAGGTATCTCTATCTTATAAATTTGGCAAGTCCGGTAAGTCTAATCTGTTCTTCCATTGGTATAATGAGCCTATTCTTATGGAAATGTTGATGCAGGAGCGGAGACATTTCCCAATCTAAGTTTTGGATGGATAAATGTCAAAGATGTTGCAAATGCTCATATCCAGGCTTTTGAGATCCCATCTGCAAATGGAAGATATTGTGTGGTTGAGAGGGTGGTCCACCACTCCGAAGTAGTTAAAATTTTGCACGAGCTTTATCCCAATATCAAACTGCCCGAGAAGTAAGTATGGTCTAGTTGATGTTTGTCATGTCTAGAAAGAGTAACATTGACTTACCAGTTTCATTATCTTTCTTATCAGCTGCTTGTTGTTCACCAATTAACTTGTATTTTGTTGACCAAGGAAACTCATATGGTAGTTATGAATTTGGCATGATATGTCAATATGTTTACTTGCATGGCAACCATGTGCATGAAAATAAAACAAGAAAAAGCAAGTAGCTCAAATTTTCAACTGACCATACATGCTGCTTTGTGACAAGCTCAACATAGTCTCATCCATAGAGCTGTATGGTGAGACGGTGTCTCTGTTACACATATGAAGCAAGGAATACGTAGAGAGAACTAGGGCAGATAGAGTTCAAATCTTATGCCTTCTTTCCTTTGGTGAAACTTTACTATTTGTTCATCATAACATCACTGGCCGGAGATACATAAGTGCCCATTAATCTGGTGGACTATGTTGTGATTTCCATTTGATTAGCACATGCTCCTTTGCTAAGAGTGATACCTGTCTTCTACTGAAAATTTTTGCTAATAACTTTGCTGAAATACTTGACAGGTGCGCAGATGATAAGCCTTATGCACCAACATATCAAGTGTCGAAGGAAAGAACTAATACCCTGGGTGTGGAGTTCATTCCTTTGGACGCGAGCTTAAAGGAAACTGTGGAAAGCTTGAGGGAGAAAGGGTTTGTGAGCTTTTGAGCACCCTACTGCAGATTTCATCTTTCTCTACGAGTCTCTCATATCTGCATTCGCACTCGTAAGTGAAGATCGGAAAAAAATAAATATAGGAAGCATTCTACTGCTTGAAATAATGTTTGAGAAAATAAAAAGCTTGTACCACTATAATGTGAGACAAACACAGCCGTTTCTATGATGTGGGTTTTCTTCTTCTAAGGGCTGTGGATCGGGGCAGACATTTTCCATGTTATTGTTTTGTTTGAAGAACTCCACCTCACTTTGTAAGAAAATATCTGATGATAAATCCAGTCTTTGGTCAAGATTTCGGATAATCTTAAAATGCTCGCCCTAAATATCAAGAGTTTTATGGATTTTTCTGTGACAAGTTACCCAATGTTTTCCCACGGATAAACCCGATCAAGCCACGCAACTCCGTTACAAAAAGCTCTCTACAACCTAAAGCCCAGAAAAAAAAACCGAAGAAATCATAAAGAGGAGAGACAGACAGAGATATAGCTCTCCTCCCTACCTACCTCCTCCCTAAATTCCAAAAATGGTAATAATATAAATCATTCAAATTATTAATACAAATCATTTGATCATAATAGTATAAATCACTCGCACGACTAGTACAAACTATTCAAAATAGTTACGACGGAGTTGGCGTTGAATGAGGTCGTCGGCCATGTCTATGAACAACTCACGTATCTAATTTCATGATGTGTTTTTATCTCGTAAATCAATGGCCTAACCTTTTCTTGGTCTCTGCTACCCTGTCCGGGTCATTGGCATTTTGCCCGGAGAAAATAGAGGTTAACCTCCCACCGTTGTGTCATAGTCGGTGCTCAAACTACACATCCTAATCCAAACACTGAAATCATTGATCATGTCCACTGGTGAAGATCATTATGCGTTGCCCGCCGTCGACATACAATCCATCTCAATCTCCAATCCGTCTAAAATAAATTTCAGGACATGCTTGGTATAAATTGTATGTACGTAACCCAATTCATTCCCCCATTTCACACCCAATCTGACCATGTTGTCGCTTGCAGCCAGACCCATAAGAAGATTGTCTGGATTTTATTTGTATTAATTTAGGGTCCATATCTATATTCGCCTAATTCTCTTGACATTATTATTTGCACAAATTTGAGAGTGTCTCCTATAATGCATCCAAACGTTTATCAGTTAATTTCGTCGAAATTCAGCGTCGTTGTTTAGTGGTTCAAATAACCATGTTCTATTCATAATAAGAATTTTGCAAATATTAACTCCATTATATTCGATCCTAAATAAAGAACAAATTATCCCATTAATTACCAACTTTCTAGGGAAACTTACGCTTAGGCCCTTAGGGTTTGAGGAAATTTGTGTTTTAGCCCCCATATTATTTTTTATTATCATTCGACCCTTCAAATTTGCAAAAAGTGTATATTTTGCCCCCTATTGTCGAAAACAGACGATTTCTCCAGCCAAACATAACCTGAGATTACCAAAATGCCATTTTCTTTAAAAAAACAAAATACCCAATTTAAAATAATCTCCCCGTCGTCGTAATCAAGCAGGATTACAAATCACTACTTACCTCAATGGCTGGTCATCCATTCCAGTTCTCGGTCATTCTGATTTCCATCTCTATGGAACGATAGATAAGATGCAGCATCTCTCCACCGTCGACCCCCTGGTCCATTAAACTTACTCCCATGCTGACATCTCATGCTGACATCTCTCCACCGTCGACCCCCTCGCCGCCGTCTCTCCTCCGCCGGATTCATCGAACCCACATGCTCATAATCCTCTCAAACCCAAAAACCTCCTTCTGAAACAGGTCCCTGCTCTCCTCTTTTCTAGTCGCTTTAACACTGGGCCCCACACCAACCCTCTACCTTCTACTTCTTCTCGAACAGAGAGTACCCAATTGGATATATTATCATTGGACTTCAAACCTGTCAAAGAAGTTGTAATTTTTGAGTGTTCCCACTTGTGGGGAGGTGAAAGTTCCAATCTTTTTGGTTTAAAGGACCTTCTTTTGGATGTTTCCCAGGTGTTTCCTAGTATTAGTCGTCGTCTGAGGCGGGTATCGATGTTGGGACCGGAGGATGTTGTTGAATTGTTGGTTGATTTCGGAATGAGTATGGGAGAGAGGGTGTTGAGAGGGGGAAGGTTGAGTCTTTATGGGAGATTTTCAGGTGGGCTAATGATCAAGATAGGAACAGACCCTAACATAATCTGGAATAGACCTCGATGAAGTTTTTGGTGCCAATATTGATGAGCACGTTGTCGGTATCATCGAGGACTCCGGGGAGGTAGAGTGACGCGGTGAAGGGGACTAGCATCTTCCTCCTAGAACAGAGGCCTTTTGGATTGGGTCGACGGGCTGGGCCGAGGCCAGAGAGAGATCGGGTCTAGTGCCACGACGGTGCAGGTTCACCCACAGTTATTCACGAGAGCTATAATTGAGAGAGCGGTGGGGAGCTACGGGGTAGAGGTGGTAAAGGGAGGGTAGAGCAGGATGCTATCATTTTGGTGCTGGGCTCGTGGTCGGGCACAGTCCCCTCCTCTCCTCTGGTTGTCGTTTTGATGCTATCATTTTGGTGCTAGGCTCCTGGGTTGTATTGTGTTGTTTCTGGGTTTTCCATTTGAATAAATATCTTTAAAAATAATTAGTGTTATTGAATTTTGATTCTTCCTAATTAGTTTCAATTCTTATTAGTAATATTTTGAGCTTGTAAACCAGAACGAGAAGATGAGACGTGAGTCGTGAGAGAAAGAAGAGGAGTTTGTGGTGGTTTTCGTGGAAGAGGAAGAAGATGGAGAAAGAATGAAATTTTTTTTAATGAGTAAGGGTATTTTGGTAATCTCAGGTCCACTTTTGCAGGAAAAATCATCCGATTCTAGCAATAGGGGGCAATATATATATTTTTTGCAAACTTGAAGGGTCAAATGATAATAAAAAATAATACATGGGTTAAAACACGAATTTCCTCAAATCCTAGGGGCTTGAGCATAATTTTCCCAACTTTCTATCCATGGATAAACCCAATCAAGCCACGCAATTCGGTTATAAATCAAAACATGCTCTCTAAAATCAAGGAAAATCCCAAGAAAAAATAAAAAGTAGAGAGAGAAAAAAAGGTATAACTTTCCTGTTGGAATTTATCTCAAATTCTGTTTAAGGATAACTCATTGTAAGAGAATTCTATTTGGGAAGGAGCAAAGGATAAGTCTTCTTTTAGTAATAGGTATTCAAGTTAAGATGGAACTCTAGGTTAAATCTTCTATAAATAGGAGTATTGTGTAAAAGTTAGCAAAAATTATACATCTCCTTCTATCGTCGTCTCCCTAACTTCCAAAAATGGTGGACCAAAATAACGAAAATCATAACCCCTCCAAGCGTCCAAGACTCATGGACTAGCTGGTCAACTTCAACTACCAACTATCAAAGGCTCCTGTCAACAACGATCAACTATATCTCGTCAACTACCAACCAGCAACGGCTCCTGTCGACAACAGTCAACCATATTTTGTTAACTACCTATTGAAAATTTCCCAGAATCAAACTAATCGAAGACATAATCTCAGCAACAATCTCCTACCAATTGAGATACGATCCTAGCTCACAACGTACACTTCCTTTTCTATCAAGGATTGCAGCAGCTCAATGTATACTTCCTAATCAGTCTGATTTACTTCCTATTCAAGTCGGACTATAACTCTGAAGAATCCTTCTTGTTATGCTCTTTCCTTTGTATCACTTATTGTAATTACCTCTGTAATTAGCCTATTAGGTATTTATATACTCCCTGTAACTTACGATTAATAATATAATACAACAACTTTGCTTCTTTCTTCTCAATTCAACATGGTATCAGAGCTTGTAAATCGAGCCTGAGTAACCACAACTCTTCCACATCTCAGCCTTACCTTAAACTAAAGCCACATCCTAAAATTCTTCATGGCTCACAAAACTTCAATTGATGCTTCAACTAATGAAGTTGCTGTAGTCATTGCTCCAAGCACCAACCTTGAAGTACTGAGGAAAATTTCTAAAATTGATAGCAATATTAGCCTCAAAATTACCACCATTTCATTCAACGATAAGTACTACATGGCATGGTCAAAGGTGGTATTTATCGCACTATGCGGTAGAGGCCGTATCGACTTTATCAACGATGATCTTCCCTCCCTCGCTGTAAGTGAAAATCATTATCCTGAATGGCGTATGTATGCCATCAGGTAATATCTTGGTTGTTGAACTCAATTGATACTGAACTGCATGACTTATTCAATTATGCTGCCAACTCTAAAGAACTGTGGGAAGCCGTAAAATCCCTTTATTCCCAGCAAGAAAACATGTACCGTATTTTTGAGTTAAAGAAAGGCATAGCTAATCTTGAAAAGGGAGAAAGTCCCTTTGTTGAGTTCTTGATCAAGTTAAAATCTATGTAGGAAGAGCTCTCCACTTTAAGACTGGCTACCACTGACCCGATTGTAATCAGGAAGCAGGAAGAAGAAGACAGAATATTCAAAGTGCTGATGGGTCTTGGACCCAATTTTGACGTACTCTATGATCAAATTCTGATAGCTACTGATCTCCCCACATTCAACACAGTATATACACGTATCCAGAAGGAAGAAACGCGCAAGAAAGTCTTTTCCTCATACCCAAGAGGAGATCAAGCGATCAAAGCCAATGCCTTCAAAGTATCCCAAGAGACTAATGCATTCGCTGCAAAACGATTTATGGACTCTCGACCCAGAAATCAATTTAATTTGGGCAAGGTACAAACCTCCCTAAACCAAATTATATGTGTGATCATTGTGGAAAATCTGGGTATACTATAGACAGATGTTGGATCTTCCATCCCCATCTCAAATTGAAGAGGGACAAGATAAACTAAGACCGACAGAAGGCATTTCATACCATAACAACTGGACCATATCCCGCATCCGGAAACACCTCTAAAGCAACGCCTTCAATTGAAGACCTTGCTCAGAGGGTGTTCCTGCACATGAAGGGAAACATGGAACCAGGCCCATCTCACACAACTTTACAAAGAGAAGGTAAAGAGGGTAAGAAGTTATTCTATCACACGACAATTCATTGCAATTCTACCTTACTTGATAGTCACGATAAGCCTTGGATCATTGATTCAAGCGCAAATGAGAATATGACTAATGATAGGGATGCGATTGAGAATTTCCAACCAATTATTGACTAATCGATAATTATTGCTAACGAGTCTACTGTTCTGATTAAAGGGCGAGGACAAATTCGTTTTTTTGATTCAAAGAGAAGTCTTGATGTTCTTTTTATCCCAAATTTGTTCAGTAACCTTCTTTTAATTAGCAAAATTACAAAAGATTTAAGCTGTCAAGCACGCTTTACTACTAACTCTATGGAATTTTAGGATTGCAACACTCAGAAGAAAATTGGTGATGGAATGCTTAAGAATGGTTTCTATCTACTGAATCAAAGACCACATGCTCTCACTACCACCGATTCGAGACTCACACAACTTTGGCATGACCAGCTAGGACATCCTAGCTCTCTTGTCTTAGCTACTTTATTTCTGATTTTAATAATTGGTCTTATAATTAGCTAAAGTTGCATCTTAGCTAAGCAATGTAGTCCTTCTTTTAAATGCTCAGACATTTATTATAATGTTGCTTTTCAATTAATTCACTCTGACGTTTGGACCTCTCCTCAGGCCTCCTATGATGGCTATAATTATTTCGTATCTTTTATTAACCATTATAGTAGAGGTACCTGGGTTTACTTGTTAAAGAACAAGAGCGATGTCTTTGCCAAATTTAAGGAATTTTATGCCTTAATTTGTAATCAATTTAATGCTCGTGTTCAGATTTTTTGTACTGATAATGGTTCAGAATACAAAAAGGACTTCAAGGACTTCTTTCTGAACCTTGGCATCACACACCAAACATCATGTGTCTATACTCCACAATAAAACAGAGTGGCCAAAAGGAAGAATCATCACCTCCTCGAAGTCACTCGTGCTCTCATGTTCAAGATGGATGTCAAGAAATGTTATTGGAGTGATGTAGTCCTCACTGCATGTCACCTGATCAATTGGCACCCAAGCCTAATTCTTAATCGAAAATCACCAATTGAGGTTCTTCTCAACAAAATTCCCGATTTATCATACTTACGAATCTTTAGATGTTGTGCTTATGTTCAGGTTCCTGCGGAGAAGCGCACTAAATTAGACAAGAAGTCGCTTCGGTGCATGTTTCTAGGCTACTCTACTATGCAAAAAGGATACAAATGCTACTCCCCGGAACTTAAATTGAAGATTGTTTCTCAAAACGTCGAGTTCTTCGAACACACACCTTAGTGCATCAAAGACAACCCCAATAATTTGACTCAGGGGGAGCTTTCTCAACCCTCAATCTCTGTTTCATATTCTAAAGCTAAAAATCTTGATCTTAGTCGCAAAATGCAGGACACTAAATCACAATCGTGCGATCAAATCAAAGTCGAGATAGCCGATCAGAACAATCATAATCCAATCGTACCAACTAGTAGCAAAATTGGACAACCAAATCAAACCGAAGGCACTTGAATTAGGAGTCTAGATTTGCCAAATCAGATAGATTCGACTCAATTAGGTAACTCCCTAAATCCGATTAATTCTGAAACCTCACCTAATCTCTCTCAAACTGAGATCTCTGATCAGAACCTCTTTATTCTGGCAGAAACTCAAAAGATCGGTGAGAACTAAAACCTGTAGTGTAAAGTTAAATGATTTCACTACTTTTAAAGGTTACTATCCAATTAAATCACATCTTTCATACGATAATTTGAATGGCAATCACAAGTATTTTCTAAACAAAATTGACTCTACTTTTGAACCCCGTAACTTCAATGAAGCTGTTAAACATGAATCATGGAGATTAGCAATGGCTGAAGAACTTGATGCTTTAAAATGTAACCACACATTGATCATTTGCGATCTTCCAAAAAATAAAAAGGCTATTGATTGTAAATGGGTTTTCAAAGTTAAACATAAAAGTGATGGCTCTATTGAGAGATATAAAGCTTGGCTAGTGGCTAAAGGTTTCAATTCGCATTGTTCTTTCTATTTCTATCAATCTTGGTTGGTCTCTTGAACATATGGACATCAAAAATGTATTCCTCCAAGGTAACCTAGAAGAAGAAATTTACCTTTAGCTTCCTCCCAAGTATATTCAATTGGGCACAGGTAAAGTCTATAAATTGTACAAGGCAATATATGGACTTAAGTAATCGCCCTGAGCTTGGTACAATAAGCTCAGTGGTGAATTGCTTACACTCAGCTTCTGCAAGTGCTACACAGACTCTTCTTTATTCACTATTGATTCTGCCAAAGATAAACTCATTCTAGTTGTTTATGTGGATGACATATTAATTATCGGGGACAATTCCAAAATGATTAATCAGCTTAAGACTGACCTTCATTCGTGATTCAACATTAAGGATCTCGGGAGGTTAAAACACTTTCTTGGGGTTGAATTCGCATACTCTTCCAAAGAAATCTTCTTAAACTAATGCAAATACGTATTGGACCTTCGTAAGGAGGTCAAGAAGTTGGGGTAAACCCTATCGAACCCTGCTTGAACCTAATCTTCAGGTTTTGAATTATGAAGGGGAAGTTTACTCCAATGTCAATCAGTTTCAAAAAATTATCGGTAAGCTAATTTATCTCACAATTACTCAACCCGATATTACTTATGTGGTTGGTCTTTTGAGTTAGGTCATGCACAATCCTCGAGTTCATCATATTGACTTCATGGAAAGGCTTCTCAAATATCTAAAATATTATCTGGGGCATGGCATACTCATGTGCAAATTGGGTCACCTCAACATCGCAGCTTATGGTTACTCAGATGACGCTGGTTGTCAAAATGGTCGGCGGTCAACATCCAGTTATTGCATGTTCATGAGCAATAACCCATAGTCTAGCACTCCAAGAAATAGAATATGGTCTCCTGCTTGAGTACCGAGGCCAAATATCGTGCCATGGCGATAACGCTAACTGAAATAGAATTTGGATTCGAAATATGCTTACTGAGTTACGATTTCTCGTATAAGTTCCCATTTTACTCTGCTGTGATAATATGGCTGCAATCCACATAGCTTCCAACCTTATTTTTCATGAGTTGACAAAGCATATTAATAGACTACCATTATGTTATAATCGGGTTCAAGATGGGACAATCATCATACCTCACATTGATAATGTAAACCAGCCCACTGATCTCTTTACCAAGGCCATTGGTCCTACTCTCTTTGATGCACACTTAGACCTACTCTCTTTGATGCACACTTATCTAAGTTAGGAGTTTGCAACCTCTCCACCCCCAACTTGAGGGGGAGTGTTAAAGATTTCCCAGAATCAAACTAATTGAAGACACAATCTCAGCAATGATCTCCTACTAATTGAGATACGCTCCCAGCTCACAATGTACACTTCCTTTTCTGTCAAGGATCGCAGCAGCACGATCTCCTACCAATTGAGATACAATCCCAACTCACAACGTACACTTTCTTTTCTATCAAGGATTGCAGCAGATCAACGTATACTTCATAATCAGTCTGATTCACTTCCTATTTAAGTTAGACTGCAACTCTGGAGAATCCTTCTTATTATGCTCTTTCCTTTGTATCACTTATTATAATTATCTCTGTAATTAGCCTATTAGGTGTTTATATACTCCCTGTAACTTACGATTAATAATATAATACAACAACTTTGCTTTTTTCTTCTCAATTCAACACTACCAACCAGCTACAGTCCCACAAATACAATTCTTGAAGGGAACAGCACCTCAGGTTAACCATAATGATGTGATCCCCTATCAGAATCCTGAGGGTGGCGATGATTATTATTTCAGTTCCTTCCCAGTAGTTAACAGGTTCTGTTTGACCGACAATGAGCTGCTCCTGCGTTACTTGATCCAAAAGGTAATGGGGCAGCCATTGGATAGGAACAAGATCCACGATGTCAATCTTTATGACCACAATCCAGAGATGTTGACGAGTACATTATTATGTATGAAACAATGTACAAAATATAGTACTAAAATAATGAAAATCAAACAAAAACACTAGACACAAAAGGAAAAATAACTCTTAAACACATACAAAAGATTAGTGTTTCATCACTTATCACACCTCTGCTACAAATAACACAATAGCTACACTGGTTGTTAGTCGATTAGCTATTAATTGATCTAAAATTCTGGCAATTAACCTTCCACCGTATGCGAATGTTGGTTATTCAGCCCCACTTGCTGCTATAAGAACTCCATTAGCTATTAGTCAACCCGAAATACCCGTTTTTGGTCTTCTGCCATATGCATTTGCTGGTTATTCTGCCCCCTCATTTGCTTCAGCAAATAATTCCTTAACAGCTCCACCAGCTCCTTCATACCCGCGCTAGTCTACTGTAGGGAATAAGGTACCCGTATATGTCATGTTTTGTGGTTTTGGCTCAAAGAGATAAATGGAAGTGTTATTGGAACTGATCTAGGTAGTCCATTTGTTTCTTGTTTTCTTTCTTTACAATTTTGGACGAGCTTTATCTCGATATCATGCTACCTCAATATTTAAAGTATCTTCTTCAAACTGAGGATTTACGTAGCTTAATAAAGCCGCATTGTCTTACTATATTGGTTTTTGTCATATCACTTACTTATTGTTTACTATTCATTCATTTGGTTGGTTATACATAGTGATTTACATTTAATCAACACACGCCTTCTGATGTTGGCAAAGATCTTGTTGACCATGTTGTTGCTTTCAGCATAATATCTACTACAGATTTTGATCACATCCTCCATAGCTATGCTTGTCTACTGCAGGGAAAAAGTTACCCGCATATGTCGTGTTTTGTGTTTTTGGCTCAAAGAGATAAATGGGAGTGTTATTGGTACTGATCTAAGTAGTCCATTTGTTTTTGGTTTCCTTTCTTTTCGATTCAATTTTTCAAACTTTGGGCGAGCTTTATCTCGATATCATGCTGCCTCAGAAGTAAAGTATCTTCTTCAAGCTGAGGATTTATGTGGCTTAATAGAGCTGCATTATCTTGCTATGTTGGTTTTTATCATATCACTTGTTTATTATTTACTATTCATTTACTTGGTTAGAGATATAAAGTGATTTGCATTTGATCAACACATGCGCTCTGCTATAGGCGAAGATTCTGTTGACCATGTTGTTGCTTCCAGCACAATGTCTACTACATATTGTTATAAGATCCTCCATGGTTGTGCTTGTCTACTACAGGGAATAAGGTAGCTATATATGATTGTTTTGTGGTTTTGGCTCAAAGAGATAAATAGGAGTGTTATTGGTATTGATCTAAGTAGTCCATTTGTTTCTGTTTTCCTTTCTTTTCAATTGAGTTATTAGAATTTTGGGCAAGCTTTATCCTGATATCATACTACCTCAAAAGTAAAGTATCTTCTTCAAGCTGAAGATTTACTTGGCTTAATAGAGCTGTATTGTCTTGTTATGTTGGTTTTTATCTTATGACTTACTTATTTACTATTCATTCATTTAGTTGGAGATACATAGTAATTTGCATTTGATCAACACATGCCTTCTGCTATTGGCAAAGATCTCGTTGACCATGTTGTTGCTTCCAGCACAATGTCTACTACACGTGATCACATCCTCCATAGCTGCGCTTGTCTACTGTAGGGAATATGGTACTGCATATGTCATAGTTTGTGATTTTGGCTCAAAGAGATATATGGGAGTGTTATTAGTTTTGATCTAAGTAGTCCATTTGTTTGTGGTTTTATTTCTTTTCAATTCAGTTGTTGGAATTTTAGTCAAGTTTTATCCCGATATCATACTGCCTCAGAAATAAAGTATCTTCTTCAAAGTAAGGATTTACGTGGCTTAATAGAGTTGAATTGTCTTGCTATGTTGATTTTTATCATATCACTTGCTTATTATTTACTATTCATTCATTTGTTTGGAGATACATAGTGATTTTCATTTTATCAACACATGTCTTCTACTGTTGGTGAAGATCCCGTTGGCCATGTTGCTTGCAGCACAATGTCCGAATCCATAGGTAGATTGTCTCAGGCTATTTGTTGACTTCGATTGGATTTTATTTGAATTATGTTAGGATCCATATTAGGATCCGCCTCTTTGGTAGGTTCAGATTCTGGTGTCCATTAGACCTAAATTAAAGTCAATCACATGATTTGTCAACCATCTATGCAATTTATTATTATTGTTTGCAAGTAAATAACTTAAATTCTTTAGATGTGATATGATTTGCAAAGCATATGATTAGGTAAAATCTGAAAAGTTAAAAACTATCATGAAAATTTTATTTTCACTCATCGATATTACACTCGAAATTTAAATATCAAACTAACCACCTGAGTTAGTTATCCAATTTTTACTCCACGGATAATTCCAACCAAGCCACGTATCCCATTATAAAATCAAAACTCCTAGCTCTCCAAACCCTAAATCCAGAGACAAATCCCAAGAAACATAAAGAGAAGAGAGACAAATCGCAAGTAACATTAAGAGAAGAGAGACAAATAGATATAGCTCTCCTTCTACCTCTGTCCTCCATAACTTCCAAAAATGGCAGACCAAAATGACGAGCATCAAAACCCGTCCAAGCGTCCACGACTCATGGACCAGCTGGTCAACTTCAACTACCAACTGCCAACGGCTCCACTTGGTAACGGTCAACCGCATATCGTCGCCGACATTCCTCCTCAAATGCAATTCTTGGAGGGAGGAGCACCTCAGATTAACCATAATGACGCGCTCCCTCATCAGAATCCTGAGGATTACTTCCGTTCCTTTCCGCTCGGCTACAAGTTCAGTCCATTTGACGATGAGCTGTTCCAGTATTACTTGGTCCCTAAGGTGTTGAGGCAGCCATTGCCGATTAACATGATCCGCGAGGTCAATGTTTATCATGACAGCCCGCTGATGCTGGGGGGTACGCAAATATGCATGTTTTTAACGTGAAATTAGTCAGTTTGCCTCTGCAAAATGGCTTGTGGTCGTTAAATTGTGCAATGTACTACAGTTTTAGAGGTGTTCTTGATTGCTTGTTTTGAACTTGCGTCGATAACCCACGAAGGTCTTTGATATTGGTTGTTGTGGTTACTCTTCTGTCACTTTTTTTTTTTAATAAGAAGGGTGAATATTCATTTTTACATTTTCGTGTTACCGTTCCTACAGCTACATACACAGCTGCACACGAGAAAGATGGTGAATTTAAGTGGTACTTTTTCACCCCGAGGAACAAGAAGTATCCCAATGGAAAAAGGCCAAGACGCTCGGCTCCTGATGGATTCTGGAAATCCACGGGTAATTCTGAAACAGAAGTGAGAGATAGAGCTAGTGGCAAGTTGCTTGGATACAAAAAGGTGCTTGTCTACTGCAGAGGAGATTCTAGAAGAAATCAGAAGACCGAGTGGATTATGCACGAGTTTCGCGTGTCCGAAGAGATTAAACGGGCTATAACCACCAGTAGCAGCAGTGTTTCTGGCCCGATGCTGGTATATCAATCGTTGTATTTGGACCCGAAAAGTATGTTCCAAGTTAGCTTAGTTATGCTGAAAAGAAAGCAGTAATAATGTCTTTTTTTTTTTTTTTGCTGCTGTTAGATGAATGGGTGTTGTGTAGGATCTTCCACAAACCCGGGAAGAAAGACGGCACGAATTCGGAGCTGCAACTGCTACAATCAAAGGCCTCCACATGATCCAAATCAAAAGTGAATTTGCTGTCGGAGAGCCGCAACCATTCTCTAGGCTATTATTGCAGGCTTGTCTAGGTAGTTTCTGGTGGTTGATATCCGTATAAAAGTTTCGCAATTGATTGCACTTTGTGTACTTAGCTTTTCTGATTTGGTTCAAGTATGAGCAGAGTAACCGATGACTACTTTTCTACTGCAAAAATCTATCTTTTTCCCATTCTAGATAATAAAATTTGCACAAATTAGACAAAACTCTCTACATTTGTACTAAGCAATTGTTTGAGAAAGATGTTTGGCCATTCTTCCTTCTCGACGGAGACAAGTTCCCGATATCGACAAATGCTTGAAAGTGCTTTGTGTTTTCCTTTACTAACTACTTCCTTCTGCTTGGAGCTGTTGTCATTTGCATGGCAAACGGCTTTCGTTGAACCGTGTATAGACCAATACCCCCTTCTCCATCTCGCTAGGCGAGTCCCTAAAATGCGCGGGCGGATCCTTGTCATCAAAGAGCATAGACCACGAACTTGAGAATCCAAATCAAGTGCTCGATCCTCCTAAAATTATCTAACCGCCTGCAAGTCTTTAATCTCATCCCTGACTTTTCCCCAACATCTCTTGCGTCTGAGACCATTAATCCTTCTCGGCTCGAACTTAGCTCGACAATGTTGATGCATGAGATGGATGCATCTTTGCATTTATATGCTTTTAGCTTCTTCAGTTCTTGTTTTGAGGAAACGGTCGTCCGTCGCGCGTTGAATCCACGCGCTGGTTTAAGGCGTGCACCAAGCTGCAACGGTCCCTTACTTGAGCATGATCTCCACGCCAAGCTCTTTCTTCACTATTGCAGCTTCTCTTCCTGATTTCGCTAAATTCTTCGCAACTTCCAGCCGGACCAGTGGGGACCATCCGCTCACCTGACCGACTCGTCCCTGACCCGTCTGAAGCCCCAGCTCTAGCTGCCGTCGCCGGAGCCGCCCTTGTCGTTGCTTGGCGTGGATGTTCCCCCTTTCTTTTCAAATTAGTGGATCAGACTTGGGAAATTTTGGGGCTGATTCTGGAATTGGCGAAGCTTGAGGACTGCTTGAAAATTTAATCTAACTTTGATGATCTATTGTGAATATGGTAGTTTTGAGGACTGATTCTGTAATTGACAAAAAATGAGGACGTTCGGGTAATTTTCCGAATCAGCGGTGGCTGGTTGAGAATTTTGCAAAAGTAATTAGTTATTGGATATTTTGCCAGGATGTAAATTAACGAATTGCACTGCATGGTTTAGAGAGTAACAAAAAGTCCATGTTCTTGGTTGGAATTGATGCTATTAGACCTTGCTAATTAAATAAAGTGTAAAATTTTCAAATTAGACCGGAGAATTCCTAAGCATTATATCTTTATCACGAGAAATTTTCAGATTATGCTCAATTGCAATTTGCAACTTCCCAATTACAAGATAATCTCTTTCATTCGTGGAGTCGATTACAAACTCGAAGACAATAAAAACGTAAAAGGAAAAATCTCGCAATGGATTATAATGAGACATCTCTTGGTTTATAAACTATTTTCTAATTGTTTTGATAAAAAATTTAACCTTGTTAGTACAAAGTATGAAAAATTTTGAGATCATTATCACGATTATGTTGATAAACATGAAGCTCCTCAAATGATTAATAAAACTCTTGTTTAGAGAAAATTTTGATAAATTCGTTAGTGACTTATTTGATGAACAATATTTTGACAAGTCTGAAATATCATTGTCTTAAGAGGTGTTCTTGACTCTGCAAAATGGCATATGGTCGTTAACTTGTGTAATGTATTATATTTTTAGAGGTGTTCTTCATGTTCTTTATTGCCAGTAGGTCCTTGTTTTGAACTTTCGAGGATAACCCGGACCAAAAACATCTACTCTGCGATGCGAAGTCCCTGATCTTTGTTGTTGTGGTTACTGTTTTTTTAATTCTATGATGAACATTACTCGATTTTTACATTTTTTGCGTTACTCAGATACATACACAGCTGCATATGAGAAAGATGGTGAATCTAAGTGGTACTTTTTCACCCTGAAGAGCAAGAAGTATTCCAACGGAAAAAAGGGCCAAGCCGTTCGGTTCTAATGGATTCTGGGAGGCCTATGGTGCTGATAAAAAAGTGAAAGATAAAGCTAGTGGCAAGTTGCTTGGATACTATAAGTTGTTTGCCTACTTCAGGGGAGATTTTAAAAGGAATGTGAGGACCGAGTGGCTTATGCACGAGTTTTGTGTGTCCGAAGAAGTTAAACGGGCTAAAACCCAGGAGCTGGAATGCTTCTGATCCAATTCTGGTATGTCGATCGTTAGGCTTGTGTCTCATTGAAATATTAGGACCTGAAAAGTACATTCCAAGTAAATTTTGTGATGCTAAAAGAAACCAGTAATACTGTCCTTTGTTGCAGTTAGATGAAATGATGCTCTGTAGGATCTTCAGCAAACCCGAGAAGGGGAACGAGGATGATGAATCTTGAAGTAATATCTCTGCTGCAACTGCTATAACTGCACAACCAGCTGTTAGTCGATCCTAAACTGAACAGTCAAAGGTTTCCACATGATCCGAATCAGCAGTGTGGTAGCCGTAATTTACTAGATTCTTGTAGTTTGTCTTGACAGTTTCTGGTGGTTGATATTTGTATAAAAGTTTCGTAATTGGTTGCAATGTCTAGTTGCAGAGTAACTGAGGACTTTTCTACTGCAAAATGTTTTTTTTTTCATTCTAGACAATAAATGTGCACAGAGCCACAGATAAGACAAAACTCTCTACATTTCTGCTGAGCAATTGTTTGAGAAAGATGTATTGCCGTTCTTCCTTCTCAACGGAGGTAAGTTGCCAATATCGACAAATGGCAAACGTTTTGCAGCATCCAATACATTGTTGCTTGTAAGTGCCTTCCGTCTCATTTTACTAAATACTTCCTTCTGCTTGCAGCTGTTGTTATTTGCATGGCCACGGCTTTCTTTGAACCGAGTATAGACCAATACCCGCTTCTCCATCTCACTAGGCGAGTCCCTAGAATGCGTGGGCGGATCCTTGGCACTTGAGCTCTGTGATCCAATTTTCCTCCTCAGCCTTTCAAGCTCTTTATGAAGTAAGGATACTTGAGATTGCAATTCATTTGCCTTGGATTCTGACTGGACAGCTTTCCTTCGCCACTCTTGCACCTACCAAAACATTCAAAAAGTTGTGACTCTCATATTTAGACTACATGTCCAACTAAGTTTTGTGAATTGAAAGCGAACAAGTAATCGCGGATAGAGGCACTCACGGATGAGTGTAGACCCCTAACTTGACAATCCGAATCAAGTGCTCGAACCTCCCAAAATTCTCTAGACGCCTGCAATTCTTCCATCTCATCCTTGACTTGCCCCAACATATCTTGCATTTGAGACCATTGCTCCGTCTCGGCTCGAACCTGCTCTACAACCTTCTTCACTATGGCCCGGCAGCTTCCCGAGCACCTCTTCTCTTCAGAAAGGCCAGTCTCCTGCTTGAAAGAAATTCATTTACACATGACACAGCAAAATAAACAAGATTATCACATTTACTAATTTCTCTGTGTGATCAAGGCAAGAACTTTGACAGACATCCCACCATGAACAGGAAAAAAGTTGGCCAGAATTATCTACCTTGCACGGTTGTCTTGCTGCTGACAGAGGAAGCTTATTATCTGTTCTCTTAGAAGTAGAAGCAGAACTTGAAGCAGAGCTATTGGAAGTAGAAATCATCGACCCGTACTCATCCTTTATCCTCTCTAACAAGCTTCCTCTTGACAACTTCTCCATTTCCCTTCTCAGCAACTCCATCTGCAAAATTCTCACCAGCTTTAGAGCAATGGCACATAAGCCAATTCGATAACTGAAGCAGAACGAAAGAAACATGCAGCAGGCCAGCTCAATTAGAGATACTAAGCAGACTACACTGTTCGTTCAAGAACAAACAGTGTTATTGC